>CAMZMU010000089.1:14736694-15266311 GCA_947311845.1 Poa pratensis | reverse complement strand
TGTTGGAGATGCTCTAAGCATCGCGTGACCATGGTGTTCTTTTCTTCCCATGGTCAAGTGCTCTATGGACTATGTGAAAAAAATTATATTGACTAGCTAAGTTCGAAGGTCCTTTGATCTCTCGTGTGAAAGACCAAGTTCGCAATATATACAGACATAAATACAATATCCGACAAAGTAAAAACCAGGATTTGCTGAACATATTCTCAATTCTAGAAAATAACAATGAGACATAATAATAGATGGTACTATAAAAAATTATGCATGACCAGCTACGCAGCTTGTTATTTACTCTACGTTACTATTCTAGATCATTTTTCTATCTAGATCATCCAGTATAAATATCAATAGAACCGCTAGATCCCATGTACCAAATGTTGCATTGTCCAAGCATCCACCTTCTTCCGTACTTTGCTTAAATATTTTGTTTTCCCTTGATATGTAAGCTAGTAACAGTGTTGTGCCATTTAGGCTTGCACATAGATCTTTCGAGGATCCATTCTGACTTGATATTGTTGGGTCCTTATATTTGTGTTGTAGGATTCTTATAGTTTGCTCGACCGTTAGGCAAACAATTAGTTCAGCATGAGAGATTTCAGGAAATGCAACTATACGATGGTTTCCAAGGCTCACTTTGGCTTGATGAATTGCCACTACACACATGCTTCACATCGCTATATCGGTGAGCTTTTGATACCTACTCTGCTTTCTTGTTCGAACTGAGTTTTGTTCGGTCACATTCCATTGCGATGTCGATTGTTTTAGGTCCAAAGTTTTGTTTCTAAAAAGCCTAGGTCATAATTACTTTTTTGGAGGAGGAAGTTGAACTATTCTTTTTGAAGGAGCGCATGGCTCCTGAAAGGCGGGGAGCATGCTAAGGAAGATGCCCTTGTGGACTCGAACTTGAGATGGGTACGGGGAAGGGGCCGCAAGGGTTAGGTTGCTAAGTTTTGCGTGACCCTGGTGTTCGTTTTTTGCCCATGGTCAAGAGCTCTATGGACCAAGTTCCAAGGTCCTTTCTGAAATCTCTTGTGGAAACCAAGTTCGCAATAATCAGAACATAAATACAATATCCGACAAAGTGAAACACCAGGATTTGATCTCTGTTGTTTAAATTTTGACTAAGATAGGAATGAACCATCCTCGCAAAAACAACTTGATTTTCTATCTACAAATGCTAATGCCACTAAACATTATTTCTCAGTTCTAAAAATTATAGTGAGACATAATAATGGGTCGTCGTTCTCTTCTGAATCGGGCTCTTAGTATTTTTGTTCTTGCATTTCCGCCGATTCCTTCGCCGGATTAGTAGCGGAGAAGAACGAACCAAGCCGGCATCGCCATGATTTTTCCCGTGAACTCTGCTCGGTGATGGCTGTATTGTATTTTGTACAGCATGGCGTGCTGAGTGGGCCGAGTCAGTAAAAGTCGCGGGTCATGAGGGCAGCTGATTGAAGTTAGCTTCGCGGTTGCGTGCTTGACCTGGAAGGACATATATTATCAGGCCGATAATAGAGCTCATCCGTGTTAGAATAATCCGTGTTAGCTGAACTAATCTATAGCAACTAGATTTGATCAATAATTAATTCTTGACGATTAGAACAAGGAAAAGCTGTCAGCGAGCATCATGAAACCTACACCCTATGAGTGCCTGAGATTAATTGTTTCCGGAGAAGATTCGTGGATATGCGATGAGGCGCGCAATAATCAGGCTGATAATCTTGATGGAGATCGAGCGGGTCAACAAACGAGGAGTGCATGGCTCTTGATGGTGAGATCATGTACTTCCCGTTCATAAAAGGATGTCTCAATTTTTACCTAAATAAGCATGAATCTACACACTAAACATTATAGATAAAATGTAAATTTAGACAAAGTTGAGAGAGAAGGAAGTAAGAAAGATGTGGTTGTGGACTCAAAACTCTGAGATGGGTTCGGGGAAAGGAGCGCAAGAGCAGGTTGCTAAGCTTAGGGTGACCCTACTGTTCGTTTTTTTGCCCATGGGCCAAGAGCTCAATGGACCATGTAAAAAAAGAGGCTATTTTGACCAAGTTCGAAGGTCCTTTCTGATACTCGTGTGGAAGACCAAGTTCGCAATATTCAGAACATAATACAATAGTCGACAGAGAAAAACATCAGGATTTGCCTAAACATTATTTCACAATTCTACAAAATAACAGTGAGACTAATAGTAGATGGTACTACGCATCTGTTATTTACTCTGTAGTTACTATTCTAGATCATTTCTGTCCAGACCATCCATTATTACCTAAATATATTAAGTTCGTGCAGATTCACGCCTGAGAGCGATCCCACCGCGCCGCGCCACTGTTCCTGGAACAGTAACGGGAGTACTGTGCCCGCTACAGTGTGCGGCGCATCCTAGCCGTTGAACGTCAATCAACGAACAGCGAGCCAGCGCACCGCAGCACTGTGCGCGGGAGGACCTGTTGGCAATTACTCACAAGCCCAAGATCTTTTTTATAAAACTTTCCCGCATAACAGTTCTCGCGAGGACCCATCCGCAGATTGCAGAAACGCCAGGTACCTCCGAGCAAAAACGCCATCAGAATTCCCTTTTCCTTCTTCTCCCTTGCGCGCGGCGGAAAGCCGCCGGCGACGCAGCCGCGCAACGCCGCCGTGTCGCTGCTCCCGTTCAGATCGAATGGAACGACTGGCTCCGCCTCGCGCCCTTTCCTTTCTGGCCAATCGCCGCGTGCGGGACGGCCGGAATCGCCGCCGCCGTCTTCTTCTTCTTTCTCCCCTCCAGCCGACGGACGCGTTGTCGATCCCCGCCGTCTCCGGCGACCACTTGGCCCAAAATCTGCCGCCATCGCGCCTCGCCGTGCACCGCCGCCTCAGACGCGCGCATCGCGCTGGCCCGTTCCATCTCCTTCGAGCTCTGCGTGCTCCACAAGCCGCACCAGCCGGAGCCGTGTCAGCCTTGATGACGTCATCTCGGCCCACTGTTTTTTCCCAATATGCCTACCGTGTGGGTCCCACTGCCAGCATTTTTCTTAAATACAAAATCACCTAAATTTATAAATTCCATAACTTCTAACCTACATTTCAAAATATTGCAAAAAAGAAAACGTCCAAATTTGCAGGAACTCAACATTCTTTTAATGCGTCCATTATTACCGAATTTAAATAATGTACAAATTTTAACTAAAAAGAAATTCCGAATTTACCAAACGGGCACGGTATTTCGACAAAAACAATTAAGTTCGAAAACTTCAAAATGCTCACATTTGAATAATTTCATTAAAAAAACATATTTCAACATTCCAACTCAAATTACAAACCTTAATATTTCAAAAATTTATATGTCTTTCACCATTGATGACGTCAGCAGATGACGTCATCACGGACCCCAACTTTAAGCCTCTCAGTATTTCTAAAAAAATGATTCCAACAATTATTAAATTTGACAATGGGCTGGTTGCCAAAATTTTAATATTATTTTCCTAAATTCCAGATTTGTGTTCAAACTTTAAACCTAAACAATTTTTAAGCAACATCTTTCTTTACACTGAATTTTTTTTAAAATCTAAATAGCTTTCAGATGTAAAGATATCAAACCTCGAACTATATCACACAGGAATGTCATTTAAAATTGAATATTTTAAACTTTAAATACTTTTCAAATCTAACCACTTCCAAAATTGAATTATACCACATAGTCTCAGCACACACATTTAAATGAATACAGATTTGAATAACTTTCTAATTTAAATAGTTTCCAAAACTAAATTATTTTTTATGCTCACACAAATTAACGCTTCCGCAGCAATCCATCACACGGGCACTGTTCTCCGCTGCTAACGTCACCCCAACGTGACGATGGAACCGTTTTAGTCAGCGACTTATTCTTTTCCACATGAATTTAATAAATTACTGAATCCCTGACATGTGAGCCCACATGGCTTACACAATTTTTAGAAAAATAAAATAAAATAAAAACACTGATAAATTTAAATCTATCCATCAGAGGAAAAAAACTATCAAATGTCCAGAAAAACACATACTAACTACTTACACCAAAATACAAACACTCCTCCACAAAAAAAAAAGTTGAATCTTTGTCATGCGGGCTCACTTTGCTTACACAAATCCCATCAAGTTTTTTTTTCCAAAAATCAATAATTTAAAATTTATCCGTCAAAACAATGTTCCACGAATATCAAAACGTCCAATAAAATACATAATAACTAATTATACCAAATTACAAATATTTTTTTGACACTACAATTTAGCAAATATTTAGAGAAAACTAAATACATTCCCTCTGATTAAATGAAGTTGTATTTTAAGAAAAACACACACTATATTTCCACTTATTATGCAGATTAATTAAAACTGTCGAACTACAACATAAACCTCCATAAATTTAAACAATTAGAAATACTTAAATTTTGAGACTACTCCAAACAACAGATATCAACAAATTTTAACACTTTGAATTTAAAAATTGCAAAAAAAAAATGCCAACTCTCTTTGCGATATATATTATGCAACTAAAACAAAAAAAAAACAAAGCATTACCATCTTCCTAACTTTTTTATTCATTACGAGGAATACTAACTACTTACTAACTATTTATAAAGGGAAAAAAATGTTCAAATATTCCAAATTGATAAATACTTCAAGAAAAAAAAACAAATGCTCTTCCTTCACTTATGTGAACTTAAATTTATTAAATACTCATACGATACATTCCCTCCAATTACAAGCTTAAATTCAACATTTTAACACGATAATTATTTGAACGCAACCTAAATTAATTTAACCTAATCATGAAATTCGATTCAACAAATGTATACTACCACCAAAATAGACTTACATTAAATATTAACATGAAAAATGTAATTTTACCATTTCAATTCATTAGTATTTAGATACATACCACACAACAAATTCCAGCAAATTTCAACATTTTTAAACCCAACAGGTGCGGCGTGCGCCGCACCAAATTTACCTAGTAAATATCAATAGACCCACTACATCCCATGTACCCAGTGTTGCATTGTCCCAGCCACCTTCTTCTGTACTTTGCTATTGTAATTCTCTTTTAAATATTACCCTTTATTTATAAGCTAGTAACATTGTTATGCCATTTAGGCTAGCACATACATCTTTGGAGGATCCATTCTGACTTGATATTGTTGGTCCTCGTGCTCAACTCACCATAACCAAGAAAAGCTCACATATTCCTGTTCTAGGATTCTTATACGTTTGCTCGACCGTTGGGCAAACAATTAGTTCGGCATGAGAGATTTCAGGAAATGCAACTATACGTTGGGTTCCAATGAGTCACTTTGTCTTGATGATTGCCACACTCAGATGCTTCACATCGCTATACGGTGGAGCTTTTGATGCTCAGCTTTTCTGGTTGGAACTAAGTTTTGTTCGTTCAACATTCCATTGCGATGTAGATTGTTTTAGGTCCATGATACGTCTCCAACGTATCCATAATTTTGCTGTTCCATGCTTATATTATACCATTTGCTACATGTTTTATATACACTTCATATCACTTTTATGCATTTTCTGGGACTAACCTATTAACAAGATGCCACAGTGCCAGTTCCCTGTTTTCTGCTGTTTTTGGTTTCAGAAAGTTACTTCTGGAAATATTCTCGGAATTGCACGAAACAAAAGGCCAAGTCCCTATTTTTCCAACACGTACACGGAGTCCGAAGGAGAGACGAAGGAGAGCCACGAGGTGGCCAAACCACAGGCGCGCGGCAGTGGGCCCACCGCGCCGCCAGTGGTTTGGGCCCCTCGGGGGTCCGCCGACATCGCCCCTTCGCCTATTTATTCCCCGAGACGTGAAAACCCTAAAACACCGAGCCTTTCATCCAGAACATATTCGCTGCCGCCGCCGTCGTCAACCCTAACTCGGGGGGTTCTGAAGCTCTTCCCGGCACCCTGCCGGAGAGGGGAATCATCACCGGAGGGCTCTACATCGCCATGCCCGCCTCCGGAGTGATGCGTGAGTAGTTCATCCTTGGACTATGGGTCCATAGCAGTAGCTAGATGGTTGTCTTCTCCACTTGTGCCATCATGTTTAGATCTTGTGAGCTGCCTATCATGATCAAGATCATCTTATTGTAATGCTACATGTTGTGTTTGCTGGGATCTGACTTATATTGATACCTATGTGGAGCTGAATATTATATTATCATGTCTATGTCATTTGTGATCTTGCATGCTCTCCGTTACTTGTTGAAGCCTTGGCCAAGTGAATACTTGTGACTCCAAGAGGGGTATTTATGCATGATAGTTGGGTTCAACCTCTATTTAACCTGGGATAGTGACAGCAAGTTCTAAGGTTGTAGATGTGTTGTTGCCACTAGGGGTAAAACAGCAATGCTTTATTCAAGGATGAATGTATTGTTTACATTACGCACATTACTTAATGCAATTGTCTGTTGCTTGCAACTTAATACTGGAAGGGGTACGGATGTTAACCGGAAAGTGGACTATTTAGGCATAGATGCATGCTGGATAGCGGTCTATGTACTTTGTCGTAATGCCCAAATGAATCTCATAGTAGACACCACAGCTCACACATGCATGTTATATGCACTTATCAATTGTCAATTGCCCAGCTGTAATTTGTTTACCCAGCATGTTAGTTATCTTATTGGAGAGACACCACTAGTGAACTGTGGACCCCGGTCCATTCTTTTACATCTGAAATACAATCTACTGCAATCATTGTTCTCTACTGTTTTATGCAAACAAACATCATCTTCCATTCGATACGTTTAACCCTTTGTTTTCAGCAAGCCGGTGAGATTGACAACCTCACTGTTAAGTTGGGGCAAAGTAATTTGATTGTGTTGTGCAGGTTCCACGTTGGCACCGGAATCCCTGGTGTTGCGCCGCACTACACTCCTTCACCAACACCTTCGAAGCAACCTCGTTTTCCTACTGGTTCGATTAAACCTTGGTTTCATACTGAGGGAAAACTTGCTGCTGCACTCATCATACCTTCCTCTTGGGGTTCCCAACTGACGTGTGACGTACAAGCATAGTTTCTGGCTGTTGCCGGGGAGATATTCCCTCGTCAACTTAGCGCTAGCAACACGTTTTCTGGCGCCGTTGCCGGGGAGATATTCCCTCGTCAACTTAGAGCTAGCAACACGTTTTCTGGCGCCGTTGCCGGGGAAAACCGAATTGCTTCTGCAAGGGGAGTCTCTCACACCCAATCTCTTTACTTTGTTATTTGTCTTGCTTAGTTTATTTTTATTTAGTCTTGTTTGCTCTCTTTATCAAAAACACAAAAAAATTAGTTACTTGTTTAATTCGTTTGATTTTGTTTTTCAAAATGAGTACTCCTGAGAACACTAAGTTGTGTGACTTCACTAGCACAAACAACAATGATTTCATATGCACTCCTATTGCTCCACCTGCTTCTAAGCAGAATTTTATGAAATTAAACCTGCTCTATTAAATCTTGTTATGAAAGAGCAATTTTCTGGTGTTAGTACTGATGATGCTGCTGCCCATCTTAATAACTTTGTTGAACTTTGTGAAATGCAAAAGTATAAGGATATGGATGGGGATATTATAAAACTGAAACTTTTTCCTTTCTCCTTGAGAGGAAGAGCTAAAGAATGGTTGCTTTCTTTGCCTAGAAATAGTATTGATTCTTGGACAAAATGCAAAGATGCTTTCATAGGGAAATATTATCCTCCTGCTAAGATTATATCCTTGAGAAGTAGCATTATGAATTTTAAACAACTTGATAATGAACATGTTGCTCAAGCTTGGGAAAGAATGAAATCTTTGGTGAAGAATTGTCCCACTCATGGACTGACTACTTGGATGATCATCCAAACCTTTTATGCAGGATTAAATTTTTCCTCAAGGAACTTATTGGATTCAGCCTCTGGAGGAACCTTTATGTCCATCACTTTAGGTGCAGCAACAAAGCTACTTGATGATATGATGATCAACTATTCCGAATGGCACACCGAAAGAGCTCCTCAAGGTAAGAAGGTAAATTCTGTTGAAGAAACCTCCTCTTTGAGTGATAAGATTGATGCTATTATGTCTATGCTTGTGAATGGTAGATCTCATGTTGATCCTAATAATGTTCCTTTAGCTTCATTGGTTGCTCAAGAAGAGCATGTTGATGTAAACTTCATTAAAAACAACAACTTCAACAACAATGCTTATAGGAATAATTTTGGTAGCAACAACTATAAGCCTTATCCTTCAAATGGTTATGGCAATTCTTATGGTAATTCCTACAGCAACAATAGAAGTGTGTCCTCTGATCTTGAAGCTATGCTTAAAGAATTTATTAGCACACAAAAAGCTTTCAATAAAACTGTTGAGGAAAAGTTTGAAAAAATTGATGATCTTGCTCTAAAGTTGATAGTCTTGCTCATGATGTTGAAATTCTAAAACTGAAAGTTATGCCTAATGAAGTTAAAGATATAAGTCATTTGCTACAGCAAATGCCATCCAAGTTCGAATTGATAATAATATTAGGATGTTGGCTGAATTGCATGCTAGGTGGGAAAAAGAGGAAGAACTTGAAAAAGAGAATAGTATAGTTAGAGTTTGTACTATCACCACCACTAGTAATGCTAATGTTTACATGCTAGTAAGCCTCCTACTATTGATGGTAATGTTATTGGTGTTGGTAATGTCTCTACTACTTCTGCAAAGCGTTTGAAATTGCCTAAAACTGCTGAAACTTTTTCTGATAAAAGTGCTGAAATTTTTCAAACTATTGGAGACAATGGTTCCACCACCATTGACAATAATGATTTTGATTTTGATGATTGTAACATCTCTGAAGTTATTATGTTCTTGCAAAAATTAGCTAGAAGTCCCAATGCTAGCACTATTAATTTGGCTTTTACAAAGCATATTACAAATGCTCTTTTGCAAGCTAGGGAGGAGAAGTTGAAACTTAAAGCTTCTATTCCTAGGAAATTAGAAGATGGTTGGGAACCCATCATTAAGGTAAAGGTGAATGATTTTATTGCAATGCCTTGTGTGATCTTGGTGCAAGTATTTCGGTTTTGCCCAAGAAGCTTTATGATATTCTTGATTTGCCACCTTTGGAACATTGTTATTTGGATGTTTTTCTCGCTGATAATGCTATGAAGAAACCTTTGGGGCGAGTTAATGATGTTTTTATTACAGTAAACAATAACCTTGTCCCGTTGATTTTATTGTTATGGATATTGAATGCAATGCATCTTGTCCTATTGTTTTGGGAAGACCTTTTCTTCGAACTGTTGGTGCCATCATTGATATGAAAGAAGGTAATATAAGGTACCAATTTCCTCTCAAGAAAGGTATGGAACACTTCCCTAGGAAGAGAATGAAGTTACCTTTTGACTCTATTGTTAGAGCAAGTTATGATGTTGATGCTTCTTCTCTTGACAACACTTGATTTTCACTTTCTGCGCCTAGCTGAAAGGCGTTAAAGAAAAGCGCTTATGGGAGACAACCCATCGTTTTTATTTGCTGTTATTTTTGTTTTCTTTGAGTCAAGGAGTTTTGTTACTTCTGTAGCAACTCCTTTGTATCTTTATTTTATCGCAATGTTGTGCCAAGTAAAGTTCTATATTGAAAGTTGATGCAAGATTTGGATTTCTGCGCAGTGACAGATTTTTAGCTGTCACGGATTTGAGCTTATCTCCCTGTAGAAAATTCAAAAAATTCTGAAAAAATCACGCATATTCCTGAGATATGTACGCAACTTTCATTATTTTAGGCCAGATCCATCTGAGCAACTTAAGTGCCTCGAAAAAATTCGTCATTCCAGACTGTTCTGTTTTTGACAGATTCTGCCTTTTGTTTTGCATTCGCTCTTTTACTGTGTTTGTGTGGATTTCTTTGCTCCACAAAGCATTGGTGGCTGTAGCTAATGTCCAGAAGCTTTGGGATTGATTGTATCATTACAGAATATGAGAATTTTTGATTATGCACTAA
The DNA here is from genome assembly GCA_947311845.1 of Poa pratensis. NCBI lineage: Eukaryota > Viridiplantae > Streptophyta > Magnoliopsida > Poales > Poaceae > Poa > Poa pratensis. The sequence goes on along the minus strand of CAMZMU010000089.1, from coordinate 15,256,345 downwards.
CCCTCTAATGAGAACTGTCTTGAGTTTGGTGTGAAGGAAGTTTTCAAGGATCAAGCGAGAAGGGTGATATTATGTGATCAAGAAGAGTGAAAAGCCTAAGCTTGGGGATGCCCCCGTGGTTCATCCCAACCATATTCAGAGAGACTCAAGCGTCTAAGCTTGGGGATGCCCAAGGCATCCCCTTCTTCATCAACAAACTTATCAGGTCATCTCTAGTGAAACTATATTTTAATTCTTTCACATCTTATGCGCTTTACTTGGAGCGTCTGTGTGTTTTTATTTTTGTTTTTGTTTGAATAAATTCGGATCCTAGCAATCCTTGTGTGGGAGAGAGACACGCTCCGCTTTTTCATGTGAATACTCATGTTCTTCACTTATATTTGTTGAGTATTCTTAACTAGCTACTGCAGTGCTTTTAGCTCCTGTTTTTCATGCATCTCTTCGAGCTGTTAGCACTTGTTTATAAATACTCTCTTGCTGCATTATATTATCATTTGGAGAGTTTATGTTTAAATAAATTGATTGGTGTTTGTTTGGAAGAAAGAAAATGCTACATGTAGTAGTTGGTATTGGAAAAGACATATGCATTCTTGTAGATCATTGTCTTGTTTCGATTTGATGCTTTGCAATTGTTTTGAGCTCTCAAGTAGATCATGTTTAAGCTCTTGCATCATGTAGTTAAAGCCTAGTAGTGGAGAACTACCGTAGAGCTTGTTGAGACTTGGGATGCATATTTGTTCTCTCTAAGGTCTAGATATTTTCTGGTAAAATGTTTGAGCAACAAGGAAGACAGTGTAGAGTCTTATAATACTTGCAATATGTTTTTATGTGATTCTTGCTGTACCGGTTTATACTTGTGTTTGCTTCAAACAACCTTGCTAGCCTAAACTCTGTACTGAGAGGGAATGCTTCTCGTGCATCCAAAACTTGAGCCAAAACCCATGCCATTTGTGTCCACCATACCTACCTACTATGTGGTATTTCCTGCCATTCCAAGTAAATATTTCATGTGCTACCTTTAAACTATTCAAAACTTTATTACTCCTTATTTGTGTCAATGTTTTATAGCTCATGAGGAAGTATGTGGTGTTTTATCTTTCAATCTTGTCATTTACTTCTGACAGACTTTCACCAATGGACTAGTGGCATATACATCCGCTTATCCAATAATTTGCAAAAAGAGCTGGCAACGGGGTGCCCAGCCCCAATTAATTACAACTTTCATTAATAATTCTCTTCACATGTTTTGCCCTGATTTATCAGTAAGCAACTTAATTTGCAAATAGACACTCCTCCATGGTATGTGAATGTTGGAAGGCACCCGAGGATTCGGTTAGCCATGGCTTGTGTAAGCAAAAGGTTGGGAGGAGTGTCATCTATAAAGAAACTAAAATACATGTGTAAACAAAAGAGAAGAGGGATGATCTACCTTGCTGGTAGAGATAACGTCCTTCATGGGAGCCGCTCTTGAAAGTCTGGTTGACAAGGGGGTTAGAGTGCCCACTACCATTCGTTGACAACAACAAACACCTCTCAAATACTTATTTTGTGCTCTCTATATGCTTTCGAAAACTTAAAAAGCTCTAGCACATGATTTAATCCCTGCTTCCCTCTGCGAAGGGCCTATCTTTTACTTTATGTTGAGTCAGTTTACCTACTCCTTTCTATCTTAGAAGCAAACACTTGTGTCAACTTTGTGTGCATTGATTCTTACATGTTTACTTATTGCACTTGTTATATTGCTTTATGTTGACAACTATCCATGAGATATACATGTTACAAGTTGAAAGCAAATGCTGAAACTTAATCATCCTTTGTGTTGCTTCAATGCCTTTTACTTTGAATCTATTGCTTTATGAGTTACCTCTTATGCAAAACTTTTTGATGCTTGTCTTGAAAGTACTATTCATGAAAAGTTTTTGCTTATATGATTCATTGTTTACTCTTTATCTATTTGTTAGCAAACTATAGATCATTGCTTTGAGTCACTTCATTCATGACATGAGCCTTGCAATATATTGATCAAGATTGTGTGAAAGCATGTCTCCTCAGAAATTATTTGTTGTTATCGTTTTACCTACTCGAGGACGAGTAGAACTAAGCTTGGGGATGCTTGATACGTCTCCAACGTATCCATAATTTCTGCTGTTCCATGCTTATATTATACCATTTGCTACATGTTTTATATACACTTCATCACTTTTATGCATTTTCTGGGACTAACCTATTAACAAGATGCCACAGTGCCAGTTCCCTGTTTTCTGCTGTTTTTGGTTTCAGAAAGTTACTTCTGGAAATATTCTCGGAATTGCACGAAACAAAAGGCCAAGTCCCTATTTTTCCAGCACGTACACGGAGTCCGAAGGAGAGACGAAGAGAGCCACGAGGTGGCCAAACCACAGGCGGCGGCAGTGGGCCCACCGCCGCCAGGTGGTTTGGGCCCCTCGGGGGTCCGCCGACATCGCCCCTTCGCCTATTTATTCCCCGAGACGTGAAAACCCTAAAACACCGAGCCTTTCATCCAGAACATATTCGCTGCCGCCGCCGTCGTCAACCCTAACTCGGGGGGTTCTGAAGCTCTTCCCGGCACCCTGCCGGAGAGGGGAATCATCACCGGAGGGCTCTACATCGCCATGCCCGCCTCCGGAGTGATGCGTGAGTAGTTCATCCTTGGACTATGGGTCCATAGCAGTAGCTAGATGGTTGTCTTCTCCACTTGTGCCATCATGTTTAGATCTTGTGAGCTGCCTATCATGATCAAGATCATCTTATTGTAATGCTACATGTTGTGTTTGCTGGGATCTGACTTATATTGATACCTATGTGGAGCTGAATATTATATTATCATGTCTATGTCATTTGTGATCTTGCATGCTCTCCGTTACTTGTTGAAGCCTTGGCCAAGTGAATACTTGTAACTCCAAGAGGGGGTATTTATGCATGATAGTTGGGTTCAACCTCTATTTAACCTGGGATAGTGACAGCAAGTTCTAAGGTTGTAGATGTGTTGTTGCCACTAGGGGTAAAACAGCAATGCTTTATTCAAGGATGAATGTATTGTTTACATTACGCACATTACTTAATGCAATTGTCTGTTGCTTGCAACTTAATACTGGAAGGGGTACGGATGTTAACCGGAAAGTGGACTATTTAGGCATAGATGCATGCTGGATAGCGGTCTATGTACTTTGTCGTAATGCCCAAATGAATCTCATAGTAGACACCACAGCTCACACATGCATGTTATATGCACTTATCAATTGTCAATTGCCCAGCTGTAATTTGTTTACCCAGCATGTTAGTTATCTTATTGGAGAGACACCACTAGTGAACTGTGGACCCCGGTCCATTCTTTTACATCTGAAATACAATCTACTGCAATCATTGTTCTCTACTGTTTTATGCAAACAAACATCATCTTCCATTCGATACGTTTAACCCTTTGTTTTCAGCAAGCCGGTGAGATTGACAACCTCACTGTTAAGTTGGGGCAAAGTAATTTGATTGTGTTGTGCAGGTTCCACGTTGGCACCGGAATCCCTGGTGTTGCGCCGCACTACACTCCTTCACCAACACCTTCGAAGCAAACCTCGTTTTCCTACTGGTTCGATTAAACCTTGGTTTCATACTGAGGGAAAACTTGCTGCTGCACTCATCATACCTTCCTCTTGGGGTTCCCAACTGACGTGTGACGTACAAGCATAGTTTCTGGTGCTGTTGCCGGGGAGATATTCCCTCGTCAACTTAGCGCTAGCAACACGTTTTCTGGCGCCGTTGCCGGGGAGATATTCCCTCGTCAACTTAGAGCTAGCAGTCCATATTTTTTGTTTCTAAAAAGCCTAGGTCATAATTTGTTTTTTGGAGGAAGTTGAACTAATTTTTTTTGGAGGAGGATGAACTAATCTTAGAACCTAGATTTTGATCAATAATTAAGGCTTGCCGATAAGAATAAGAAAACGTTGTGAGTGAGCATCATGACTCCTACACCACTACGAGGACCTGAGATTGTTTCAGGGGAAGACGTGGATATGTTCGAGGCACACAATAAACACTATGATGATCGTGATGGAGATCAGCAAGTCATCAGAACGAGGAGCGCATGGCTCCTGAATGGTGGGGATCATGCTAAGGAAGATGCCCTTGTGGTCTCGAACCGTAAGATGGGTACGGGGAAGGGGCCGCAAGGGCAGGTTGCTAAGCTTTGCGTGACCCCGGTGTTCGCTTTTTGCCCATGGGCAACAGCTCTATCAACCAAGTTTGAATGTCCTTTTTGAAATCAAGGGTGGAAGACCAAATTCGCAATAATCAGAACATAAATACAATATCCAACAAAGTGAAACACCATGATTTGACCTCTGTTGTTTAAATTTTTATGAAGAAAGGAATGAACCGTCCTTGCAAAAAACAACTTGATTTTTTTATCTACAAGTGCTAATTCCACCTAAACATCATTTCTTAGTTCTTAAAATAATAGTGAGACATAATAATAGATGGTAGTAAATAATAATTATGCATGAACAACTACGCAACTTGTTATTTATTCTATAGTTACTATTCTAGATCATTTCTATCCAGACCATCAATTATAACCAAACACACTTGCTAGTTGGATATAAAATTATTAAATAGCAATAGAACAATTAGATCCGACGTACCCAATGTTGCATTTTATCATCCACATTATTCTGTGCGTAGTTATCGTAATTCTATTTTAAATATTTATTATTTTACCTTTATTTATAAGGTAGTAATAGTGTTGTGCCATCTAGGCTAGGACATAAATCCTTGGAGGATCCATTCCGACTTGATATTGTTGGGTCCTCGTGCTCAACTCATCATAACCAAGAAAAGCACACATATTCGTGTTGTAGGATTCTTGTATGTTTACTCGATAGTTGGGCAAAGAATTATTTTGGCATGAGAGATTTCAGGAAGTGCAAATATAGAATTGGATTTCAAGAGTCACATTGGCTTGAAGATTGGCACACTGACATGCGTACATCACTATATAGTGGAGCTTTTGATTCTCCACTTTCCTGTTTCAAACTGAGTTTTGTTCGTTCAACATTCCATTACCATGCAGATTGTTTTACGTCCACAATGTTTATTTCTATAAAAGCCAGGTCATAATTTTTGAAAGGGGTATAGTCAACATAAATTGAAACTCCAGCGAGTGTTTGTCCTGTGAGAAACTAGCAATCATCTTTACCAACATGAATAACATGAAATCTATTGTGAATGAGTTTCCATGCCCACCATCTTTATTTGTCGCTCTGCTCTGACCTTCGATCATGTTAATTGCCATTATCTTTCATAGCTCCAGCCCAAATCTTGAGTTGTCTACCATCATTGCGGCTATGGAAACTAGCTCATGTTGCCCCTCTAGGTCGGGAAGGCAGTAGTAGCCCCAACCCACCCCAATTAACCAGTTGAAACTTGCAACCTAAACCTCTCCACCGTCACATCTTTCCTCAGCGTCTACCTTGCGACTCCAAGCACTCATACAAGATGCTCTCTCTCAGCCAAACCACCTTCATCACCTTAAAATAACTAGTTTCGTCCACTAGAATTATGCTACCTGAATCATTGAGGGTGCCCCTGAAATTAGCGCTCTCACTAAAATTTTGAATCAAAATTGTTCAAAAATCCTACATACTCCCTATGTTTCATAAAAATCCACATTATAGACTAAATTTTTGTTATTAATCTATATACTAGGTTTTAGATATTGATTGCAGTCTCCATAATCAACATCAGCACATAAAACAAAGTAGTCTTGCTCTATCTATTGGATGTCATTTATTTTAATGGCTTGGATTTGGTTGTATACACATGTAAAGTACTATTAGATGGCTTACTAATTTGTCTTAAAATTTAGAGAATGTAGATTATATTGAAACAAAGAGAGGAGACACCAAAGGAAACATGGTTATTCCGCTTGTCGGTGCATTTAGCCCCGCCTATAGAAACACTATGGGTTCTATCTACCTACACAGCAGGGATGAGATGCATCACTTCATGTTTGAAATAAAGATCGAAATCGTGACTGCCCGAAGATGACTATTGTACTTTAGTTAATAATTGGTTTATGCAAAATGATAGTTTTCTCATGAAATAAAAAGGGCAAGATCATGCTTTAGTTTATTGACATTGTATGCCAAAATTAATAAAAAGTTTGGCGGCGTATATTGATGAAATCATGAATGCCTAGTTATGTTAGGATATTTGTTATTAATTCAAGATAAACGACATCATACTCCGCAACATCAAGTCATCAACATCAAGCACTTAAGAAAGTGCAATAAAATTCCATTTTTTCTTAGTATTTTGTGATCTTTTTGATTTCTTATATGGTTCTCATCTCATATACCTTAAATATTTTGAATAGTTCAAATTATAAGTATAATATTTAGATAAGAAAAATCCAAAGAATTGATCTGTCATGTTAAACTTTCAACTAAGAAAGGAAATACATCCTTGCAAAAGTAACTTCCTTTGCTTCTTTGCAACTGTTAACTTTACCTTAACTTGATTGTTTTCCTATAAAAAGCAATGAGCCATAGCACCATATTGTAGATATATAAATGACACGGAGGAGCAAATAATTGCTTGTAATTATATTTTCTCTCTTCAAATTTGCTGCCCATCTAATAAAATATAGTTTGCAAACAAACATTGTGATCCATTATTCCATTATTCCAGGAGAATTGCTAGGAGCCAAACGAGGTGTAATAGAATTGAATTTGTGTCCTCAGGGTGACGTAATTTGATATTGAAAAATAGAGTATCACAAGTATTCTAGTAAACATATTATCACAACACACCTCAGTGTACCAATAGTCTCTGGTACACAGCAACCGACCATTAATCGAATTGATTTTTAACTTTAAGGCAGTCGATTAGAAGAAAGAAGTTATTTACAGGGGATCTCAAGCGAGATCAGAAAAGGAACAAGACATAGCCAAGCTAAACTAGGAAAAGGACTATCCAAGACGATATCCAGAATCATTCATGAAGGCAAAAGGCCGCTGCACGATCTCTAGGATCAACCGTGAAGGAAAAAAATCGTTGCTCAATCTTACCGCGCACTAGACGCTTTCGACATTTTCCCTTTACTAGATCGTTTAATTCGTTTTTGTGTCAACTGTTGATCTGGCCATTTCCCATTGCTCCAACGCACCGAGTCGACTCAATGTCTTCTCTAACCAAGCTTTTAGCATATCGAAAGAAGGGTTGTCAACCTTGCATCTTGGGTTTTAATATTAGATAACCGGTGAGAAGAAACGAGGCATGACACCTAGCTGGAGTGGGACATCGATACGTCATACGTTGGTGAAACCATGTGCATGCGAACCTCATGAAAGAGCTTTTAAGATGACAAAATCAATGGTTGAGATTAAGAGACAAGGAAAAGTCGGCACGACCTATCAAAAATGAGAAGCAAGACGAAAACAAGGTTTCACAAATGGATTCGGTCGTAGAGACAATTATAAAGGGAAAAGGGGGAACCAGAAACAGAAAGTATCTCGGAAGGAGCACATGAATTGACTCTATAGATAAAGAAGGAGAAAAGAATGGATCGATCAATTGTTTTTAGATTTTTTTATAGATTATTAGCTTTTCATATTAGATATTTATTTTTCTGATAAAGAAAGTTAGCCTTTCGTATTAGACTTTCGTCGAATGCTACTTCTGAAATTTGAATGTTCTATGGTACGTCTTGGCAAACTCTCGAAAATGATATCACGGCGAGCAACCGAGATAAACGCGTCCGCTCACGGTCTCCCAAGCCGCCCTTGCATATCCTCTTATTTCCTGTAAGATTTACCGAACCTTTCAGAAAAAAAGAACGGAACATCAGGACTTGACGAGACGCTTCGACAGGAAGAAAAGAATCGCCAATTTCTTTGGGCGTCGCTTTGGTTGCCTTTGCCATGGAGAAGAAAAGAATCGCCAATTTGCCATGACTTTTCTTTGAACTCGTATTGGTATGTGCTCCTGTTCTGTGATGCAGCCGGCTGTATAGGCAACCAACTGCATCGAAGTTCAGAGCAGCGCTTATTTGGAGTGCATGTTCATCTCTCCATTTGCGAACGAAGAATGTGTTCCAGTTTTATTGACGTGTAACTTGGGGCTCATGACTACCCGAATTTAAGTAAAATTCGTTGTTCCTGAGAAGATTAATCTACCAATATCATATTATGAGGGCAGCAGACTGAAGTTAGCTTCGCTAGCTGTACGAATTTGACTTGGCTGGACATATCAGACCGATTACAGCGCCAATTCGTGTCAGATTTGATTAATCGGCAGCAGTAGCACGATGACTCCGCGTTTGATGTGAGAACGACTCTGCACCTAATCCTAATACACACACTGAAATAATGAGCGCTGCAACTAAACCTTAACTGCATTTTTCGATATAAAAGATGCAGGTAACTTGCGCTCATAGTATCCTAGTAGTATACGCTTTTGGAGGATCCTCGTCTAAAAGTGCAAAAGGAAAGAGTAACTACAGGGACGAGTTTGTGCTGACCTTGCAGCACGGTCAAGTCACTAATTCCTTTACGAAGGCACCAACTCTTTTTCCATGGAAGAATGGGAAATACATCGTCTACTAGACTTCTTTTTGTTCCTTTCTCGTTCTCGCATGACATGACCGACATGCTAGACATCGCGAGGTCTTATGCTCTAGTTGTTGTTTCCTGCTTAGTTCCTCAACGGCGTCGAAGATGGGTGGATCGTGCCGGATGTAAATGCCAAGCTGTTCAACGCGTCAGGATGCGGTTGCAGATTGGGCACATCAGCACGTGACCGCAGCAGAAAACGCGATACACCAAGATAAGACCTTCAAAATCTCTACGAGGAATACGTGACTTAGAACACGGCTGCTCCATTGTTTCATGATGTGTGACACTAGCGGCCTACGTGACTAATCACAAACATATTAGCTAGGCTGTGGGTCATCCAGACAGAGAGCAAAGCCCGTGCTAGATCTCAAGAAATGGTACATCCGACATATTTCAGCTTTTTGACACCTCTCATTCCTAATTGTCGGTAACGACTAGAGAGCCAAATGGATGGAGCAACAAAAACAAGGAAACACTATCATTCTCATCGTGGTGATATATCGACACTTGACGCATTCCTCGTAACATGGTATAAATATATACCACTTTGGGACAAGAAAGGGGAGACAAAGAAGTAGTACTCTTTAAGAGTGAACCTATGTGTTGAAACAGTGTTTGAAGTAGTTGAAGAGTACTAGCTAGTGAGCAATGAAGAGAATGGATAAAATAGTTTGACAAGAGTAAATAAAACAGTGAATTATGGGACTCCACATCTATAAAAGTAATTGAAGAGCTACCTCTGAGGCTAAGGTGTGAACTTTGTTCAGCTCAACATATTCCTGTTCTCCCACCATGTGGTATTGATATATGAAGTGAACTATAATCTTTATGGTTTTGCTTCTAGGCGTAGCAGATAAAATTCCACATTACTTATAACTGAGAACTCTAGGAAGACCTATGAGGGGCGTTTATTTTGAATACCTGACAACACTTAGTCCCCTTAGAAAAGTTAGTTTATAGTTTTTTAGAGGACTTTGTTATACGCACAAGGTTATGTATTTAGTACTAGGTACCGAACGAGAATCCGTACACATAAACACATGCACTAGAGGATAAATGGCTTATGTCATTCTAGATTCATCCTCGAATCGTCAGTCGGATTCAAAATCCGTTTTCATCATTAAATTCAGAGATGCAAGAATTTCGAAAGTAGAACACATGTTGGTATGTTTTCACAACTTTTTTCTGGTCAAAAGTTACTGGGCCGCGCCACATAAGTTCTTAGGCATCTGGTAGGTAAGTTACCATGATGTTGACACATAAGTCATCAGGCACAAAAATAGTTGGCCCGACCTTCTCCTAACATGCACATGCATACTTGAACTAGAGGACGAGAGGCTGGTGTCATTCTAAAATCATACCATTTTAAAAATTTAGAATGTATTGTAGCTCCAACCGTCGATCAGATTCAAAGTCCGTTTTTTACCAGCAAATCCAGGGCGATGAGAACTTCAAAAATAGATCTCAGGTGTTATTTGCTTCAGCGAAAAAATAGGTAAAAAGTTACCATGCTGCAACACAGAAGAAATCACGCATGTGGTTTGCAAGTTAGTTTAACTTAATTTATCGGGCAAAAAAATTTGCCCGACCATCTTGCCACATGCACTAGACAACAAAAGGCGGATGTCATCCTAGAATCTTCCCATTTGAAAAATTTGAAAGAAGCCTCATATTGGTTGTCACTAAACAAGTTTCTACTAGGTTACCATTTTACTGCAATACATATGAAATGAAATAACTATTGTGGAGGCCCTCAGTGCGCCCTCCCATGGCGGCCCAATGGGCGTCCGGATATCGGTCCAGACATGGCCCTAATGCCTGGCCCCTCTTCGTCCTCACCCCTCTCCAAATTGCAATGGGATTCCACATTTTTTTCCTGATAGGATCGGCTAGGTGTGTCCAAACATGTATGAACACACCCGTCACGGCCCACCCATCAGTGATAGGTCCTGCCTAGTGGCAACTCCTCCATCCTTTGCACATAGTCACTTCCGCATGTGTCACTCCTTACAATTCTGCACCCAGCACCACTACCGCCACCGACGGGGCACCGACATTAATGTCACAGACCCACTACCCCAACCTATCCGCCCCAACTTTATCTAGGATCTTGCCGCCCTAGGTTCCTGCCGTCTTTTCTCCCCTCCTATTTCCCGTCATCTTTCCTCCTTTTTCTGTCATCCTTCTCTTTAACCGATCCACCGACCGCCACCATGACGCGGGAAAAAACTACAAGACCGACTCAAGTCGCTGGGCCCATTGGAACCCCACCATCAGCAAGCCGTGGGCGTTCGTCAACCATGACATATTCTCGCAGCTTGGGAGATTTGAAATGAAAGAAATGAAATGGTCCGCCCATGGGCCGGGGAATGGCGGGGCCTAACATTTTGTGTAATATTATGGCGTGAGAGTAGGCCTTTGTATCCAAACTACGGTTTGATTTAGTTATATACTACTTAATCAATGAAATAGGCAAATCTCTTGCCTTGTTTCACGCAAAGCAGGACACTGCCCAGGCACACCCTCGTGTCTTTTCCACGCGTCAACTGTCTGTTTTTCAGGTACCCGAACCAAGTCAAGAATTTCTTCGTCATAACATTTTGTTGTCCCATTCACTCAGAAAAAAACAAAACCCTATTCGGGTAAATCATCTCAGACAAACTTAAATTCCTCTTATCGTCGAGCCAGCTGGATCAGCAAACAGATCACATACTCTAGCCACGGCAAGAACGTTCCATATAACCGAAGAAATTCCAGTTCAGTTCTCTTGTTTGGTTCAGTTCACTATGAAGACTTTCAGATCCTTTTATTATTTTCTCGTGTGGGGAGATGAGACAGGGGAGACGGTCGTGTCCTCCAACTTTCCAAGCGAGGGGTGAGATGGACGGCTATCACCGATCTCATCAAACAGCGCGCGAGCCAAATGATGGATTGCTTCGATCGTCTGGGGGACGCTCAGCACTGTCCTACCTAAAAACAATTTTACAGTACTGCTCTTATTCTTTGCTGCAAGTACGTACGCAAAAATTAAGCGACCAATAATTTATCTTAACTGGCAGGTATGCGTAATTTAAATTTTGTGAAAGCAAGGACAAATATAGATAATGAAATTAAGACTTCGTCTGTATGTCTGTGCATCTAAGCACACAATCTATGTTGTATGGACAGTTCTCTCGAGACCGGGTTTTAATTTTTCGTTCCATTGCAGTTAGCGTTTCCACACCCAACACACCAGAGTGGTTGTGATTTTGTGAATAGTTTTTTGGTCGATATAATTTTATATTTCTATTCAAAGGCTGCACTGCATAATTAAGTGGCATATAAAAGAAAAGTACTCATTTCAAGCCACATAATACTCCCTGAAATAAAAAAATAGCTACACCTTAAATCAAATCATCAAAATTTAGATACTTAAGAAGCATGAACTAGCTCTTAAGGGGGGTGTTACGTAGTTTTTGATTTTTATAAATACAAAGTGTGAACTGGCTTGACAGAAAGCACATGCAAAATGGAGAGTGGTCACCGTGCAATTGGACGACTACCCATGTTGACTCAGGACCCTACATTGAGGTTTAACCGTTGACGTCCAGTTGCTCTCACATAATGATCGTGGCAAGAGCTAGAACGCGTCGCATCCGATCTATTTGAATCCAGACTCGAAGGTATTTTCTCCAAGATCCAAATGGTTCGAGAGGCAAGACCGGACTCCTAGAGCCGTTGGAACTTAGAACCTGACTTCTTCTTGCAACATGTGTGCATCTGTCTGGCCGAAGCTTGATCTTAGAACTTTGATTAGGTTTTCCTCTGGACATCAACCTAACTGATGCGCATTTGCACATCCTAATGCCTCCCATTCCGACTCAAGTAACGATAGGATGTGTTCAACTACTTGTCTCTTTTCTCGTGGCATGAAATCCAGCCGAACGATATAGTACTATCTGGTGGGTATATATATGAATCACTCCGCAAAAAAAGTGCTAATACTAGGTTCAAGATATATGGGAGTTCATGGTGGAAGAACTAAAGTAGCTACAGCCTCCTGTGGCTGAAAGATGGAGAAAGAGAAATGAAGGGAGACTTAAAAAGGCACTGAGGGAAGCACAGGGTGACTCATTTCTTCAGTACCTACAAAATGCAAGTATGTTTTTTTTTAGATAAAGCGATTTTATTACTTAAGAGTTTTAAGCATTACACCGGCCTCTGCATAGCTAAGATGCACACAGCCACCAGTTCACCAGTACCCAATTCAGAACAAAAATAAAAAGGCGAATTACATATCATAATGAGAAATTGTAGATCCGCCTAAGATGCTGGTAGGTCTATCCGGAGTCTATGTTGCCATCCATGCCGGGAGAATAACTCCCTGGCCGCAGCCTCCAGCCTCGACGCCACCTCCAAAAATAAGTCTTGGTGCTCCACACGCTGCAGGCCGACCATGCTCGTAGCGTAGCTATACACCGATAGATAACCTGCATAACAGAAGCATTTTTATCGTTAAAAACCTTGTCATTTCTACATAGCCACAGCGACCAAATAACGGCAATCGCGCCCACCCTACTGAAGAGTTTAAACCTAGGATCCACGCCATTTAACCAGTTGCCAAAAATGTTTGCAACAGTACGCGGTGGATGTAAGGTAGAAGCTATCTGGATGGCTGACCATATAGACCTGGCGAATTCACACTGGAAGAATAAGTGTGTAATGGTCTCGTCATGTTGACAGAAAACACACTTTTTACTTCCATGCCAATTGCGCTTGGCAAGGTTGTCTTTTGTAAAAATTACACCTCGACGAAGATACCACGAAATGCAAGTATGTATGCGTTTAGTATCATAGGACCCACACAGATATGTGTATGCTGTCTAGCAGCACTCAACGTGCCTCAGAATCTGATAATCTGTACTGCATCACCGAAATACAGAGCATGCACATGCAATACGAAGAATGGTCACCTTGCAGTTGGACAACATTATAGCATGTTGACCTAGCACCCTAGTTTGGTTTTGAACCGTTGTGGCCCACTCTTTTTTTTACGGATGGCGTGTGCACTGCTCAATTACTCAAGGGAAACCGGGACAAACACTGGTGAAGTTTGAGATACAGTCAAAGGAAAGATGCAACAGCAGCAGCATCAGCCACAGCTGCAAATAACTACAGACACAACCTCACATAATGATTTAAATTAACCTGAAAGGGTCTGAAAGAAACTATGGAGCGAACAAGGGCGAGTTTTGCATGCCCCGGGGCAGTCGGCTGGTGGCCTAATCTACTTGTTCGGTGGTTCCCACACCGTGCCTAATACCCCAGCTGAGAGCCAAAGACGAAGCTCAGAAATAACATTCTCGGGAAGGTCAGCACTTAGCAGCAGATCGAACCATATATATTGCAGTCCGGTTGCTCTCACAGAGTGACTATGGCAAGAAATATAGCTCTCGGCTTCTGGACCAACGGAATCTAGACGAGACAGAATTTTCTCTGGGATCCAAATTGTTCGAGAGGCAAGACTGGACACCCAAAACCAGTTGGAGCTCACGAGCTGGCATGTTTTTACGCCTACATCTTGCTGAGAGAGTAAATCATAGAACTATGATGTAGCATTTCTCTTGACGCGAACTTAGCTCACGCGCATTTGCTTATCCTGATACCTCCCATGTCGACTCAACTCACGATTGGTTAGTTTCAACTACATGTCTCTTGTCTCTTGGCATGGAATCCTCCAAAGACGTATGCTACTATTTGGTGGGTATGTATATGAACGTTCAGCAAAAAATTCACTGGTACTAGGTGCAAGATATTTGGGCGGGGCAAGTGCGGCTGTGCCGGCGGAGTCCCGGGAAGGGTCGAGGCGCAAGCCGAGGCCGGGCAGGGCGCGTGGTTCCAGTAGGAGGACTCTCTAGTGCTCTCGGGTGGTTCTTATAGGGACACAGAACGTGAGTAGGGAAGGGGGAAAATAAGTTGTGGGACAATGAAAGGTCGGGGCTGCATGGTATGTAGCTTCGAGGATTGATTTCTTTACCGTATCTAGTCTTGAAAGACACGCCTATATTAAAAAACCTTACGGTATAGCTAAAAACACTTTTACGGTACAAGTAAGTACATAAAACTAAGCGACCCGACCTTTATCTTGGACTAGCCATAGTGGGGAGTATTATATGATACTAATGTGTGATACTACCCATGTATATCATATAGAAAAGTATCATAACCACATCATATTTACATGTTTTTAAAATCCCACTACTAATATATGTACAAGATCCGTTGCGATAAAAATATCAAGTTGTACGTGCTATGATACCGTAACATTGGTAGATATCACTATCATATGTTTCTTCATTAATTGTTCTGCCACATTAGTTTTTTTGCTAACTTGGCATACATTACACTACATGTGATATCCTCACTATGGCTGGTATTTGTCTGCAGGTATACATAACTTAAATTCTGTCAAAGCTAAAATTGTGAATAATGAAGTTAACACTCCGTCTCTAAGCTAGTCTGTCCATCTAAGCACACAAACCATGTTGTATGGACAACTCCTGAGAGCATCCACAGTGCGAGGACTCTTATACATGCAATTAAGATTATAAAAAAATCTCGTAAAACTAAAAGCGGTCGAAGCTCCTACCATTTTAAGTTGCCTATATTGCCCAACTGAAAAATCAGCTTTCCACGATGTGGCTTACGGAATAAGAAGCGTGAGACAGAGATTTTTGCATCGATGACATAGGATAGACCGGGATTTGAGCAGGTAACTGCCATCCGGGCCGGGATCGTAATCCTAGCGCCTCTAACTAAGCATCGTGTTGTGAATGCTCTGAGAAACCCGACTTTTATTCTTCGTTTCAATGCAGTTAGCGTTTCCACACCGACACCACCAGAGTGGCTGCGAATAGTTGTTTGGTGGATGTAATTTACTATTTCTACACAAAGGCCGGAATGCATAATTAAGTGACATACATTTGAATATTTGGTGATTCGCAACAGTTCAGGCCACATATCACTCGCTTAAATAAAAACATATCTACACATTAAGTCAAATTGTATACCCTTAAGGGCATGTACAATGGGAGGCGCTAAGAGCGACGCTAGGATAGAATTCCCTACGGTTACGTCCGATTCCTGTCGCAGGCTAGGATTTTGGCTAGCGTCGACGCATGATTTGGAGTCGGGCGCTAAAGGCTCCTATTTTCTAGCGCAGCCCAGATTGACGTGAGATTTGGGGTCTGTTAAATAGCGACCAACTAAGCGCCCATCGTTGCTAGCATGGGCTCTTAGCCGATAAACTTAATGTTTTGTATTTTTTTCCTGCACACAAGCGCCTCTGCAAGAGGCTAGCATTGTACATGGCCTAACAGACATTGTGTTATGCTCTTATGTGGGGTGCCGTACATGATTTTTGTAAAAACGACGTGTAAAGTGGTTTGGCAGAAAACACATGCAAAATGAACAGTGATCACCGTGTGCTTGGACGACAGCAAACCATGTTGACTGAGGACCCTAGTTTGGGATTGAACCGTTGCGGCCTAGGTTCTTTCGCAAAATGACCATGGCAAGAACTAGATCTCGCCGCCTTGGAACCACCCGAATGCAGACGCGAAGGAATTTTCTCTGGGATCCAAATGGTTCGAGAGGCAAGACCGGACTCGCAAGATCCGTTGGAACATAGAGTCTGGCTTCTTCTTGCATCACGCGTGCATCTGTCTGGCAGAAGCTTGAACTTGAAACTTTGATTCGTCTTTCTTCTGGACACCAACATAGCTGATGCGCGTTTGCACATCCTGATACCTCCCATGCCGACACAACTTACGATAGGTTGGTTTCAACTACATGTCTCTTGTCTTGTGGCATGGAATCCCCGAAATACATGCTCTACTATTTGGTTGGTATATAGAATCACTCCGCAAGAAATGTGCTAATACTAGGTGCAAAATATTTGGGAGTTCATGATGGAAGAACTAAACTAGCTACCCTATGACTGAAAGATGGAGGAAGAGAAATGAAGGGAGACTTAATAAAGGGTATGCGTTTAATGTCCAAGGACCCACATAGACGTGTGTATACTCTCTTGCAGTGTCTACGAGCTTCACAATCTGATATTGCACAGCGAAATACAGTGCGTGCACATGGGCACTAATGCGGTCGTTTTTCAAATACGTGGCCCCTTACATTTTTTTTCAACATTTGACATAGTTCATATTGGGTCTTCAGAAAGTAGTTAGGACAGTATTTGTATACGGTAACAGTTCTCCTAACAAAGTATATGCTCAATGTGCATTCACTGCCGAAGTGCTCAACGATGCTGGATTTTTTTGTTTTGAAAAGTGAATAATGTGGATATGACAATACACAAATAAATATATCTGATGAGTTTCATTTACTGATCTCGCATTGGAGAAACACAGTTACATGACCCATTATACAACATGCGCTTTGTAACTGCTAGCGTGACCAATATGACATGGACGATTAATTATGTGTTTCGCTTCCACGATTCTCGGGTCTCGGAAGGTCATGCTTAGTTTTGTCTACAAGTGATGTGGAGATAAAAAATATTAATTATCCTTGCTGGAATTTTGCTTTATAAGAAGTATAGATACGTCAAGCCTACGTCCCACCCCGATTAAGCGCCTGAATTTTGTCTCTCGTTTCTCACTGGACCGACAAGCAAAGATTGTAAGAGCGTGTACAACATTTAGCTCTCTCCACCTATGTCTAAACTTATTTCGAACGATGAGTTTAAGAAAAAAAATCCTGCAGTGTTTAGGTCTACCTGCAGGGGGGGCCCATTTGATTAAAAAACATATTTACAATGGCATCATTTTCTCAGCCATCAGGTCTTGTGGTAGAGCCGGTCTATGAAAAATAAATCATGTAGCCGTTAGACGTGCGTATAGAGTCCCAAGAAGTTTCTTAGCCACCACTATTTGGCCCCGCTGCACACGCTCTATGTGATGGTTACCTAATGATCTCTAGACATTGGTGAGGTAATGCTCTAGTATAACTGTCAGATTTAGCTCTTGTGGCTGCGACGTCAATCGTGGCACTGTACCTTGTCGGCGTCGATGTAGGGTGGATGGTGCCCGTGACGAGCGCCATGCCGACCAACGCGTTAACCAACAGAGAACACGGTACGACAAGATAAGCTCTTCAAAATTCACAAGAGGATGTCCGGCTGGTGGTCGCTCAATTGGTTCCTGATGTGTGACAGGAGAGCACTATGTGACTAAACATGTACATATTTACTATGCCACATATCATCTAATAACCGGGCAACGCTCGTGTCAGATCTCAAGAAATGAGATTGCCGTTAGGTTTAAGCTTTCTGATACCACCCATGGCAAATTGCTAAAGACTAGATAAGCGCCAAATGGACCAAGAAGAAACATAATGAAACACTATCATTCTCATCGTGATGATATATTGACAACTCAGACCGCATTCTCGTAACATGGTATGTATATATAACACTCTTCATGAAAAGGAGTGGAATAGAATTAAAGATGTACTATGTGTGACAACCGTGGTTGGAGAGGTTGAATTGTTGAAGAGTAGCAGCGAGAAGAGTAAATGAAGAGAATAGTTTAGAAAAAAGTGAGTTGTAGGACTTCAGGTCTATAAAAGTCAGTGAAGAGCTATCTCTCAAGGTATGGTGTAAACTTTGTTCATAACAACGAACTTCTGAGGACGCGCAGTGGCGCGATGGTGGGTTGTGGCAGTGGCCACCCCACCCGCCCGAGCTCGACTCCCAGCGAGCGAGTTTCGGGTGCCTCACCTGCGCGGCACTGTTCACGTGAACAGTGTCTGCTTCTGGCCCAATTCCACCGTGGTTCAGTCAGAGGTATTGTGGTGTGCCCACCACCGCAGGGGTTTCCCAGTAGGTCTAGGCTCACGGGGCTCAGAAGCTTAGTATAGTCTGGTTAGGTCTAGCTTGCGCACAGGTGACGTGCGTGTGGTGTTGAGTGTGTGTGGAGTGAGTTGTGCGTGAGTTCAGATACTACAGCTGTACTGTAAAAGACCAGGAATTCTCAAAAAAAAAAAAAAAAAACGAACTTCTGTTCTCCCCACGTGGTATTTATATATCAGCATGAACTATCATTTTTATTGATTTGCGCTTCTAGGCCGTGTAGTGAGAGAATTGCAAAAAACCACACCACAATTGGAGGATGTGTCAAACACACCAGTTCATACTATTTTGGTGATTTGTTTCTACATGGTGATTTTTCAAACACCTACCGTGTAGTTCATACTAGTTTTATCCCAATTCTGGTGATTTTTTGCAATTTAGTGTAGTAGATAAAATTTTGCAGTAATTTTTACGTGAGCACTTTAGGAAGATGTAAGAGGGGCGACTATTCCAAATAGCCGAACAAACTTACTCCTTCGAAAAAAGAGACAATTGGTTTATATTATTTTTAGGTGCCATGTGTGGATGAATCATATATCCCTCATGTCCATGTGCACAATTTTGTTGATTTGCATCGTGGAACAAGAATAATGACCTAAAATGCATTTTAGGCGCTTGGCTTTGTCTTATTTTCCTGCCACGATGTCTTATTTGCATCGTGGAACAAGAATGGAATATACATCGTCTACTACACTTTCTTTCCTGCCTTTGGGAAGAACTCAAATTCTTTTCTCGTTTCTCGCAGGACCGACGTGCTAGATTATACCTTAGTGGTAGACTGGTAGTTACTTAGTGAATTATGGACATCGTGACGTTTTATGCTCTAGCAGCCATCTCCTATTTAGCTCTGGTTGCTGAGAAGTTTCTGGTCGGTGACGAAAAAGGCTGGACTGTGCCAGAAGCGAACGCCAAACCGTTCAACGTGTTGGCCTGGAAGGTGCGGTTCCATATTGTGCGCAGCAGCATATCTCTCAGCAAAGAAAGCGGTACGCCAAAATAAGCCCTTCGGCAATTCTAGGAGGATCTCAAGCCTATTATCGCTCAAGTGATGTATGATTTGCGAGAATAGCTGGCTAGGTGACTAATCTTGTATAGATTAACTATGCTCTGAATCATCAAAACCGATGGGAAAGCTTGTGTCAGATCTCAAGAAATGGAACCGGATGCACCTTTCAGCTTTCTGATACCTCCCATGCCTTATTGTCGATAACGCGTAGAGAGCCAAATGGACGAAGCAACAAAAACAATGAAACACTATCATTCTCATCGTGGTGATATATTGACAGCTTGACCGTATATTCATAACTAGGTATATATATAACACTTTGTAACAGAGAGTGGGACGAGAAAGAAGTAGTCTAAAGAGTGGATCAATATGTGAAAACCGTGGTTGAGTAGTTAAAGAGTAGCAATGAGAAGAGCAAATGAAGAATTGGCAGAAAACAGTTTGGCAATAGTAAAAAAAAGGTGAGTTACAAGACTTTAGATCTATAAAAGTGATTTTAAAGCTACTCCCTACGTTTCAACTTAGTTGTTGGATTTGTCTAAATCACCGTTCAAGATATCATCCGATATTTCGATAAATCGATCGATTTATCGCTTCTCGGTGTCTCACCGATAAGATAAATCAACCCATTTTTTTGATAAATCGGCCGATATGCCCATAAACAGGCAGATTTACCCCTTATCTTGGGTCGACCGATAAGTTCCCGATAAGCGATATCCCCAACATTGGTCCAAATACGGATTTATCAATATATACTTGTTTAATGTGTAGATACATCCTTTTTATAGAAATTTGGGCCAAATAATTTGGAACGAAGGGCGTAACCTCTCACGTTCTAGGAGAGGTGTCCATGGGTGGTAGTTACCGCCAACACTACTCCATCTGCAACTCCCCGCACGATGCATTGTCCTGCACACCAACAAGAACCCAACATTGCACGATGGCTTACTGATACGTCTCAAACGTATCTATAATTTTTGATGTTCCATGCTGATATTATATCAATTGCTACATGTTTTGGTTACACTTTATATCATTTTTATGCATTTTCTGGGACTAACCTATTAACAAGATGCCACAGTGCCAGTTCCCTGTTTTCTGCTGTTTTTGGTTTCAGAAAATCTATTAAGGAAATATTCTCGGAATTGGACGAAACAAAAGACATCGTCAATAATATCACGAGGAGATCACGGAGTCCAGAGGGGAGTCGGAGCAGACCCACCAGGGGGCCACGCCACACTAGGGCGCGGCCCAGGGTGGGACCGCGCCCTCCTATGGCGTGGTGGCCCCCCTCGGCCACCGACGCCGCCTCTTCGCCTATATATTCTCCGCGACGCTAAAACCCTGTGACGGTCGATCATATTCCACAAAAAGTTCCGTCGCGGCCGTCATCGTCAATCTCAGATCGGAGGAGTTCTGAAGCTCTTCCCGGCACCCTGCCGGAGGGGAGATCATCACCGGAGGGCTCTACATCACCATGCCTGCCTCCGGAGTGATGCGTGAGTAGTCCACCCCTGAACTACGGGTCCATAGCAGTAGCTAGATGGTTGTCTCTCTACCTTGTGCCTCCATGTTTAGATCTTGTGAGCTGCCTAACATGATCAAGATCATCTTATTGTAATACTAGATGTTGTGTTTGCTGGGATCCGATGAATATTGATACCATGTTTATTCAAGTTGTTTATCTATGTGCTCTTGATCTTGCATGCTCTCCGTTGCTAGTAGATGCTTTGGCCAAGTAGATGCTTGTGACTCCAAGAGGGGTATTTATGCTCGATAGTGGGTTCAGTCTCTAGATATCTGGATCAGTGACAGAAAGGTCTAAGATGGTAGATGTGCTGTTGCTACTAGGGATAAAACATTGGTGCAGTGTCCAAGGACACTTGTATTGATTACATTACACACTTTACTTCATGCAATAATCTGTTATTAGCAACTTAATACTGAATGGGATGCGGATGCTACCTTGAAGGTGGATTATTTAGGCATAGATGTTGTTGGAATAACGGTCTATGTACTTTGTTGTAATGCCCAACTAGATTTCATAGTAGACATCATGGCATGTATTGCATTATTATGCCCTCTCTATTTGTCAATTGCCCAGCTGTAATTTGTTTACCCAACATGCTAGTTATCTGTTCTGAGAGAGACACCACTAGTGAACTGTGGACCCTGGTCCAATTTCCTCATACTGTTTACACAACCTGCTGCAATCATCTGTTTCCTGTTACTTGCTGTGTTTCCTGCTGTTTTCCACACCATACGTTTAACTCTTTGTTTCTGCAAGACCGGAGAGATTGACAACCTCTCTGTTTCGTGTTGGGCAAAGTTCTGGTTTGTGTCTGTGCAGATTCCACGTTGGTGCAAATACTCTCCCGTCAACCAGGCACCAGCTGTTTTCTGGCGCTGTTGCAGGGGGAGTCAACATCAACAACCTTCCGATAGATCGTCAAGTCCTACTGGATTGATAACCTTGGGTAGATTTCTCAAGGGAAAACTTCTGCTGTCTACATCATAACCTTCCTCTTGGGGTTCACCAACACGTAGCCATCAAGCTGTTTTCTGGCGCCGTTGCCGGGGAGTCAACATCAACAACCTTCCGATAGATCGTCAAGTTCTACTGGATTGATAACCTTGGGTAGATTTCTCAAGGGAAAACTTCTGCTGTCTACATCATAACCTTCCTCTTGGGGTTCACCAACACGTAGCCATCAAGCTGTTTTCTGGCGCCGTTGCCGGGGACTTGGAGGCTATTGGAAAGGGGAGTCTCTCAGTTCCAATCTCTTTACTTTGTTTTTTGTCTTGTTTTAGTTTTGTTTTGCTTGCTGTTAAAAATCAAAAACCCAAAAAAATTAAATTCCTGCATCTAGTTTTTAATTTCGAGTTGCCCTGCTGCTTGTTTTAGTCTTGCTAAAATGAGTAATCCTGATAATACTGAGTGGTCTGACTTTAACAAATTCGAGTTCACAGCTTTACCTATCTTGAAACCTGAATTTTCCATGATAAACATACAAGTAGGTAGTGGCTCTGTCATAGGGGAAAACAACATTGAGCAATTTCTGAACTTTGTGAGAAAGTCTGATGACTTTAAAAAGAAATCTATAGCTGAACTTGCTCCTAATTATGAAACTGCCATAGCTTCCCTTGTTCACATGCTAGAAGCTAGGTTTGTTAATATGCATCCTATAATGCAACACATGTTTTTAGCACTTCATGTATGAAAAATGGTGAAAAGAAAGACTTTGTGTTAGAAACTTTGCATGAAGAATTGGGAGATGTTGCTAAGGAAGCTAGAATGATCTTTGCTAAATATAAAATGTTTGATTGCTACACTGATGTTATGAAAATTCTTAGAACAAGAAGGGAAAATAGAGCTAAATATTCTAATCAACCTTTTGCTAAGAATGGTCTGAAAATTCCAATCCCCTATAAAATGATGGCATTGCATGACACTTTAGAAAATAATTTTGGATGGATTGTGCCTGAAAATCTTTTTGATGAAGAGAGTGTACCTAAGAGAAAAGAAAAAGAGAACTCTGAAACTAGCATAAGTAGCATACAATGCATTGTTGATAAGACTTTTAAGCTTTCATTGTATGATCTGGATCTTGACAATACTTGATGCATCTCTTCATGCCTAGCTCAAAGGCATTAAAGAAAAGCACTTCTGGGAGATAACCCATGTTTTTATTTGCTGTTTTATTTTTGTTTTCTTGAGTCAAGGATGCTTGTTTACCTCTGTAGCAACTCCTTTGTATCTTTTATTTGCTGTTTTGTTGTGCCAAGGAGAGTTACTAATGCAAAGTTGGTATTTATTTTCGGGACTGCATTGGGACAGATTGCTGTTCGTCACCGTTTAATTCAGTAGAAAATCAGAAAAAATCGAAAAATGCTGAAATTTTTTGTGCATGTTCCTGATGATGTTACGCAACTTTCATTATTTCAAAAGTTCTTCATCTGAGCATCGTAAGTGCCTCGAAAAAATTCGTCATTACAGACTGTTCTGGTTTGACAGATTCTGTCTTTTATTTTGCATTCTCTCTTTTACAAGTTTTTAAGTGGTTTCTTTTCGTGTAAAAGTGCCCACTTGAGCCTAGTAACAGTAGCTAATGTTTAAAATAGTTGGCTTGTGAGTTTTGTCTTTGCTAGAACTTTGAAGTACTATCTTTTAGTGCACTAACCTGCTAATGAGAAAAGCTGTTAAGTTTTGGTGTGAAGGAAGTTTTCAAGTGTTGATAGAGGAGAATGATATTACATGATCAAGAAGAGTGAAGAGCTTAAGCTTGGGGAGGCTTACCTCCCCAGCATATTTCAAGAAGACTCAAGCATCTAAGCTTGGGGATGCCCAAGGCATCCCCTTCTTCATCTACAAATTATCAGGTCATCTCTAATGGTGCTATATTTTTATTGCTTCATACTAGTGTACTCTTCCTTGGAGCGTCAGTGTGTTTTTGTTTTCAGTTTGTTTTGTTTTGTTTGCTGTGCTATACTTGTTGGATCCTAGTATTCATGTTTGGGAGAGAGACACGCTCCACTTTTTCATTAGAATACTCTTGTGCTTCACTTATACTTGTTGAGTATTCCTGTCTAGCTGCTGTGATTGCTTTTAGCTCTCAGTTTTTCATGTATCTCTTGTTAGAGCTTCAGTTTCTTTTGAAGAAAGTACTCTCTTGCTTCACTTATATCTGTTTGGAGAGTTGTCAAATAAGTTGATTGGTGTTTGGTTGGACCAGAAAAATGCTATGCATGTGGTAGTGGTATAAAATGCTTACATGAATCTTTTTAGATCGTTGTCTTGAGTAATTTGATGCTTGCCAATTGTTTTGAGCTGTCAAGTAATTAATGTTTAAGCTTGTGCATCATGTAAGTAATGGCTATTAATGAAGAACTACTATAAGGATTTTCTGCTATAATAATCTGTTGCATGATAGGAAGTCCATAGTAGTCTAGATAATTTTTGGATGAAGGCTATGTGTTAACAAGGAAGACAGTGGGAGTCTATGGTTCGTCAAACCTTGTGTTTTATGTACACTCTTGCTATTCCAGTTGATAATGATGTTTGCTTATAATAACTTGCTAGCCTAAACTCTGTACTAAGAGGGAATGCTTCTTGTACATCCAAAACCTTGAGCCAAATCCATGCCACCTGTGTCCACCATACCTACCTATTATGTGGTGTTTTCACCATTCCAAGTAAATTTCTTCATGTGCTATCTACTAACTACTCAAAACTGTTACATTTCCTTTTTGTGTCACTACTTGAAAAGCTCATAAGGACGTAGATAGGTGGTCTTTATTTCCTGGTTGATCAAATTTTACACACCTGGACTAGTGGCATATACATCCGCTTATCCAATAATTTTGCAAAAAGAGCTGGCAACGGGGTGCCCAGCCCCAATTAATTACAACTTTCATTAATAATTCTCTTCACATGTTTTGCCCTGATTTATCAGTAAGCAACTTAAATTGCAAATAGACACTCCTCCATGGTATGTGAATGTTGGAAGGCACCCGAGGATTCGGTTAGCCATGGCTTGTGTAAGCAAAAGGTTGGGAGGAGTGTCATCTATAAAGAAACTAAAATACATGTGTAAACAAAAGAGAAGAGGGATGATCTACCTTGCTGGTAGAAATAACGTCCTTCATGGGAGCCGCTCTTGTAAAGTTTGATCAACTAGTGAAGTAGAGTATTGCCTATTTGCTGATTTGTTGACACCTGTATACACCATTACCTTACAAAACAATATTTTATGCTCTCTATATGCCTTCGGGAACTACAGCTCTAGCACATGATGTTAATCCCTGCTTCCCTCTGCGAAGGGCCATTCTTTTACTTTTATGTTGAGTCAGTTTTCCCACTTCTTTCTGTCTACTTAAGCAAACATCATTGTCAACTCCAGTATAACAGTTTTTACATAACTTTGTGTTTGGTTGATCATATTCTTTGCATTGACATTATCTATATGATATACATGTTGAAAGTTGAAGCAAATGCTGAAGCTATTATCTTCCTTTGTGTTGATACAAACACTTTCATGTTGAGAATTATTGCTGCTGTGAACTAACTATTATGTTAGACTATTATATCTCTAAATGTTTTATAGTGTTATTCATGAAAGTTTGCACTTGTGTGATCACTTATGTTTACTCTTTATTTACTTGCTTGCAAACTATAGACCATTGGCTTGGATCACTTCATTCAGATCATGTGCATTACATTGTTATTTGATCAAAGATTGTGTTGGTAGCATGTCACTTCAAAAATTATCTGTTTTTATCGTTTACCTACTCGAGGACGAGCAGGAACTAAGCTTGGGGATGCTTGATACGTCTCAAACGTATCTATAATTTTTGATGTTCCATGCTGATATTATATCAATTGCTACATGTTTTGGTTACACTTTATATCATTTTTATGCATTTTCTGGGACTAACCTATTAACAAGATGCCACAGTGCCAGTTCCCTGTTTTCTGCTGTTTTTGGTTTCAGAAAATCTATTAAGGAAATATTCTCGGAATTGGACGAAACAAAAGACATCGTCAATAATATCACGAGGAGATCACGGAGTCCAGAGGGGAGTCGGAGCAGACCCACCAGGGGGCCACGCCACACTAGGGCGCGGCCCAGGGTGGGCCCGCGCCCTCCTATGGCGTGGTGGCCCCCCTCGGCCACCGACGCCGCCTCTTCGCCTATATATTCTCCGCGACGCTAAAACCCTATTACGGTCGATCATATTCCACGAAAAGTTCCGTCGCGGCCGTCATCGTCAATCTCAGATCGGAGGAGTTCTGAAGCTCTTCCCGGCACCCTGCCGGAGGGGAGATCATCACCGGAGGGCTCTACATCACCATGCCTGCCTCCGGAGTGATGCGTGAGTAGTCCACCCCTGGACTACGGGTCCATAGCAGTAGCTAGATGGTTGTCTCTCTACCTTGTGCCTCCATGTTTAGATCTTGTGAGCTGCCTAACATGATCAAGATCATCTTATTGTAATGCTAGATGTTGTGTTTGCTGGGATCCGATGAATATTGATACCATGTTTATTCAAGTTGTTTATCTATGTGCTCTTGATCTTGCATGCTCTCCGTTGCTAGTAGATGCTTTGGCCAAGTAGATGCTTGTGACTCCAAGAGGGGGTATTTATGCTCGATAGTGGGTTCAGTCTCTAGATATCTGGATCAGTGACAGAAAGGTCTAAGATGGTAGATGTGCTGTTGCTACTAGGGATAAAACATTGGTGCAGTGTCCAAGGGCACTTGTATTGATTACATTACACACTTTACTTCATGCAATAATCTGTTGTTAGCAACTTAATACTGAATGGGATGCGGATGCTACCTTGAAGGTGGATTATTTAGGCATAGATGCTGTTGGAATAACGGTCTATGTACTTTGTTGTAATGCCCAACTAGATTTCATAGTAGACATCTTGGCATGTATTGCATTGTTATGCCCTCTCTATTTGTCAATTGCCCAGCTGTAATTTGTTTACCCAACATGCTAGTTATCTGTTCTGAGAGAGACACCACTAGTGAACTGTGGACCCTGGTCCAATTTCCTCATACTGTTTACACAACCTGCTGCAATCATCTGTTTCCTGTTACTTGCTGTGTTTCCTGCTGTTTTCCACACCATACGTTTAACTCTTTGTTTCTGCAAGACCGGAGAGATTGACAACCTCTCTGTTTCGTGTTGGGCAAAGTTCTGGTTTGTGTCTGTGCAGATTCCACGTTGGTGCAACTCTCTCCGTCAACCAGGCACCAGCTGTTTTCTGGCGCGTTGCAGGGGGAGTCAACATCAACAACCTTCCGATAGATCGTCAAGTCCTACTGGATTGATAACCTTGGGTAGATTTCTCAAGGAAAACTTCTGCTGTCTACATCATAACCTTCCTCTTGGGGTTCACCAACACGTAGCCATCACTTACCTAGCTCTCTCGCTCCACACACGCCGCTACATATATGTAACATGATATGGATGTGAAAATGGTTACGTGCTTCGTCACTTAACCAGGTCATGGGATCTCTAAGCTGTAATGTCACACTTAAAATTAAACACCGCATCAACCGCGGATATAGAGGTCATTCTCTCCGTATATCCATATCAAGCTCGACACTGGCATCACATGTCGTTGTCGTCAAGACCGTTGGTTTCTTTGTCATCTAGACCACTTCCGCTGATGCCGGGCGGAGCTAGGTGCAATTAGATGGGTCAATTAACGCCCAAAAATCCATGAACTAATTCAAACCCTTGGTAAATTAGTGAAAAATATTTCTCATTAGTGATGTTGCGAGCAGTCAATAGAGGTGTTCCAAGGCTACGATGCCAATGTTGCACGTGAGCGTGTATTGGCGTGAGTGAGATGGTGACCACATCTTCGCGAGGAGCTACGTCTACAGTGATGCAAGCCAAGGGTGGTAGTGCTGCGATCGGCGACGACGGGTGTTGGAAGCCAAGAATGGCCGTACTGCGCGAGCCGTGACCTGTAGCTACAAAGTAGCCACGGACAGCAACGTTGTTTCCATGTCGGATGGCGGCATTGCTTCGAACAGGGGTAGCGCTGGCCTCTTTAGCTTTGGTTGCTTCGACATCGAGCGCCATGCAGTTTTCTGATCGGCGACGAGGAATGGTGGACTGTGCCAGACGTGAGCGCAAAGCGGTTCAACGCGTTGGCTGGGAGGGTCCGGTTCCATATTGTGCGCAGCAGCACATGTCCCAACAGAGAAAGATGTACGCCAAGATAAGCCCTTCAAGATTACTGGAGGATCTCAAGCCAATTGTCGCTCAAGTGGTGTATGATTTGCGAGAATAGCTGGCTACGTCACTGATCATGTATACAATAACTATGCTCTGAATCATCAGAACTGACGGGAACGCTTGTGTCAGATGTCAAGAAATGGAACCGGCGGCACCTTTCAGCTTCCTGATACCTCCCATGCCTAATTGTCGATAAAGTGTAGAGAGCCAAATGGACAAAGCAAAAAAACAAAGAAAGTTATCTATTTGCAACTTGACCGCATTCTCATAACATGGTATATATAACACTTCATGACAGAGAGTGGGTAAAGAAATAAGTTCTATAAAGAGTGGATCTATTGTGTGAAAACGTACCATGGTTCGAGTAGTTGAAGAGTAAATTAATGAAAAGAATGGATAAAAATAGTTTGACAAGAAGTAACGAGAAGAGTGAAATATGGAATTTCACAACTATAGAAGTCATTGAAGAGCTACCTCTGAGGGTAGGGTGTGAACTTTGTTCAGCACAACAAATTTATTTTCTTCCCGTGTGGACATTGATTTATCAGTTTGAAATATCATCTTCATTGGTTTGTCCTTCTAGGTTTAGCAGATAAAAATCCACATTAATTTTAGGTCAACACTCTGGAAAGACGTAATAGGGTCACATATTTTGAGAACCTGAGTCGACTTATTCTCTTCTTGAAAAAACTATAATTAGTTTATATGCTTTTCAATTGGCATGTAGATGAATCACATATCCTTAATGTTTTCGTGAATTTTTTGTTGATTTGTATCGCGGAACAAAAATAATGGCTTAAAATGAATTTTAGGTGATGGGTTTGTCTTATTTTCCATGGCATACCGGAACGTAAAGTTTCCGCAGAACATATTGTACATAATAATAATGAGTATCTAGATATGAAAATATATTGAAAGTAACTCTATTTGTGGAGAAGCAAACGTTCCCAACATAGTTGGGCATCACCGGCTATTGGAATAATTCATTACATTTAGACTGTACGCAACCCAACAACATGATTTTTGCAACGTACGCTACCCCAGGAAGTACCCCTATCTTGAACTACTTCTGCTGTGTATCTTTACTATTGAATGGGAGTTCAACGTATGTTCGTACCCCTCTGTTTTCTGCCATCGCTAATTTTTTTTTTTTGCTCTCCCGACTCCCGAGCGCGCCGACAGGTGGGGCACCCACCCACAAAAAATTCCACCCGCAGGATCTCTTGTGCGCTGATCCCGTACCTCTCAGTCTGGCTAGGGTTCCGCCGCCGCCGCCTCGTAGTCCACGGAAGGTCTTCGATCTCGCGCGACATGGTGGCGTCCGCGCCGCCAAAGTGCTTCCCGTGCCGGCCCGCACGGCGTCCTCGCTCTGGACCCCGCGTTGCGGCACCGGCGGCAGGACGGGACGGCCGCAGCGGCGAGCACGGCCCCCGCGGCGACATAGCTCGCTTCGCCTGATCGCTCACAACCTAGCTCCCGATATTTTTTCTTTTGCAGAGCGACACCAGAAGTACTAGGGTTCTATTCCACCGCCGCGGAAGCCTTCCTCCAACGCAAGAGAGCAAATCGACGCCTTAGCGCTGCTGACGCAGCAGCTCGATGACGCCGCGTCTTCTTGGCCGCCGCGGGTAGCCCAATCCTGTTCGTCGTCCGTCATCGCGCGTCGCCGGGAGCAACGCTGTCCACCACTCGCACAGCGTCGCACGTCGCGCCGTTGTTTGGAGAAGCGGCAGGTGACCATGAACTGGACCCCGTCCTCAGGAACGTCTCCCGCCTGCTCTCCGACACGCCGCCGCCGATGCCCCGAACGCGGGTCCGTCGACCTCCACGGGATTCGTGGACGCCGCGATGTCTCCCCCCGCCGATTCTGAATCCTCTGCCGATTCGTGGACGCCGCGATGTCTCCTCAAATCCTCCCCCGACAGCGCTGCCGCCAAGCCCGGATCCAGACGACGCGGCCAGCGACGAGAACCCGGAAGGCGAACTAATCGAGGTACCATGCTGACTACTTCTCCCTCCTCAGTTATGAGGACCTATGCAAGTACCTACCAACATGGTTAATCTCCTTGGAACAGGCAAGACCTGTGTAACTTCCCCAGGGGTTGGTTATTGGACAGGCAGAATTGGCAAGTCCGCCTCTGTGGTCAGATCTCATGAGCTGAATTATGAGATGTTCATTTTTGTTGCTTTGATTTTTTTTTTCATATACATTTAACTCATGTAGATTTCCATGTGATTGGTTCGTGTAAGCAACATGCCTCAAGTGATTGTTGCTTTGTTGATTATTGCAGGTTCTTGAAGTGCTTGGAATATAACGGTGCAGGATCGATTCTCTACTATGTGTGTGTTATTTTTCTTCTCATCGTGAATTCTTAAGGTGAACTAGCTCAGTCAAATGCTATACAAAATGATACATGCTCCTCTTTCACCGGAGATCTGATCATGACTTTTCTCTGTATTTTTTTTGCAGAGAAGCACTCAGAGGAGAGAAACAGAAGTCAAGTGAAACAAAATACCGTTGTGAGTTTTCTGAACCATAAGCGCACATGATAATGGTGAGTACTAGATGACAGTATCATAGATAGAGTGTGGCTTGATGACGTGATTTAGAAACTTGACTTAAACTGAACAAGGAAGTAATATAAGATAATGTCATATTTGAAATTGCACAATTTGGTTTGAGTGGAGTTGCTATCTGAATACCAAAATACCCTTGTTTCATTTTCACATGCTTTCTTTAATGATCTGTTTAACGGTGCATGTAATGTGCGATGTTTAATCAAATGGGGATGAGGATGCTCTCGGTGAGAGTGATGTGCTGGTGAGTTGCTGGCAGGGCGGGGCAATACTGACCTGTCACACTTTTTATTCAGCATTCAGATTGTTATTGCAGCGCAGATATTTTCTTGGTATAGCTAAACCTAGAAAGTGTATTTGTCATGACTCAACGAGACTATATGTGTGTCGCCCAACAGTCATTTTGGTCGAATATAACTACCATAAAACAAAATTTACCTTCTGCCTGAAACTCTGAGATTATCTAATAGTATCATGTTCTCGTATCTATCCTTTATTTGACTCTTTAATAAAGCTGAAGTGCAGTTTGAATTGCTAAATGTTGTTGCAACCTGCAACTTACACTTACCGTTTCTTCATTTTATGACCATTAATTTCCCTGAGAGTAATTGTCATGGAGAGCGTGAGTCTCGCTGAAATGAAATAATCCGCTTCTCCTTTTCAAGGCGATGATTTAATGGTTCCATGGCCTGGATAACTGTATGCAAAAGCATTTGACGTTGGACCTGATGGGTAGTTCTGTACGTATATGATCTCGATGGAATGACCAAGTGTCTTCGAAGATGTGCAGGTCCTTGCCACTTGGATACTAGCAGAAGATCACGATGAGCAAGAAGAAAACAACATTGTTAGGCAAAGACAACAATGATCTCACTTGTTCCTCCAGAGGACAGCCCTGTGTAGTTTTGAGTAGATATGACTATAAAATATGCTTGCCAAGTCGTTTTGAGACTTCAAAAAAGGGTTTAAAATCTTAACTATAACATGCAATAATCGTGAATTAGAGGCAACTTCTTTGGGTTTCGTATCTGAAAATGGAACATGGAAGTTTTCAATCTGAGATGGATTTTTATTATGATTTAAATATATCTATTTTATTGATTGATTTTTCCTTGTGATTTAGCAAATTTTAGCATGAACTTGCTTCATTTCTAAACATTCTTTTCCGTGATATATGTGATAACCATGATAGTATCAAAGAAGATTAGAAAGTTATAGTGAGTTCTCCTTTGAGAGTATTGTTTTGCACGGGAGCAAGGTACTAAGTCGGAAGTGAAACATTATTCTGCGATGTTTAGATCTGACACAACGCACGGGTATTTTGACATATGTAACATGTCATATTTATACAGGTGCTTATAATTCTGTTTTGTTGAAGATGATCATGTAGTTTATTCTAAAGTACCACAAATCTCCTGGCATGTGCCTATTGTTTTGAATTTTGAACATTACGCGAGCATTTCTAGGTTTATGTGAGCAATTGGATATAGAGACTCCAAGTTATGTGACGAACAATTAGATTAGCATAATCAAATCGGTGTCTTGCTAAAAATTACTCCCGGCCTCCGTCCAAAAATAAGTGTCTCAAGGCAGTCCTATGATATAGATACATCCATTTTTTGTCAAACTTGAGACACTTATTTTTGGACGGAGGGAGTACTTCTGAAGGCAGAAAAAAAAAAAGCACAGTACCTCCAGGAGTGCTTCTGTCGCTAAACATTGACTTGACTGGTCAGTGATTTTAAATCATAGGTCTGTTAGTTATCTTCTAACTGATGACACAAGTGTGTACTTGCTTGTATAAACAGTTATCAGGTGCAAGTACGAGCTGGGCTATTATCTTTGAAGTAAGGAGGCTGTTAGCGGAGGCTAATCTGCAGTGAAATTCATTGTTTTCTCGGACACTCAAGCTGCCAGGGATGGTTAGCGGAGAGCACATCAGTTAACTAATGACCAACATGGTAGCCTATCTGCTAAAGCCTTGCACCTCAGCTTGCATGGCAACATGGAAGAATCCACCGAAGAACAACTCATCGTCGCCGCTCCAAGCAAGAAGTCACCTGAAGCACCAGGAGCAGCGACTGGCCATATGGATGTTGCTCGTACCACAACTCTCAGTTTGTATTGTCAAGAGTTATTTGCAACAACAGGGAGGTGCATTCATGTAGGATATAGTTCATAGCTAAAAATTTCTAAAAAGCATTTTTGGTTTGCTGACATATATATTTGGGATTTTAGTTGTTTTCATATGATGTGAAATTGCTCCGAAGCTATTTTTTATCATGTTCGTTGTTCTATCTTTTTTCAAAGAACTAAAGTCAGCTCATGGAAAACGTGAGTTTCAGCCTTGGCCTTCTTTGATCGAAAAGATTACCCTGCTTTCTTTTATCATCACTCTTGGACAATTCCTTTAGCTTCACAAACTCAATATGTCAGCAGCAAGCAGGAAGCTTGGCGGGATAATAGAAATGTTCTTTTAGAGCTCAAATTTTGGATGTGTATGGTGTATTCTGAATTGTTATTATTAGTAACAAGAGGAGTCTGTGAAGATCTCCAATTCTATCGGCACGTTATTTTTCAGACGTTCTTATAGAATAATCTATCAAAGAAATTATTGTGTTTCAAGCATAAGGTGGATTATAGTATAACCACCTCATTCAGGTGGCCCATTTTTACATGTCAAAGCATTTTAATGGAAATGAGTAATGTAATTATTTTGTGTAACAACAGTGCATACTAATCTTACGTATTCTAGATCTCCTCACCCGTTTTGACAGGAATTGTGCAAATTGAATCACTTGGTGCCTTATCATAAAAATAGATCAGTTCCATAGCGGGTGCTTTTTCAGCAATATCTTTCTTCCATCATGGTTTTCTAATATAACTAAATTTATTTCACCAATGATTTTCCAGAAAAATCGTCATCCAGAATTGTTATAAGAAAAATCTCAACGAATAGCATGATTTCCTTTTGCCAGCTTGTGTTTTACAAAATCGAGATGTCTATCGAAACTCAAAAATCCAGAAAATACGGAGTTCCTACCTACCTAACTGGTAGAAATTTCTGCCATGGTTCGTCCCATCGAGGGTGTGGCGCCAGAGGGCCGGAGGTCGAGGGCGTGGCTCCAGAGCGCCGGACATCGAGGGTGTCCTGTCGGAGGGCGAGCGACGGCCGGAACCCGCGCTGTCCGGTCGTGAGCGCAAGGCGGCGGGGTTTGGATCGGCTGCAGGCGTGGGGAAGCCGGCGGCGGGGATATGGGGGCTGGCCTGGAGAGCAGCCGATGCGTAGGCGTAGCCCGTGGAAGAAGAAGATAGGAGCAGAGGACTGAGGAGTGAGGAACATGGAATGGGAGATTGGGAGCCAGAGGTCAACGGAGCATCCAGAGAGTGCTGGTGGAAGAGATAGAAAACGCAACGAGTCTCACACACTACAAGCGAGATGAATGTTTGAACAATGTCAAATTATACATTTTGTCGACATACACTTCAAGCGAAGTGGAATCTTATTCAGGTTTTTAAATATCTTATGTATGTCTTATTCTTATACATTAATGTTGAATGTATTTTATTGATAAACATTACGAAAAGAATAGGATCCGTAGCAACGCACGGGCATTCAGCTAGTTACTATTAAATGGCAGTTCGCACGTATGTTCGCTGGCAGAAATTTCGGCCGATCCTTCGTCCGCCATCGCTACCTCGCATGGGCCATCAAGAAAGCGGACACGGCCCATATGCTGCCCAGGATGCGTTCCTTCCCCGAAAACTTCTCCTTTCCCTTATCTCGTGGGCAGTGGAGGAGCCGCCGTACTCCTCCTCGACTACCACGAGGCGGCGGGGTTCAACGCTGGGCAGTGGGGCGCGGTTCACGCACGCGTTCAACGCGGTGGCTCGCAGGAAGAGCTAGGGTTGGCTGCGCCGCGTTCCTCCGGCCGGCCGGCGGCGGCACGCTGCCTATCCTCGCACGCCTCCCCGTCTCCAATTTTCTACATCCCCTTCGTTCGTCCCTCAGCTCTTTTTCTCACAGCAAGAACCGCCCCTGAGATCGCATGGCAGCACCTACCAGGCACAGCGCCGCGGACGGCCAGATCCGCATGGTCCAGATCGAGTTGTACGACCTGTTCAATGTACGAATTCCCATCCTCGACGAGATTTCTTTTTGAGATTACATGTCTCTGTGTGCAATATCTAATTCTGTCTGTATTTCATGAGCAGTATAAAGATCTTGATGAAGAGTTCCTGCAGAGGGTCACCGAGAACACAAGTGCTACATCGGCATATTCGCATAGGCCGTGGACGAGCTCATGCCTGAGCCCACAGAGGCATTGACTATCGATGAGGAAATTCAACTCGTCCATGGCGTCGTGCGGACGAGCGGGGCGGCGGCTTGAGAAATCTTCAGATCGTCTGGCAGTCATAATTTGCGTGGTCGTCACCGCCTAATTCTACATCAGGACTGCCCTCCTGGATGAAGCTTCAGGTATAAAAACGCCCAAATACGAGTTGGAGTCCTCAAACTTTCAAGGATTTAATCAATCCCGATGAGATGTTCTTGATCCATTTTGAGCTGAATTATTTTTCCCGTAGGAGCAGCTGTGCTACGGGCCCAGTACAGTTTGTCATTTGGTACCCTCAGGTTGTTTGACACTGGTTTAGGTTACATACAAGATTTAAGTTAGTATATACTTAGGTTACATACAAGATTTAAGACAGTACTAGACATGTTAATGGAAATATTTCAGCAATTGGATTTAGGTTACATACAGTGACCGATGCAGCAGAATAATTCTCCTAATGGAACCAAGGTAATATATTTAATTGTCTGAACCATTCCCATAATGGAACCATACAAGATTTTGTTCAAACTCCCATCTGAACAAATGTTCTACTATTAGAAACATCTGGGAAATGATGATGTGGTTGGAATGAATGTGAGAGACTTGGTTTTCAGGTGGACATCAGCATGATGATGGAAGAAGCAGTTCACTACATCAAGTTCATGGCTTCATGCAACTCTAGATTAGTCGCCTGATCCCTTGCCCAACTGCACCCTGACGCTCACATCTTTTCCCTCCCTCGGACGCTGGCCAGGGACAAACAAGGTGAGAGACCCAGCACCTGCGGCTTTCCTGAGGTTGCTGCTTCACATAAAACCTGCATTGCTCCCCCGTTAGGCTGCAAGATAGTGATCCACAAAACCAAACAAGAAGGTACAAAATACTTGCTAATTTGTTAGCATCCTCGTTATTTATTATGTAAGCGTGGCAACACCATATCTTTCAACTTGCCTTAGTTACTTCCAAGAAGAATAGAAAGCAGTATACACATGCCACCATATCTTTGAACTTGCCTTAGTTACTTCCAAGAAGAATAGAAAGCATCATACACATGCCACCCTGACGGAGATTCAGAGTGCTGCTATTTACACCTGGACCTTTGGGTGCAGAGCTTCTAGCCGGATAGCTTTGTGTCATGATAAAATAGTGTCAGACATTTATACTTAATGAGTAGTATTCTGAATTCAAGAGAAGATTGTTTGCTTATTCACTGACAAAATTATCAGTGCTAATAGCCTCAAGGAAGATTATCATCTACTAGCTGACCAGAGCCTGCTCGTGTCTGGGTTGCACTTTCGATCGTACATGACAATTGGCGGATGATCTAAAAGGAGCATATATTTTGATCCTCTCATGGGAGCACCTTTGGAAATTGATGCAGCGACTGTTAGTTATATGCAACCATGAAGTTGTATTTAATCATTTTATCACAATGCCAAGTCTTTTCTGCCAATGCTCCAGCTACCTATTCTTATTCCTCTCTTCTTCGCCTCCACTAGCGTCTAGCGTGGCTGTGCCAGGAGACTGCCTTGGGAGGGAGAATAATGGGGCCGAACTAGATGAATAGAGGGATGGTTCAAATTAAAGGCTGAATTGTAGTTAAATTCTGCTCATGTACATTACGGTCTCTGAATAAGGACGGGTTCTTGTGACATTGCCGTGGTGAACGTCATGCCACTTCATTGAAAACAGTAATCTGCTCGTCTGGTCTTTCCATGATGAAAGTTACTGCACTTTATCAGATTGTTATGTCAGATTTTCTTATCCAATATTCAGTTTGCTATGTGTGATTTTGTGTATCGTTGTAATAATGAAATGATGTTTTTTTATGACATCTGATGAACATCTGGCTCTGTCTCCCTCTAAACCCAAATGGGAGGCACATTGTCTCGTTGTGGTTGGCGTGTGCACATATATCGTTTGGGCTGTGTGCGCATGAACGCTCCCTTATCAAGTTGGTGCCGAAGGCGAAGGCGCACAGAGGCAGAGTTCGCATAATACTGAAGCCTATTGAGACCAACATTATGTAGAATCAGATCATGTATGAGGTATGCCATAGCAACACATGGGGTTGGGAGAGACCGAGACACGTGCAATAGGATTGATTTGTGCCACCGAATATTAGAGATGATTATGCGTTCTGTGAACCTAAAATATCACGTGAGTAAGGATTTTTCACATTTATTATAGATATTTTTAATGGTGCAAGTGTAATAAACAATAACACAACATAGTCAGAAATGGCATGCTTATGCATAAGTTTATTACCCGACAATGCACAGTTACTTCGCTATGGAAAAAAAATTATGTATGTTTAGTTTTTTGGGGATCATGAATGAGAGGAAGTTTGTGGAATTTTGGGAAGGGCCAACGGGCATTGTTGTCAGACGGGACAAAATTCTTGAGTTTCACACAACTAGAATTTTAGGCTGCCAACATTGCTGGTGCTGCACAAGAATATCTAAAAATGTGTCAGGGTGTTGATCTTAGTTAACAAGAAATGGGTGGTTAGGCTATTGCATTTTGTGAATATGTCATCCTACAATAAATTCCATTAACATAAAATTTAAGGAGCGTGGGATACCTATTTTTTTCTATGGGCCCATTTTTTTTTTCTAAACACAGTACAACGCAAGCGCTCATATACACGCGTACACACTCACCCCTATGAACGCACGCACGCACACCCTACCCCTATGAGCACCTCCGAGAGACCGAGTCGACGGGTCGAGTCTTGAGATTGACGAAGTCACCATGGGCACCTCGCTGTCGACGGGAACGTCGCCTCCCACTGAAGAATATTCCGCCTTAAATGAGAAACATCAGCGTCAAACATGGGGTTGGAACTCTGGTGAGCTAGGGGTACAACCACCCTCCTAACCATCTTGACACTGGCAAGTTCTCCTATGGGCCCAATTTTTCACATGTTACAAATTTACGTGTGCGGCGAAAGAAGAACTCAAGAGGCCGTAGCAACGCACGGGCATTCTACTAGTATTATTACCCCTATCTTGAACTACTTCTGCTGTGTATATTATTACATGATCTAGTCAGTTTAACCTAAACACAGAAATGATGGAACAAATATCTAGTTTAGTCGAAAGTTTTTGACAGTTTAAAATGCATTTTTGAACAGTGGGAGTATGTGCTCCCTATGACCTATAATGGATTTTCCAAACTCTAGGAAGACGTGTGAGCGGTGCTGGTGCAGATATTGGGTAGCTTAGCATACTTTTTTTTCCAAAATATAGACGTGTGAGCTGTGATTGCTGAAACACGCACAACACACGTCGGATCAGCCATAGTGTGTTTGGTTTCGTTGGGACTGTAGAAAGAAAATGCAATCACGCTCCACGTACGTAATCTCTCAAGAACCACTGAGAGATGTTAGAGTCATGGTGCTACGGTCGTATGGCCAATCGACCGCCAAAACGTCGCGGTAGATGCGAAAATTCCAGCACAGGATCGATGTCAGATCGATTCCAAGCAAAACCAAATCCATGCGGGATTTTCCACGGGACTTCGCGTCGTTTACTTTTTCATACGACTAAAAAACAAGCTGTTCTCATAGACTTCACCTCGAAAACCATTCAAATTCTGCATTCTAAGACACATCGCTAGGCTCACGCAAGCCGCACGTGTCAAGTCACGAATTTCTTCCTAGCATAACAGCACAAAGGCACGAAACTTCCAAACTGTTACTGTCTCTTTCACAAAACGAATGGATTATCTTGTAAATTATCTCTACTGGTACTAAATTCTTTCAGTCGAACTCAAATTCATCTTGTCGTTACTAGCTGGAGCGAGCCGACTGGACCGACATAGTCTACAAGTAGCGGCAATAACTTTTGAAGCTCGCTGCTGATCGAGGCATCGATCCGGTACGTGTGTGTCGACATCTAGCGGCTCGACTCATCACTCCGGCGACAAGGACGTCGCCGACGTGTCGGAGAAAACGTGTGGGTTCCGACGGCTGGCCGGACACTCGTCGGATCGCCACCGGCGGACGGCGCACCGGCGCTACTATTCATATGCCTACTATTATTCTTATTACAGTGTCAACTGTCGATCTGTCATTTGTCAAGAAGAAGCCAAGCAGGACAAGTTCCCTGAAACACCTGACGCTTTCAGTCACGTGAAAGGAGGACATCTACATCCATGTCGACGGATTGGACACGTTGTAAAGTCGCAGCCCCGTTGAGTACGGTTCAACCCTGCCTGAAATCCTGGATCGACCTGATCTACAAATACCCACCAACCCATGTCTCTTCCTCCCAAGCTCACAGAGTGCACTTGCGAACTGTAGTGCTCGATCGAGTCATCCGAACCAAGTGATATCTCCAGACATGGCGACGTCTAACGGTCTAGTGGGACTCCTCTGCTTCGCTCTCATGGCGTCGGCGGCGACCGCCACGCAGTTCCGGGTCGGCGGCGCCAACGGGTGGGGCGTGCCGGACGCCACCGCCGAGCCGTACAACACGTGGGCCGGGAGGATGCGGTTCATTATCGGCGACCAGCTACGTAAGTTCTACCGACCTCTCCCTGCGATCGATCCAGCAGTGACGAATGAAACAGGGAACTGACGTGTTTTGGCTTCGTTTCCGCAGTGTTCGTGTACCCGAAGGACTCGGACTCCGTCCTGCTCGTGGACCAGGCCGCGTACAACGCGTGCAACACCACGACGTACGTGACCAAGTTCGAGGGCGGCAGCACCGTGTTCACGCTCGACCGCTCCGGCCCCTTCTTCTTCATCAGCGGCAACCAGGCCAGCTGCACGGCAAACGAGAAGCTCATCGTCGCCGTGCTCTCGGCCGACCACACCCCGCCGGGCCTCTTGCCGTCTCCTCCTCCATCCATGCCGCCGACGTCAGCCCCTCCGGTGCCGAGCCCGTCGTCGTCGCCGCCGTCTCCTCCATCCATGGCACCGCCCTCTGGTGCGCCGATGCCAAGCCCGATGTCGCCTCCTTCCATGGCGCCGCCGTCTGGCGCGCCGATGCCGAGCCCGATGTCGCCTCCCTCTGGTGCACCTATGCCCACCCCGGAATCTGCACCATCTCCGACAGGTTCAGCTCCGGGCGCTGCTCCCGCGGCCACTCCAGGATCATCACCGTCTTCTTCACCAGGTTCCCCGGGCTCGCCGCCTTCCCCTGGTACCCCTGGAGGCGCGCCGCAGCCACCAGCCGACTCCACCAATCCACCAGGCACCGACGGGGCGAACTCGACTACGCCAGGCAGCGGGGCTGCTCCCATCAAGGCAGGCCTTGTCAGCGCGCTTGCAGCAGGCTTTGGCTACGCCATGCTGGCTATCTGAGTGTAAATTGCGAGACATTCACTTATATTGTAAAGAGGATTTGCCTTTGTATTTCTGAGTGTACATGCACAGGATTATTTGTTACTCTGCTTTCTCATTGATTTCCAGACAGTTAACTGACATTCAAAATCCGTCGTGTAAGACACAGTGTGACAGAGCTTGGACCTCTCCTCCTTTCCCCATCTACAGTGAAAGAAGGCGATTTTTGGGCGATCCCGTGCAAACCAGCTCGCCGCCGGCGATTCGTTCGATTCCTCGCCCTCCGCGGCCGCTCCGGCGGCGGGAGGACGGGGAATCAACGGATCCCGGCGTATACATAGTCTAGGTGTGCGTGGGGTGCCTGCCGGCGGCGCTGTGGAGGTGGCGGCGTGGCCGGAGAGGCTTTTGTCGACGGCGGTCCTCTCCTCTGCTCTGGGTGCTCCGATGGAGGATCATGGCAGATCTGCCGTTCCCAGCGCGTTCGCCGCTTCTCGGAGCCGCGGCGTGCTTTCCCTCGGGCCGGCGTTCGTGATGGCGAAGCTGGTTCGTGAAGATCTTGGTGAAGATGGCGTTGACCGAGTTGGTGCTCGTCGTGGTGCGGGATGGAGACGCTTTGGTGCCGAGTGCCGTTGACTTCCTGGCTGCCGGAGGGCTCCTCCCAGTCCAAGGTTTAATGGAGGAGAAGGAGGCGGGTTCCGCCGGCGGAACGTGCTGCGCGACGAAGAAGGTGCCGGAGCTCAAAAGGACCTGGTTGTAATTTCTCTTTGTTTCTGGGCTTATCTGTAAGATGCTCGGTTGATGTATCTTTATCCGCAAAAAAAAAAAAAATCCGTCGTGTAAAATCAGAAACTTACAAATATTAGATACCGTGCATGTCATAAATATTAATTGAACATTCGGGTCCCATTACATAAATCTTTTACAAACTTCCATTATATAAAAACTCATTTCTCATGTACTTCTAGATCGTAGTGATCTTCTCTCAAATAGCAAGTGTCATCGGGAATCATATCATTGGCTATGACACGTACTCCAATGGTGGCAATTCATCAAACTGGTTGTACTCATCTTCATCAACAACATTCTCAACTCCTATTATCCTCTGTTTTCCATGCATTACTACATGGCACTTTGGATGTGCGAGATCTTTCACATAGTAAATTTGGGTGGCTTGGCTGGCACAGATGAATGGATCATTCATGTAGCTCATTTGGTTCAGATTGACATAAGTCCCTCGTGCTCGTCTACTTTGGCATGTTTGAGATCAACCCACCTACACTTCAAACGTAGAATCTTGAATTTCACGTAGTCAGGCTCCAGATCTCTTCTATGATTACATAATAGACTTCCTTATCCTTCTTACCAATAATGTAGACTTCAACTCGAACATCACTATTCTGGTAGTTGGTCTTCGCATCCCGGTGTTCCGTGTACAACGTGTAGCCATTTATGTCGTACGCTTGAAATTTATGAACTCTATGTGATGGACCTCTGGCCAGCCACGTTAAATCTTTTTTTTGACCCACTGGCCAAACGATTTCTACAGCCATCGAATGAAACTTCTGGTGTGCTTGCCCCGAATAACCTCTTATGTCGCCTTTGGATATGTTTTCTCTGGAAATTTCATGCGCTCCTTCACAAATGCGTAAACTTCTGACGTGTGATACAACGCTTTCATATGTGGTTTGTCAAATAGTTCTGCAGGGGGAGAGGTGACCTCTAATCCAAGTATCCCTACTCAAGCGAGCCTTCCCTCGTGGCAAGAACGAGGCACACCAATAGTCTATCGGTTGACCAAGTAGTATGTGCAAAACCCAACCACCTCCTCAGATGTATAACCTTCGGCGATGCTTGCCTCGAGTCGATACCGGTTCCGACAATAGTGCTCTAGTATTCCCATGTACGGCTTGAACGGATACATGTTGTGCAGAAACATAGGGCCAAGTATCTTTATCTCACGCACAATGTGTACAGTGAGATGGACCATGACATCAAAGAAAGCCGACGGGAAAAACATCTCAAGCTGGCATATTGTCTTCACCACCTCTTCTTGCAGTTCATCTAGTATATCAGGATCTATGACATTCTTGCAGTTCATCAGCATCTCTCTAACTGGCTTGGGCAAAAAAATTCTGATGGCCACGGAGAGAATTTGTGTCAACATTACATGGCAATCGTGCGACTTCATACCAGATATTTCCTTTGCAG
This sequence comes from Poa pratensis, assembly GCA_947311845.1. Lineage (NCBI taxonomy): Eukaryota > Viridiplantae > Streptophyta > Magnoliopsida > Poales > Poaceae > Poa > Poa pratensis. The sequence continues at coordinate 15,213,634 of CAMZMU010000089.1, read as the reverse complement.
GCATATCAACAAGACTCCTTATTTTTGCGGAGTAGCAACTTGGGGTTTTAATAGTGAACAAGAACTCCAATATCTCGAGGATTTCTTCTTTCGATAAATTGTAACAAGCAGAAAGGTACTCCCACTTTGTCGTCTTTCCTCTGTTTTGCAGCAAACTTCGGCCTGAGTTTCTTCATATCCAGTCGTGCATTGACACCATCTTTTGTTTTGCCTTTATTGCTCAATAACATACCAAGGATGCTATCACAAATGTTCTTCTCAACGTGCATCACATCGATGAAGTGACGTACATCCAGATACTTCCAGTACTCTAACTCCCAGAAAACCGATTTCTTCTTCCAAATTTTCACTGGTTTCTTCTTTTTCTGCGTTTTCACCTTCTTGGCAACCTCTGCTGATTTTTTGTTCACCTCGCGACGCCGTTTCTTTGGTTTAGGAACCTTCGGTTTTGGACCCTTGCCAACCACAACTTTGACTTTCTTCACCATCTTATACAACTGCAAGCCGGTAAAAACCTTTGGTTTCATTCCGTGATCCTCCTTCCCATTGAATTGCGTCGTCATGAACCGGTATGTGTGCTTTTTTTGGCAAGAACCGACGATGACACATGTAGACCGTTTTGCATGAGTTCGTAAGCCATTGACTAGCTGTTTTACCCATACACGTCACACATGTTTTGTCTCCCTTTGTGATCTGGCCCGATGTGTTACCAAATGCCGGATAGTCATGAACGGTGCAAAACAACATTGCACGTAAGATTGAACTCTTCTTTTCTATAAGTGTCATATACTAGTACTCCTTCTTTCCACAATGTCTGCAGTTCATCGACAAGTAGTTTCAAGTAAATGTCAATATCATTCCCAGGTTGCTTCGGTCTTTGGATAAGCATTGACATCATGATGTATTTTTTCTTCATAAACAGCCAAGGAGGAAGGTTATACATGAACAGAAGCACCGGCAAAGTGTTGTGTTTACTGCTCATTGCCAAATGGATTCATTCCATCCGTACTCATGCCAAATCTTACATTTCTAGGATCGCCGCCGAAATCCTTGTACTTCTCGTCCATTTTCCTCCACTGGACCGCATCAGCAGGGTGCTTTAACATTTTATCCTTATTCCGTTCATCCTCATGCATGCCAACGCATCAGCTTAGCCTGTTATTTAGGGTTTGCAAAGAGACGCTTCAAACAAGCAATTATAGGTAAGTACCATACAACCTTGAATGGGATTCCCGTTTTGTTCTCCTCGTCGGACTTATTTTGTCTTCTCCTTTCTTACGCTTGTATCGTGGATGATTGAATATCAAACATGCACGCAGATCTTTGTACTCATCTCTGTGGTACAGCATACAATCATTGATACAAGCGTCAATCTTTTGTACATCCAATCCTAATGGGCAAATTGTTTGTTTCACAGCAATCGTGCTTTCTGGAAGAACATTACTATCTGGAAGCATGTCTTTGAACATACATAACATCTTCGTGAAGCTTTTGTCAGACAATCTGCTTTCAGCCTTAAATCTCAAGAGATCTAGTGTTACCGACAATTTTTAGTGTTTTGCTTTACAATTTGGATACAATTGTATCTCAGAGTCCTGTAGTAAGCCACTAAACTCTTTCAGATCTTCTAAATATTAGAGCCCTCAAAATTATGCAACATCTCACGCATTCTTGACATATCACCATCTTCGGTATCACCAACATGTTGACCATCAGCATCACAGTCTTCATTTTCAGGACCTATAGTCTCATTCTCATGGTCTTGCTTCATCTGATCAGTATGTGACACCTGATCAGTATGTGACATCTCATCATCTAGCATCTCACAGTCTTTATTCGTTGTTGCCACGATAGGTACTTCGCCATGGTTCGTCTAACATGTGTATCCATCCATGAAGCCCCTTACAAGCAAGTGAGATTATATCTCAACAATATTGTCCCAATCGATACAATTCCTACAATCATGACAGGGACATCTGATGCGTCCCTCTTTTTCCTTCCACATATGTATGAGCGATGCTCTCTTAAAAAGATTTGTGCCACTGCGGTATACTGCCGTTGTATGATTCTCGGTCATCCATTCTTTATTCATCAACAGACACAAAGGAACACTGAATAACATCTTTTCATCTACACACACAAAACAACAATGAACACCGGCCATCTTCTATTCTAATTGCGATAAAATACAATTCACTTAGGTATCCATACCTCTGCCTTGTCCTCTGCTAGATCCCACAGGAACAACGACTCCGCCGGAGAGGCGCCACCGCCACACCTCAAAGCGCCACCGCCTCCGCAGCCGCACCCGCACCTCAAAGAGCCGCCGCCGCACCTCGTTGCGCCGCCAAACCTCAAAGCGCCACCGCCGCCGCCGCCAGAAGCTTAGGGAGACAATTACCGTACTCTCTCAATTCAAGTAGACGGGCGTGGAAAACGGGCGCGGAACCTCAACTATATTGACTTTTTGCTAAATATTGTTTTATCATACGTTTCTAAATGTAAACCGTATGAGAAGCTGCAGTACATCGCAAACGATTTACCTAACACAAGGGTCGTGAATATATGCACACGGTTTCTGCACAGCGAAACGTGTGCGAAACCTACAACCTATGCAGACGCTTAACTAATAATAACCGTCTGTGAAAGTTTGCACATGGTCCAAGAAACAAAAGCGTGTGCAATTGCTCGCCCTTGAAACGCCGCTCTAATTACCCTCACACACGGTTTTAAATGCGAAGGGTAAGTGATAGGTGATAACGCACATGGATGGCTGCTTCCGTATGCGATTGTGGGGTCTTAAATTGCCCGATCTATACTTATGTCTTTATGGGGCAAATTATTTGGGTCTTTTATTGCCGGGGGAGTAGGTTTGCTTGTGAATAATCTTACACCTGCGTACTCTCACTTCTTATTCGTGAATTAAGGAAAATCGTTTGCCTTTCTTTCAAGCAGAATAACAATAATTTGGGAAGGCGCCCGAATAGACGGGATGAAATATTTGTAAAGTTTGCTCTCTCCCCCCGTGTCGCTCCCCAGCGGCACCGGGGGAACCCACCGCCGCCGCCACTCCCTTCCTCCCCCCAGGCGCTCTCCGGCCGCCGCTGCCGCCGGCTTATGCGCCGCGGTGGCGGCGGGGCCCCCGCTGCCAAAAGGTGCCGGGGGGGCTCTCTTCTTCGAGGTGGCGTCGGCTCCCATCAGATTTCGCTGGGGAGGAGGATGGCGGCTCGCCGGCGCCGTTTAGGCCGGGGCGGCGGCCCGGGAGGCGTGGTGGAGGTTGGTGGAGGTGGCTGCCGGCTCCTTGGCGCGGAGGTCGCGCGGAGGTGGCAGATCGAGGCCGCGCCCAGATCTGCTGAGATCGGCGGCTAGCTCGGGGGCCACCGCGTGTGGGCAGGCGGGTCGGGGCACGGCGTTTCCAGCCGGTGTCTACAGCTCCGCGGCAGAGGTGGCCGTGGAGAGGACGGTGGCGTGGCGGCGCAACATCTGCATCTGGTGTGCGCAGGTCGTCGCCGTTGCATGTCGCGGTGGTGCTCGGCGTCGCGTGGTGACGTCTGGCTGCTAGCTGCCGTGGTGGTGGGGAAGGTGGACGCTGGTGTTTGGGTCGCTGCTGGGCACATGGTGTGGCGGAGTTGGTCGGCTGCCCATGGTGGTCAGTTTGGCTAGAAGCGGTGATGACAATGGTGGTTTTTGGTTCGCTCCAGGTGAAAGCCTAGCACTGATCTCGGTCAGTGCCGGCGGCGCCGGCGTCTTTGGACGTCGTTCCCCTCCTTGGAGGCGTCATCGTGGAGCGCCAACCATGCCTTTGTCACTCCAATTCACTGAGTTTCTCCGGGTGAAAACCTTGCATTGTCGTTGACAATGCGGGCGACGGCGGCGTTTTCGTCGTTCCCTCCTTGGAGGCGTCACCTTGGAGTCTCTGTACTTCTGCCTACCATTGTGTTGCCATGCTAGCTGGTCTCATCGGCGGGTGCGTGGACGTCGAGGCGGCGGCTTCGAGATTGTTCTTGCATGTCGGGGCGGCGGCCCCGGATTGCTTTGCGGTGGTGACCCAATGAGGTGGGGTTGCGGCTCGGCAAAGTGTGGGTGGCGACTTCGTGCTACATGGGTGGTGAGGTTGTCGGCTCGGTCGATGCATCCCAGAGAGGGGCGATCTTCAGTATGTCGAGGCTGCGGCCTCGGATTGTGTGGCGGTCGTGATCTGCGGGTAGTTGCTCTAGGCAGTTTGGACTGCGGGCAGCTAGGTCGCGCGGCGTTGCAGCTCGGGTGCGAGCGGTGGCATGTCGGGGCGGCGGCCCCGGAAGGTGGTACAGGTGGATTACGCAGGGCGTGACAGAGATGTGGATGTCGGGGCGGCGGCTCCGAGATTTCTGCAACATCACGGGTGCTCCACCTTTGTGTCGTGTGGGCGACAAGGTTGCTCGCGGTGTTGGTCGTCGTCGTCGGGGCTCCTGGTGGGTTCGTCGCTTTCGTCTACGTTGGAGCGTCCCGTATCTGCTCCTCCCATAGCAGTTACGGCTTCTTCTCTCCGGCATGGGTGGATAGCTGACCGGCTCGTTGCGGAGTGGTGTTTGGAGCTTGGCTCTAGTTGTTCTTGAGGTTGTGGGGCTTCCTTCCATGGGGTTGTGTTGTTGTATGGTTTTCGTCCGGTTTCTTCCGATAATAAACCGGGCACATTCTGCTTAATAAATGGATAAGGCAAAGCTTTTGTCTTCGGTCTAAAAAAACAATAATTTGGGCAACATATGTAGGTGAGCACTCTATCTAGGAAGACCTGTGAGCGATGCCGATCGATAGCCGGAGAGTCGGAGACCTGACCAAGTTGCGTTGTTATTTGCTAAATCGCGAAACACGCACAACACATCGGATTGGCCATAGCGTTTGATTTGATTGGGACTGTACAAAGAAACATCATTCACGCCCCACGTAGTCTCTCAAGAACCACTACTCAGGAAAAAAATCTTACACGACCCAGCGGTGGGCCCTATTCAGCACCATGCGATTTGGTTAACAGGGGGATTTGATTAACGATAAAGCCACGTGTACGATGGTGTACATGGCCCAGCGCTGGGTCATACCAGTGCGCAAAAAATAACAAGCCGTTTTCAGAGAGTTTCCCTCGAACTATTTAAATTTTGCATTCTAAGGCATAAAGTATAGGCATATACTCTGGCCTTGTGCATGCGGAGGCCGCAGGAGCAGTTCGTGCGTGTTCTCCTCGCAGCAGCCAGCAGGGTCATGTCATGAATTTCTTCGTCACACAATGGCACGAAAAACTTCCGGAATCTCTCCGTCGCTTTCCAAAAAATGACGGATTATCTTGGATTATCTCTTCTGGTACATTTTTTCAGCCGAACTCAAATTGCTCTTGTCGTTAGTAGCTAGAACGAGCCGATGAGAAGAGGATGGAAAAGTTCAGGTGGATGCTGGGTATGCCGCACATCATTGTACAAAAATGTGAAGGCAGAAGTGGAGGACTAGCGATGCTGTGGAAGCGAGATGTAAATGTTGAGCTGAGATGGAAGGGAAGGATGCACATTGACGTCAATATCACGGAGAGGGATGGTTTCAAGTGGCGACTCACAGGAGTTTATGGGGAACCGAGACAAGACAAGCGGGAAGACACTTGGAGGTTGCTGCGTACGCTTCACCACCAATCGAACCTACCTTGGCTCTGTTTAGGAGATTTTAATGAAATTATGTTTGGTTTTGAAAAACAAGGGGCGGTTTCTAGGCCCCAAATTTGTATGGAGCGCTTCCGTGATGCTCTTAGCTTTTGTAATTTGAATGACCTCGGTTTCGAGGGTGATATATTTACGTGGCGTAATAACCATTTTCGTGTTGATGGTTATATCCGTGAAAGACTTGATAGGGCGGTGGCAAATCCAGGTTGGTGTGCTAGGTTCCCGTGCTACAAGGTGTTGAATGGCAATCTGGAGCATTCTGACCACAGGCCGATTGTGGTGGTGATGGGAGAAGTAGCGAGAGACCGATGGCGGGGAGATATGGAGGTTAACAAACGGTTCGAAGCAAGGTGGCTAATGGATGAAGACTGTGAATCCATTGTAACCAATGCGTGGAACCTGGCCAAGCAGAGAGGACATACCCAAGTCAAGGACCTGATAACTTCAGTCTCGAAGGAGCTCCACACATGGAGTAAAGATGTCCTGGGTGATCTTCAGAAAAGAATCCAGAAGCTCAAAGCGGAGATGGAGGCGTATAGGAAGAGTGACCTGACTGAGAGGGTCATCAGAAAGGAGCAGGTGGCCCGGTTCAAGTTAGACAGGCTTGAGGAGCAATGGGACATGTACTGGAAACAAAGGGCTCATGTGCAATGGCTTGAGAAGGGAGATCGAAACACCAAGTACTTCCACTCTTGCTGACGAGGGGTTAACTCATCAAATCCCATGGTTAAGGACCTAGGGTTGAGATTGTAGGGAGAGAACGTGGTAGTACTGATAGTTCCGTCGGCTGACAAGCAGAGCCAAAGATTTTACCCAGGTTCAGGCCTCCGGAGAGTAACACCCTACTTCCTGCTTGTCTGGTATTGATCGTGTGGGATTATACGGTTACAGGGAGGCTCCGGCGAGATGTCGATCTCACTAGAGCTTTTGGTGGTTCGAGTATTGCTTGTCCAGGATCGACGGCCCTCCCAGCCTTTATAAGAGGCTGGGTCTCGGGAGTCCGTAACCGACCCTGTTTACATGTAAGGAAAGTATAAACCGACTATGTCTATGTCTAATCTTGGATGGTACTCCATCTTGTTGGGCCTTTCGTCATGGGCTTCACGTAGGCTCTTGATAGCTGGGCCTTAGTCGACACGTGCACCAGGTACCCTTATGATAGGGTACCAGAGATGTATATCCTTGTCAGTAGCCCCCGAGTACTTGTCTGACTCAAAGAATCAGGCATGGACTCATTCGTAAGTGCACGTCATATGCTTTGTACCTGTATGTTGTAATTAGAATTCCTGTATGAATAGCACATGTTGGCTATGTCGAGTATTGCATCGACTTTGGTTTTTGCTTATGATAATCAAGGGTTAATAGCTTAGTAGGCCCGGTACACTCGACGGATTGAGACCGGTTAACTACACATTCGGGTAAAACCTTACTAGCTTTCAATCAAACTCGAGTCCCCGGACTCGAATCTGGAACAGACTGGTCAGACTCGACTAGGCCGCGGCGGTCCTACTGAATCGATCTGCAGTATAACTTTGAAATTTACCCAACGCGTCCGTCAGGATTTTTCATCATGTCTGCTAACACGGAAAGTATAAGGATTGATGTTGCTGGAACGGTCCTTAGCCCAGCTCGAAATTTCGGCGGGTCTTACCTTTGCACCATGCGTGCAGCATCCGAGGTATTTGCGGCGGACGCAACTCGGGAATGTTTCGAGTATGATTTTGTATATGAACTGTGTCGAGCTTTTTGTCGACTGGCACTTTGTCGTTATTCTATCGGGTGCGCGACAGCGCTCCCGATGGAAGTAGCCCCCAAGATTGTGCTTTATTGCTTGCAATGGAGGATAATCTCAAATCTTTTTTATCCCATACACTCTCAGTCGAAGAATTTTTTGATACGCTCCTGATGGGAGTAGCATGCCTTTTGTCGAAGGAACGGTCGAGTAACCATTTTTTGCTTTTTTTTCACACCTGAATCAAATGAAACAATCGAGTGACTGATATGCATTGGGCGAACCCGAATGCTTTTCTAAACAGATCGTGTGCAATGACGTCAGGGATGACGTTTTGTGGCGACTGCGCTGCCTGACACGCGGTGGCGTGCGTTATGCTGCGATGGATGGGACGTGACACGTATGTGGGCCCATTGTGCAGCGCTTGACCGAACGACGGTGCCGTTTGGACTGGATTTGACCGCTCTGACGCGGTTTTCACGGGGCCGTGATGATGGTTCCTCGTTTTACGTGTGTAGTGGGCGGAGTGGCCGGCGACGGTTGCCCTCCGTGGCTGCCACGTGTATGGCTGGATATGCAGCTCTGCCCACGATCTCGCATCAACGATGCGGATTCTTTGTGCTGAGGTTAAAAGGGTCTGGCGGCGTAAATAATTTCTTTACTTGCCATTCGTGCACCGCCGCCGTTGCTTCTTCTTCCTCCTCTGCGCTGCGCATCCCCTCTCTCTTGCGAACCACCACCTCCATGGCGCCCAAGAGGAAAGCTGCGCTTGCTGCCACCGCCGCGGTGGCTGGTGGGAGTACGAGCACCGCCGCCGCCAAGGGCGACGAGGACGTGACCCTGGATAAGAAGACCGGCGACTGGACGCGGTCCACCGTGAAGTTGTCCAGGCTGGACGGGTACCGGCGGGATGGATGGATCCCCTCCTCCGAGCTGCTGACGACGCGCCTCCCCGGAGATGAGGTAAGCCCTCAACCCAAGGAGGGCGAGCGCATATGCTTCCACGACTTCGTGAAGATGTACGCGTACAAGGTGCAGTTGCACGATTTTACGCCCAACTCCATTATGCACATTGCTGTGTTCTTTGTGTTGTGTGAGTGTTTCTTGGGTGTGCACCCACATTGGGGTCTTTGGAAGAAGATCTTCACTGTGAGGGAGAACGCCGGGAAGAAAGGCGTTTATGCTGTTGGCGGCTTCAACATTCAGAGCCGCAAAGAAGTCGCATATTTTGACATTAAGCAAGTTGAATCTGCGCAAGGTTGGAGGCAGAAGTGGTTCTACTTCACCACCAACCAAGAGGGACTACCGCGATTTGATCCCCACGCGCCTCTGGTGAAGACACGGGCTTGGCTGCATCAGACCACTGCTGCTGAAGAGGCTGAGGTGAAGCCTTTAATGGCCAAGATTGCCAAGCTTATGAAGACTGCGGGCCGCGAAGTGAGCGGCCTGCATTTGATTTCGACCTTCATCAAGAGGGGTGTGTAGCCGCTGCGAGTGCGAGCGCACCCCATATGGGCATTTCAGGGTCCACAGGACCCGACACGTTTGGTGCCTGGCCAAACTCTGCCGGCACCTGATGATGTGGAGAAGCGAGTTCGATCGATCACCAAGCTGACGGCGAACGATAGCTGCCCGCTCGATTGTCCTGTCGACGCTTTTGACAGTGAGCACCCTTTACCCGAGGTATTCGCTGTCTTTCCTTTATGCATTTAGCATTGGAGATATGATTTTTGTCGAGTGATAGCTCATGGCTAGATTGTGTACAGGGTCATGTTCCCCTCAAGTGCCTGCCCCCACTACCCGAAGATGGGAATACCGCGGAGACAGAGGTATTGCTGGCTGATCATAAAGCCGATGACATCTCACCCGCCTCCGCGCACACCCCTACAGAGGAGGCAGAGGACTCCGAGCAAGAGGAGGAGGACGAGCTTCCACTCCTGAAGCGTCGTCGTACAGACGAAACGAAATCGACTGCAGCTTCACCGTTAGGTCTGATTCTTCTTTGACTGACTCGGGGGAGCTTAAGGAGAAATCCCCTTCGCGTGCAGCTTCACCGGTTAGGTCGCCGTCATTCAAGGCGTGTATAGACTATAACACGCTGATTCTCTCGGATGACGACGAACCTCAGTAAGTTTTTGCTGGAACAATATGTGCCATAGGTTATGCTTTATGCGACTGATTCTGATATGTGCAGGCTGGTCGAGGACGACCCACCCAAGGTTGATCTGCCACCGCCTGCGCCTGAGGTGACGCCCGTTTCTTCTTCGGGTGAAGCGATTCGCTCGGAGGCCCAACAGACTTCCCCGGCAGATCCTCGACCCGAGCCTCAGGAAAACATGCCTTCCTCGTCGGGTGAAACGCTACCAGCACGTTATAACCACGTAAGTGCGATGTGCTCTTTTTTTATTGTGTTTTGATCAACAGCTGAAGCCATGTATGCACTGATTTTCTGAGTTTTTATGCTGTACAGTCATTCATCCGTGCTCTCCTTGAGTCGGGTGACACATATTTGCAAGTGGAGCAGGAACGCGATCAACTGCGAGCCAGAGTGGAGCAGTTGGACCGTAAGAATTTCCGCCTCTCCTTTTATGCCCTTTTTGTTTGTAATGTTCTGATTTTTGCTAAAAGGTGGCTTGTGCCATTCGCAGGTGAGAAGGCAACGTCTGCCACCCGTGTGCAAGAGCTCGAGAAGAAACTCGAAGATTCACAGAAAAAGCTCGAGGAGGTGGAGGCACGCGAAACGCTGCAAACTCATCGGCTTCGCGCGCTGTCCCAAGTGCTGGGAGGTAATGTGTTTGAGAGAATATTTTCGAGTTTGATCTGACTACCACCAGTAGTATAACTTATGCTTTTTCCAACAGAAACTGTTGGTGCCGAGCCTGCCGTCGATGAGGGCTCATTCGAGGATGCGGCGAGTGCCTTTGACAAAATATGTGCCCGCACTCGAGAGGCTTTTCGCCGGTCCAAGAGTGCACTGACTTCTATATATCAGACCGTGCTGCCTGCCAATCCACCACCTAAGACAGTGGAGGACTTGGCTGACATGTTTGCACCGGGGACAACCACCCTGGCGAACTTCGCCCGAGCCCAAATGGTAGGTGGATCCGAGACCACCCTCATTCTGTTAAGGGGCAACGGTGTTGCGGGTGATTTTGCGACAGCTCTGGCTGGTTTCCCGAAGAGTTCTGGTGGAAAACCAGCCATTACGGACGCTATGAAGATGGAAGCTGGAACACTATCGAAGAAGATGGTGACCATGCTTGAAAAGCGTGCCGTGGCTGTGTCTGAGCGTGCCGGTCGTGCTGCTAGGGCTAGGTCTGAGTCGGTGTCAGACGTAGCATAGTCGACAGTTTATGTCTTTTTATGCTTTTGCTTGTAAAGAACTCGAATGCCCCCAGGGCTTTTGTTTAATATGAATTGCATCTTTTGCTCTGCTTCATGCTTTCGTCATGCGTGTCCTCTTGGAGAACAGCCCCCGAGCCTGCTTGGCCGGGGTTTATGCAAGTGTGATGTGAAACTTACTTGAAGTATATTTTGTGTAGTCTGAAGGTCGTGCTGCGGCAACTGGTTCATCTGCAAGCAGCTCCAAGCCCAAGCACACTCGAAGCGTGAATGACCAGAAGCTGATTGAATATCTCACGCAAAAATTCACAGCTATGGAGGCAGAGCTGAAGGAGACCAAGGCTTCCCTTGCTGATCTCCAGTCGAGACCCTCACCCTCTACAGAGCGAGAGTTATTTTTGCTGGCGGAATTGGACAAGGTGAATCTGCAGCTCGAGTGTAAGTTCACCCGATACACACTTCTTCTTTTGCTTCGGCAGGCTCGAATATATGAGCTGATTATGCTACGAATGCGCAGGTGCCTGCTTTGATAGACAAAAGGAGGAGATTCGAATACGCGAGCGATTGGACGATCAGGCCAATAGGCCAGAGTATACCCATCACCCCTTTTGGTCAGATAGGGATAGGAGTCAGACACTTGTGACTCTTTATGATCGCGCCTGGCGTGTGGCTGTTGTGCTGGAGAGCTGTAGGCAAGCCTTCTCCAGGATACACCACGCGTTGTTCCCCTAAATGAGCAGCCGGAGGGTTTGCCGGCCTTGCTAGGAAAATTTCGCAAGGGCAAGGCCATCAAGAAGTTTGCGCGAGAGCAACTCATCAGTGGAGCGAATGTGGCACTCGCCTTTGTTCGGACACACCACCCGAACCTTGATCTGAAGAAGATTGCCCTGGGACCAGCACCTGTACCTGGCGGTGGTCCCGTGCCTATGGAGGAACATTACAAGGAGACCCGCGTGGATGCCCTTGTATTGATTCATCATGTATTAAAGGAGGAGGAAAAATGGGCTCCACCCAAAGATGAGCCTGTAGATTAAGGTTTTATGTATAGGGGTCAGCCCCGAGTGTAATTTTGCCACTTGTGTATATTTTGTTTATGTGTATGTGCGCAGCCCCCGAGTGTATCGAGTGGGGTTTATGAAAAACACAGAGTATGGAACATAAATTGCACAGCCCCCGAGTGCTCGAGTGAGGCTGTGAATTTTTGCGATGTTTGAAGCTGCAACTCATGATTTGAGCAACTTTTTCGTTTATGTATGATTTTTATGACCCAGCCCCCGAGTATTCGAGTGCGGCTGGAGTATTATGTTTGAAGAGCGAAAGCTCATGCTTTGAGACAGCGCAGCCCCCGAGTATTCGGGTGAGGCTAAGTTTGTGCGAATAAGTTATGCGAGTAGTAAGCAGGGAGAAATATGAGGAATCATTGATTATATTCCATTTTTGAATGTTAAGCTGCAGGCCGCCTCATTAAAAACCTTCCAGTCCCCGTAGGTACCCTGGTAAGGAAAAGAGCGCGTCTGAAACCTGCAGCCATCCGACATATGTGCCTATTACATTGTGCGACTGAGCAATCTAAGCATAGAAACGGCGCAGCTGCGCAACGTTCCAAGGATTGTGCGAGAGTTCGCCTGTCTTCGCGTGCTTCAGTCTGTATGCTCCACCACCAATGACCTCGGTGATGATGAAGGGTCCTTCCCATGGAGAAGCGAGTTTGTGCACCTTCTTTTGCTTCAGTCGAAGTACCAGGTCGCCAACCTCGAAGGACCTGGTACGCAGTCGACGGCTGTGGTAGTTGCGGAGGTCTTGCTGATAGACAGCTGTGCGTGCTAGCGCCGTGTTGCGTGCTTCTTCGAGCAAGTCGACTGCATCTTCGAGTGCTTCATCTGCGCTTCTTCGTTGTATGCTTCGACTCTTGGTGCATTGAACCTTACATCTGATGGCAGGATTGCCTCTGCACCGTAACCATGAAAAATGGGGTGAACTGTGTTGAAGCGTTAGGAGTTGTGCGTAGGCTCCATAGCACAGATGGAGTTCTTCGACCCAAGCACCCGCGGCTCTTTTGAGTGGCACCAGGAGGCGTTTCTTGATTCCGCTCGTCACGAGTCCATTGGCTTTTTCGACTTGGCCATTGGACTGCGGGTGTGCCACGGATGCGTAGTTGAGCGTGATATCTTGCTCTTTGCAGAAGGATCGGAACTCTTCAGCCGTGAAGTTTGTACCGTTATCAGTGATGATGCTGCTTGGCACACCAAAGCGGTATATGATGGATTTTATGAAATTGACTGCTGTAGTGGCAGTCGAACTTGTGATAGGGACTGCTTCAATCCACTTGGTGAACTTGTCGACCGCCACCAGAAGGTGAGTATGCCCTCCATGGGAGGATTTTTTGAGTGGCCCGACCATATCGAGCCCCCACTGGGCGAAGGGCCAGGCCAATGGTATTGTCTTCAACGCCGATGCGGGTGCGTGCGGCTTTGTGGCGAATTTTTGACAGCCGATGCACCTTTTGACTATGTCCTCCGCGTCTTTGAGTGCTGTGGGCCAGTAGAAGCCTGCGCGAAAGGCTTTGGCTACGAGTGATCGACTGCTGGCGTGATGCCCGCAGGTACCTGCATGAATATCACGAAGGATGGCTGGCCATCTTCAATGCTATGCATCGTTGGAACATACCTGATATGCTGCGCTTGTATAGTTCGCCGTTGATGACGGTGTATGCTTTAGATCGTCGAGTGACGCGTCTTGACTCTGTTATGTCTTCAGGTACCTCGCCGCGGAGTATGTATGCGAGGAAAGGTTGAGTCCAAGTTGGCTCGATGAGGAGTACCTCGACTGGCGGGTCCTCTGTGCTAGGTGCTTTGCTCTTGGCTGGTGCGGCTGATGTAGGAGATGTTCGTTTTTTCTTGATGGACCTGTGCTCGATGCGCTCGAGGAAGACACCAGGTGGAACTGGTGCTTTGGTCGCGCCAATGTTGGCTAGCTTATCTGCTTCTTCATTGCTCTCACGCCCTATGTGCCGCAACTCGCAGCCTTCGAAGCTGCCCTCCATTAGTTGTACAGGTCACGGTAGGCGATCATGTTATCTGCGATTGCATCGCAGGCCTTCATTGTTTGCTGCACCACAAGATTCGAGTCACCATAGATCATCAGTCGAGTGCACCCGAGGGCTTTGGCCATCCGCATGCCATGGATCAGGGCCTCGTACTCTGCTTCGTTATTGGATGGTAACTCGAATCCCATCTGCAGGATATAGCGAAGCTTGTCGCCTTTTGGTGATATGAGGATGACACCTGCGCCTGCGCCTTCGTTCTTCTTTGAGCCGTCAAAGTACATAGTCCATGAGTTGGACACATCTGGTGCTCCTGGCAACTGAGCTTCATCCACTCGGTATGGAAGTCAGGTAAGACTTGTGCTTTGATGGCCTTCGGGTAATCATACTTGATATCTCGTGGTCTAGCTCGATGAGCCATTTTGCGACTCGCCCAGTTGCGTTGGGGTTTGTGAGGATGTCCCGATCCCTGAGGTGCTGATTACAGTGATCGGGTGCTCTGCGAAGTAGTGCGTCAGCTTCCTTGAGGACATGAACACGGCGTAGGCCAGCTTTTGATAGTGCGGGTACCGCTGCTTTGATATGGAGAGCACTTCACTCAAGTAATAGACTGGGCGTTGTATGCTTTGGGCGTGTCCCTCCTCCCTGCGTTCGACTACCAGTACGGTGCTTACCACCCTGTTAGTTGCGGAGACATATAGGTATAGTGGCTCGCGTTCCCTTGGTGCGACGAGGATTGGAGGGCTTGTGAGGACTCGCTTGAGGTCCGTGAAGGCTGCTTCGGCTTCTGGCGTCCACTCGAATTTGTCTGCTTTCTTCATCAGTCGATAGAACGGGAGTGCTTTTTCGCCTAGTTTGCTGATGAATCGACTGAGTGCTGCCACTCGACCCGCTAACTTTTGCACGTCATGGAGCTTTGAAGGCCTTTGCATCGTCAAGATGGCCTGTATTTTCTCCGGGTCCGCCTCGATTCCACGAGCCGAGACTAGATACCCAGGAGCTGCCCGGCTGGCACGCCGAACGTGCACTTCTTCGGGTTGAGCTTGATGTGGAAGCGTTTGAGGTTTGCGAACGTCTCTCGCAAGTCATCGAGTAGTGTGTTTTCCTCCCTTGTTGTGATGACGATGTCATCTACGTAGACCTGGACGTTTCGCCCAATTTGCTTCTTGAGGCAGTCTTGCATCATGCGCTGGTAGGTTGCGCCTGCGTTCTTGAGCCCAAAGGCATGTTGTGTAGCAGTAGACCCCGAGTGGGGTTATGAACGCCGTTTTCTCTTCATCCTCTTCCTTCATCCTTATCTGGTGGTAACCGAGTAAGCATCCAGGAAGGACAAGCGAGCGCACCCGGCGGTGGAGTCGACGATCTGGTCGATTCGAGGTAGTGGAAAGTGATCCTTTGGACAGCATTTATTGAGTGCTGTGAAATCTACGCACATCCGAAGGATATCTGTGTGCTTCTTCTCTACAAGTACGGGGTTGGCCACCCATTGTGATTTCTTGATTTCTCTGATGAAACCTGCTGCGAGTAGTCTGTCGACTTCGGCTTCGACTGCGGTTCTTTTCGGGCCGGATATGCGGCGCATTGTTTGCTTGACTGGTTTAGCATCTGGAAATAATTGGAGAGAGTGCTCGGCGAATTCCCTGGGAATACCTGGCATGTCGGCTGGACACCACGCAAATATATCCCAGTTCTCACGGAGGAATTCGACGAGCGCGCTTTCCTATGCGATAGGCAGACTCGAAGAGACATTGACTGTCTTGGTCGGGTCAGTCGGGTGCACCTGATGCGACCTTGTGTCATTGGTGGCATTGAATGCTCTGTCGACTGCCACCTTCTTGTGCTCCGGCATAAGTGTTCGATCGTTGGAGACCGCTAGATCGGCGAGTGTTGCTTCCATGCCGAACATCTCAGAGATTTTGCTAAACTCTCGGTCGCAAGAGTCGACTTTTGGAAGTTTCCTTTGACTGTGATTACTCCTTTTGGTCCAGGCATCTTTAGCTGGAGGTATGCGTAGTGTGGACCGCCATGAATCGAGCGAACGTCGGGCGTCCAAGTATGGCATGGTATTGTGACTTCCAGTCGACAACTTCGAACTCAATCGACTCTGTCCTGAAGTGGTTTTGTCCCCGAACGTTACGTCGAGTTGTATGGTGCCTTCTGGGCTTATTGCTTTGCCTGGGACGATACCGTGAAAGGTATTTGAGATTTGGCAGGTTTTCGACTGACCTGTTCATTTTGCGGAGCGTATCTGCGAAGATGTTTATGCCGCTGCCACCATCCATGAAGACCTTGGACATGGCGTAGCCTCCAATTTGGCGTCGAGTACCAGAGCAGAGTGCCCTGGACGAACGACCGATGGTGGGTGGTCCTCTCTGCTGAAGCTTATTGCAGTTTCGGATCCCTTCAAGAATTCAGTTACGGCAGGAGGTGACATGACCGCCATGTTTACTTGTCGAGTGCGAAGTTTTTGCTCCCTGTTGGAAGGGCGACCTTTCTGTATCATGTACATCTGCCCTTGGGGCGGAGGGTACTGAGGTTCGTCCACCCGAGGTACGGGTTGTATGGCACCCGCGATATTTCCGCCTGCGGCAGGCTGTGGTGGTGGAGGTGGTGCCATCAGAACAGGCACATTGTTTGGCTGAGGCACAGGTGCAGGTGCGGGTGCGTGTGCGGCTGTTGCCTTTCTGAGTTGTACGTATTCAGACGCTAGTTGGTCGAATTCTCTGCAGTTTCTCATCGAGTGATTGGAGCGCAATTTTCCGTCTTCCCCTTGTACAGGTGGAATCTGCAATCAGCATCCATCTTTTCTTCGAATGATCGCTCGTTGTGCGCCGGAGCGCGACTTGCGCCAGTCTTTCCTCTTGTAGCTGTCGCTGCGTTGGCCGCGGTCTCGACTGTCCCGGCGATCATCTCGACTGTCCCGCGATCATCTCGACTGTCCCGTCGATCTTCTGACCGTCGGTCGCTTCTGTCTTGGTCGTTGCGGGGTGTGGAGAACCCAGCCGCCATGAATTCGGGTCTGTCGTCGTCGTAGTGACGTTTTGAACGCTTGCGCCTTCGGTCGTCTCTGTATGAGTCTCTGCGGCTTCGACTGCCGCTTTCATGATTGTCACGGGGTGAGGACCCGCGTGTGGTGCGCGCCATGTCTTCTCCGTCTGCCCACTCAGTCGCGATCTTCAGGAGGTTAGCCACAGAGGTTGGCTTTTGGCGACCAAGTGCTTCTTTGAAGTCTCGCCTGGCGAGGCCCATGATGAAAGCATCCATGGCCATATCTTCTGAAATTACTCCAACTGAGTTGCGTATCTCAGTCCATCGTCGGATGTATGACCTCAACGTTTCGTCTGACCGTTGAACGCAAGCTCGCAGCTCTTCGAACGTTTTTGGGCGCTCACATAGAGGCTCGAAGTTTTTGATGAAGTCTGTGCGGAAGTGATCCCACGAGTCGTATGTTGATGGAGGTAGAGCCTTGAGCCAGTCGCGGGCTGTGCCTTCGAGCATGAGTCGTATGTATTGCATGGCTGTGATATTTGTGCCTCGCTGGCACGCGACAGCCAGCCTGTAGTCTTCCAGCCACCTGAAGGTTCCTGTCGACCCGTGTACTTGGGCTGTTCAGATGTGAGTTTGAACCCTTTGGGCATCCGTGTCTCGCGGACGCGTCGAGTGAAGCACAGAGCTCCGTGTGGCTCAGGCTCCGATCAGAGTACGAGTCGCTACTGTAAGATCTGCGTGATCTGCTCCTGGACCTGCGCCGACGTGAGCCGCTTCTTTCCTTCGAGTGGTGGCGGCGACCACTGCGATTATGCTCTTCACGACGCGTGTCAACTATGGCACGATCTCGACTCCCTCCTGGAGTTTTTGGGATTTGGCGTATGGCCTTCGCCGCTAAGGCGAGTGATTTGATCTGTTGGCGATGTAGTTTTGCATTGGGGTCATCAGCTGGAGGCTTGATTGCCTCTAGGTATGCTGCAGCGGTAAAGAGAGCACCCGCAGCTGTTTTGGGTACTGGCACTCCCTCCTCGTCGTATGTCATGAAAGAGTGGCCTAGGTTGCGGGTGAGTGCTGCCCTCTCATCTGCCGCGAGGTGTGACAGCCTTGATCTGGGTCTTGTGTCTGCTCGCCCGGTGGAGCTCAGGGAGAGCTGTCTTCTTCGCGCACTCGACAAGCTAGCTTGCTTTTTACGTTCTTCGAGTGTTGCTCTGATCTGCTGCAGTCGAAGTGATTCCTGCCAGTTGAAGTACTGGAAGGTCAACATCTCCTCTCGTGTTGCGTCTGCTGGCATCATTGTGCACTCCTTGATGACTTTATCTGCTTTTGCTGCCATCTCAGCAGTAATTGTGAGATTTGTGACTCCATCCGGCATAGTAACCGTGCACGGGAACTCTGTAGGCCTGCGACTGGCCGCAGCATCAGATGATTCTGCGGCGAAGGCAACGTAGACCTGCTGGGGTATCACCCGAGGGTATGTGTATGTGTTTTCGAGTCCCGTCATGGACTCGACGTCTTCATCGAGGCTCATGTCGGAGTCGATATGCCCGTCGAGTGGTCCGTCTGGACGGATCTCGCTGTCGATGTCTTCATCGCCTATGCTCATCTCGGTGTCGGCGAAGTTGTTATGGATCTCGAAGTCGAGGTTGTTGTTGGTGCAGATCTCGGAGTCGACGTGGTTGTCGATATGAGTTTCGGGCTCGTCGAAGTCGCTGAGGGAGATCCCGCAGTCGAAGCTATCCTCGAGTGGAAGATTGAGCTCGGGATCGTTTGTGGTATGCTGATTCAGCCTCCTCGCCTTGGAGTTCTTCAATGAGCTCGTTGATCTCTCGAGTCGACATGGTTGTTGCAGACGAGCAGGCTTGGAGGATCGACGATGGTATGGACGCAGTTGATGGATCCGCAGTCGAAGGAGCCGCAACCGATGGAGCCTCGGGTGCGGAAGTCGCGAGTTGGCGTGGATCTGTCAAGTCCTGCACACCAAGCTTGTTTACGAAAAATTGAACGAGCCAACGGTTAAACCCAAACCTGACTCGAGATCGGCGAAGGTTTCCTGGAATTCTGGCGAGTGTGGCTCAAATCCATCAGAGGATCTGATGTGCTTTTTGCAGGTGAGGCTGGCGTGTTTCCGTTTGTCGAGTGAGTCGGCGAGTTGCCGTGTGCCGCCGAGTCGGCGAGTTCTGGTTTGTTGATGCAGCCGGCGAGTTGCCGTTTGTAGATCCGATCGACGAGTCGCTGTTTTCCGATGGAACCGAAGAAACCGTGAGTCCAGCACTATTCTTTCCCATAGACGGCGCCAATTGAGAGGGGTTAACTCATCAAATCCCATGGTTAAGGACCTAGGGTTGAGATTGTGGGGAGAGAACGTGGTAGTACTGGTAGTTTCATCGGCTGACAAGCAGAGGCAAAGATTTTACCCAGGTTCAGGCCTCCGGAGAGTAACACCCTACTTCCTGCTTGTCTGGTATTGATCGTGTGGATTATGCGGTTACAGGGAGGCTCCGGCGAGATGTCGATCTCACTAGAGCTTTTGGTGGTTCGAGTATTGCTTGTCCAGGATCGACGGCCCTCCCAGCCTTTATAAGAGGCTGGGCCTCGGGAGTCCGTAACCGACCCTGTTTACATGTAAGGAAAGTATAAACCGACTATGCCTATGTCTAATCTTGGAGGGTACTCCATCTTGTTGGGCCTTTCGTCATGGGCTTCACGTAGGCTCTTGATAGCTGGGCCTTAGTCGACACGTGCACCAGGTACCCTTATGGTAGGGTACCCGAGATGTATATCCTTGTCACTTGCGCTACGGAGAGGAAGAAGAACAACACAATCCATAAGCTCAAAGGGGAAGATGGTGTTGCGGTGGAAGGGGAGGAGGGTTTAAAGAACCTAATTACTAACTACTTCTCTTCCTTGTTTACTCCCATGGCAGGTATTGACATTCGACATGCGCTGAGCCACATCCCGGCACGGGTCTCTCCGCAGGTGAATGAGATGCTACGGGCTGAATTTACGAGAGACGAGATTAAGAAGGCGCTGGACAGTATGGGTGATCTCAAGGCGCCGGGAGCAGATGTGATGCCGGCGATTTTCTACAAAAAGTTTTGGTCTCTAGTTGGTGATCAAGTGGTGATGGAGGTACTACAAGTGTTGCAAGGCGGCAGCATACCGACGGGGTGGAACGATACAATTGTTGTCCTCATCCCGAAAGTTCAGAAGCCAGAAAGAATTAAAGATCTTCGCCCGATCAGCCTATGCAACGTTGTGTACAAACTCATCTCGAAGGTCCTAGCTAATAGACTGAAACTCATTCTAGGAGACATCATATCACCAAACCAGAGTGTCTTCGTCCCAGGTAGACTGATATCTGATAATACTATCTTGGCTTATGAAATGGCGCATTTTATGAAGAGGAGAAGGTCAGGGAGGAAGAGCTACATGGCGGTTAAACTCGATATAAGCAAGGCGTATGACCATGTTGAGTGGCCGTTCCTAAGAGGTGTGATGGTACAGCTGGGCTTCTGCGAGGAGTTCGTTCAACTCATAATGAAGTGTGTCTGCTCGGTTTCTTACCGGTTCAAAGTTAATGGCCAGCTAACTGAAACTGTGGTTCCGGGGAGGTTTACGGCAAGGGGATCCCATTTCCCCCTATCTATTCCTTTTGTGTGCCGAAGGCTTCTCTAGGCTGCTGCACCACGCAGAATCAGTGGGAAGCATCAAGGGAATCAAGCTGGCCCCTGCGGCACCGGTTGTGAATCATCTCCTATTCGCAGATGACTCACTGCTGCTGATGGAAGCTTCAGAGGCTAGTGTTGCGGCTGTAAGAGATATATTGCAGTCTTATGCAGAAAGCTCAGGACAGACCATAAACCGGGAAAAATCCTCGGTCATGTTCAGTGGTAACACGTCTACACAAACAAAAGAGAGAATATTGCAGATCCTGGGGCTTGGCCTTGAAACCCATGGGGGAAAATATTTAGGCCTTCCGTTGTATGTTGGCAGATCAAAAACAAAGTGCTTTGAATATCTCAAGGAGAAGATCTGGAAAAGGATCCAGGGATGGAAAGAAAGGTTCCTGTCAGCTGCAGGCAAAGAGATCCTCATCAAGGCCGTTGCGCAGGCTATAC
Source organism: Poa pratensis (assembly GCA_947311845.1). NCBI lineage: Eukaryota > Viridiplantae > Streptophyta > Magnoliopsida > Poales > Poaceae > Poa > Poa pratensis. The sequence goes on along the minus strand of CAMZMU010000089.1, from coordinate 15,192,730 downwards.
CTACCTATGCCATGGCTTGCTTCGACCTGACGAAGAGTTTGTGCGATTCTATCAGCCAAATGGTGTGCAACTATTGGTGGTCTCAACAAAATAACGAGAGCATGATGCATTGGGTGGGCTGGGAGAAAATGAAGCTCCCAAAGGCTGAAGGTGGCCTTGGCTTTCGAGACCTTCACTCTTTTAACATAGCGATGCTAGCGAGACAAGGTTGGCGCCTTCTGCAGGCTCCTGACTCTTTGTGTTCGCGGGTGCTTGGAGCAAAATATTTCCCTGAAGGCAACATCCTTGAGGCGGTGGCTTGTCCGGGAATGAGTTATGTTTGGCGTAGTATTCTCAAAGGACTGCAGCTTCTAAAAAAGGGGCTGATATGGAGGGTAGGGGACGGCACCAATATAAATATTTGGAGTGACCCATGGCTACCGAGGGGCAAATGGCGGACACCAGTAACAGGACAGGGCAACAATATTATTACCAAAGTCTCGGAGCTGATTGACTCGATCACCGGCAGCTGGGATATCCAACTTGTTCAACAAACCTTCAGTGAGTCCGAAGCAAAGGCCATCCTGGCTATTCCTATTGTTGATGAGGCTGAAGACTTTGTGGCATGGCACCCTGATAACCGAGGGGTCTTTTCAGTTAAGTCGGCGTACAAATTGCATTTAAACCTGTTGAGCAAGAAGGAATCAGGTGGCGAGTGCTCATCTGATATTGCGAGGGAATGGAGGCAGAAAGTCTGGAAGCAAATTTGGAAAATTCAATGCCCGCCAAAAGTACACCATTTCCTATGGAGATTTGGTCATAACAGCCACCCTCTCAGGATGAATATTGAGAGGCGGGGAGTTGATCTGGACTCGAGGTGTGTGGTGTGCAATCGCCTCTTTGAGGATGGGGGACACTTGTTTCCACGGTGCAAAATTGTCAAGGCAAGCTGGAGAGCGCTGCAGCTAGAGGAGATTCGAATAAAGCTAGGTGCCTGCTCGTCTCCCTTAGAACTGCTGGAGACTGTCTTTGCCCTACCTGATGATGACAAAATGAAGGTTATTGCCCTGCTTTGGTGTTGGTGGAGGGAAAGGAACAGAATAAACCATCAGGAGAAACAGCTCAGTGCGAATGAGCTTCAGTTCTTGATCCTGCATCACACTGATGAGTGGAAGCAACACCTGAAAAAGAACACTACGGTGGTACACAGGCAAGTGCAGCGCTGGATTCCCCCGCCAGTCGACGTGATAAAGGTTAATATTGATGGCTCCTTTATTGAACAATCGAAGACAGGAGGCTGGGGAGTGGTTGGCCGGGATCATTCAGGAAAGCCTGTGTTTGCAGCGTGTGGGCGTATCTCTGCTGCGGCCGATGCCTTGCAAACGGAATTGACAGCTCTGTCCTAGGCTATTCCTCTGGTGGAGCAGCTGGGAATTGGGAAGGTGATCTTCTCGACGGATTGTATCTAGCTGAAAAGAGCGATCGAGTCTAGCTCCTACGACATGTCCAGATTGGGGCCTCTTATTTTGCACACAAAATTTCTTCAGAGCTTGGCTTTTTCTACTTTCAGTGTTGAGTATTGCCCAAGGGCTTGTAATAGTCCAGCGCATAAGCTGGCTGCGTTGGGTGGTGCGTGGAGCCTAGGTTCTCAGGGCTTCTGGCTACAGGATCTACCACCTGATGTAATGAACTTGGTGGCCAACGTTTCAGTTGGGCCTTAATGGAGTTTCTTTTTCCTTTTCAAAAAAAAAAGTAGCTGAAACGAGCCCACTTTTTTTCCAACCGGGCTGCCCCCTTTCCATTAATTTCTTAACGGAAATACAGAGTTTTTTGTGTTACAGATGCACCAAATGAGACCGGAAAACAGGGGAAAGCGAGTTGGGGCAGTAACAGGAAACTCACTGAGACTACTCGATCTCGAGTAGCCCTGCGAGGCTAAAACCTGTTACCACCTTATTCACGCACTAACCTAACCAGTTCATAGAAGAAAGTAAACATACAGCGAACCCAGCACAACACCAGGTTTCAAACCAACTGCAACATTTTTAAGAGATGAAACTTCTTCACAGGTATCAAACCCAACACCCACGCAGGGGGTACGAAAGGCTAGGAAAGCCTCTTAACCGCCTGTGATCCGCAGAACGGCAGATGGGTCTGGAGCTTGTCCTTGCTCCGAGCTTCTCCTTGTAATCTCCATAGCTTTCCACATTAGTTGCTGAGCTCCATTCTTGATGAACTCCCTCTCTTCTTCTCCATACAGGCCTGCCCAGTATTTCAGCAGAGAACATGCAGAGAAAACTATGGTTAGCGGAGTTCTCAGTCGATACTTCTCAAAAGTAACCTTATTGCGAGTTGTCCAAATAGACCAGCAGATAGCTGCCATCAAGATGGAATAAAATTTCTTCCCACCCGGCCAGAAAGCATAAAACCAGGCTAAACATTGCCAAATATTCCTGGGGCAAGTGCCATTATGGAAAATCTCACCCACACACCCCCACACCACTTTAGCAACCGCACACCCAAAAAGCAAATGATCTCTGGATTCTATATTATCACAGAAGGAGTACTTGGGATTTCCCAGCCACTTCCTTTTTTTCATGTTATCTCTAGTCAGAATTGCATCTTGCACCGTTTGCCACATGAAGATTTTTATTTTCAAAGGTATCTTATCTTTCCAGATCCATTTATAATAAGGAGCTGAAATGGGTTTCTCCAGGTACCGATACACCGACCTGGTTGTAAATTTTTTGTTAGCATTCCACTTCCAGAAAACTACATCATCGATTTCCGACGCTGTTACCTCATTTGCCTTACCGACAATATAGGTAACCTGATCTTGCAGAAGAGGGTATAGTCTTCTTCTAAAAGGAATCACAAAACCATTTTCCTTACATTTCATAAAGGAAATCTCAGGGTTTTGGCAAATATCAAAAAGCATAGGATGCGAAGCCCACTGGACCGACATATATATAGACAGGCACTACATGGTCTACAGTTACGGCAGGAACTTCCGAAGCTAGGTGCTGAGCGAGGCATCCATCGACTCATCGCTCCGACGACAAGGACGTCGATCGCCGACGTACGTGTCTAAATGGTTCCGAGAAACCGTGTGGGTTCCGACGGACACTCGTCGACCCTCGTGTCTACTATTCCTATTCCAGTGGACGTCATCTGTCAAGAAGAAGCCAACCAGGACAAGTTCTCGGGAACACCGGACGCTTTCAGTCACGTGAGAAGACGGATAGATAGATACCTTATGCTGTTATTATGCAAAGTCGAACCCGACCGACACGTTGCAAAAGTCCTTGATCCCCTGAGTACGGTTGAATGTTGATCCCTCAAGTCCTGGATCGATCGACCTGATCTACAAATACCCACCAACCCTTGTCTCTTCCTCCCAAGCTCACAGAGTGCACTTGCAAGCAAGCTGCACTGCTCGATCGACCTTTAGTGGTAGCAAGTTACCCAGTGATCTCCAGACATGGCGACATCAAACGGTCCAGTGGGACTCCTCTGCTTCGCTCTCATGGCGTCGGTGGCGACCGCCACGCAGTTCCGGGTCGGCGGCGCCAAAGGGTGGGGCGTGCCGGACGCCACCGCCGAGCCGTACAACGCGTGGGCCGGGAGGATGCGGTTCGTTATCGGCGACCAGCTACGTAAGTTCCACCTACCTCTCGATCCCCGCCATCGATCGAGCTAGCCTCCAGCAGTGACGAATGAAACGGGAAACTGACATGTTTTCGCTTGGTTTCCTTAGTGTTCGTGTACCCCAAGGACACGGACTCTGTCCTCCTGGTGGACCAGGCGGCGTACAACGCCTGCAACACCACGACGTACGTGACCAAGTTCGAGGGCGGCAGCACGGTCTTCACGCTCGACCGCTCCGGCCCCTTCTTCTTCATCAGCGGCAACCAGGCCAGCTGCATGGCGAACGAGAAGCTCATAGTCGTCGTCCTCTCGGCCGACCACACCCCGCCGGGCCTCTTGCCGCCTCCTCCTCCATCCATGCCGCCGACGTCAGCCCCTCCGGTGCCGAGCCCGTCGTCGTCGCCGCCGTCTCCTCCATCCATGGCACCGCCCTCTGGTGCGCCGATGCCAAGCCCGATGTCGCCTCCTTCCATGGCGCCGCCGTCTGGCGCGCCGATGCCGAGCCCGATGTCGCCTCCTTCCATGGCGCCGCCGTCTGGCGCGCCGATGCCGAGCCCGATGTCCCCTCCCTCCGGTGCACCTATGCCTACCCCAGAGTCTGCACCATCTCCGACAGGTTCAGCTCCGGGCGCTGCTCCCGCGGCCACTCCAGGATCACCACCGTCTTCTTCACCGGGTTCCCCAGGCTCGCCGCCTGCCCCTGGTACCCCTGGAGGCGTGCCGCAGCCACCGGCGGACTCCACCAGCCCACCAGGTGCCGACGGGGCGAACTCAACTAGCGGGGCTGGTCCCCTGAAGGCAGGCCTAATCGGCACGCTTGCAGCAGGCTTTGGCTTCGCCATGCTGGCTATCTGAGTGCCCCTCTCGTGCGAGTGTAAATTGCGAGACAAATCACTTATACTGTGCAGCGGATTTGATTTGGGCGTGGCTGGTGCTCAGTCGACTGAGAATTACTTAATTCTCAGTCGACCACCTGCATCCAACGTACGTTCTATTCCCCGTACATGTTGTTCTGCCTGCTATTGTTTCTAAACCGGCCCAAAGCCCAAGTTCATTTGAACGGGCTGTACTTGCTTCGATGGATGCCATCATCGTCTCGCTCCTGTCTAAAAAGTGGACGGATTGTTCGTTCGTATTGCTGGCTAGGTCCGGCCACTAACACTAGTTTCTTCGTCAACAAAAATTAAATTATTTATTAAAATATTATATCACCAATTTAATAATTGTGAAGGTTCACGTATATCAAAAAATATTATTTGCAAGTAGCAAAAAATTCAGCTGCAACTAACTTGAAAAAATAAAGCTGTTAACTCGGTTGCAGCCCACTTACAAATGCAAATTGCAACTGACTTGTAACTGAAAAAGTCATGCAACTGAAAAATCTTAGTTGCAACCTAGTGCAATTGGATAAAACACACTTGTAAATGTAAAAAAGAAGTTGCAACCCGCTTGTAACTGGACAAAAAAACTCAGTTACAACCGACTTGTAACTGGACAAAAAGTCAGTTGCAACCGACTTGCAACTGAAAATCTCAGATGCAACACGCTATAATCGGAATAAAAACTAGTTACAACCAACTTGTATCTGTAAAAAGTCTCAGTTACAACCCACTTGTAACAGAAAAATCCGAGTTACAACACACTACAACTGGATAAATCCCAGTGACTTGTAACTGAAAAAATCCATGCAACTAGAAAATATTAGTTGCAACGTACTATAATTGGATAAAACACACTTGCAAATGTAAAAACGCAGTTGCAACCCGCTTGTAACTGACAAAAAAATTCAGTTACAACTGACTTGTAGCTGGACAAAATGTCAGTTGCAACCGATTTGCAACTGAAAAATCTAAGATGCAACACACTATAAACGAAATAAAACCCAGTTACAACCAACTTGCAACTGTAAAAAATCTCAGTTACAACCCACTTGTAACTGAAAAATCCGAGTTACAACAACTACAACTGGATAAAACTCACTTACAACACACTACAACTGGATAAAAAATCAGTTACAATCAACTTGCAACTACAAAAAAATCCAGTTACAACGCACTTGCAACAGGATAAAAAAAGTTAGTTACAACCTACTTACATCTGGATATTAGTTGTGACCAACACGCAACCGAAAAACCTCAAACACAACCTCCTTCTCTACCATCTACCGTTTCAAATGGCAGCTTTCCTGCCAAGAGAGGAGCGGATAGCCAGGCAGCAAGTCAAAATAAAAAAAGAAGGGCAAAAGGATCAAAATAAAAGAGGAAAAAAAAGTAAAAGCCCATCAGCAAATACATTGAACAAGCAGGAATAGAAGCCCATAAACTCCTCACGTACATGGGCCGCTAGGAGGTTCACGCGTAGACACGTGCTCAGCAGACTTGCACGAGCGTTCGTGCCCAATGCATGCGGGAGAAATCACAGGAACACGAATCTTAAAACAACTGATCCAACGGTTAGGAACCTGACTGAGAACTCACGAGTTCTCAGTCGACTGAGAACTAGCAATTCCGATTTGATTTTGTATTTGCTTCAGTATTGTGGAATTGTGTGATGAATATTAATGATGATTTGGAAAAGAAACGATGTAGTGTGGTATGATGATAGTGTATCAGAAGATATGATTATCTTCGGTCTCTTTCTGCAAAAGATGATCTGTTCAGCACCTTCAGCCGAAGACTGTTCAACCATGATTCACAAGAGAAAAAAACAAATATTGCCATAAATCTCGCTTGATCCACATCATCATGTTTTTTCTTCTGGGCCGAATCCCCTTTTCCTCTAATACTGTTTCGTGGGCCTTTTTAAATAAGACTTTTTAAAAGTATAAGGACAAAACAATTTAAAAAAAGCAAATTACACAAAGTAAATACGCAATGCTGATTTCATGTGCAAATACAAATGCACCCAAGGAACAAATGCAATTAAAGAAAAAGAGATTTGCACGCTAAAAAGTGAATGTGCAATTTTGCGCTTATTTCATGTGCAATTACAAATACGTGCAACGGAAAAAATATGCACGCTATAAAAATGCATGTGCAACTGCGCGATGGTTACATGTGCAACTGTAAAATGCAATTACAAAACAAAAGATGAAAAATGCAATTACATACTAAAAACGTGAATGTGCAATTGTGCACTAATTTCGTGTGCAATTACAAAAGCGATCAATGAAACAAATGCAATTACACGCAATAGAAATGCATGTGCAATTGCGCGATGGTTACATGTGCAATTGGAAGATGCAATTACAAAAAATAAATGAAAAAATGCAATTACAGGCAAAAAGATGAATTCACAATTGCGCGCTGATTTCATGTGCAATTACAAAAAGCGCGCAATGAAAAAATACAATTACACGCTATGAAAATGCATGTGTAATTGCGTGATGGTTAAAAAAAGAAAAGCAACAAATACCCCTAGCATAAACAAGGCCCCAAACAAAAAAAAATGGCCTAACAGCCAGAACACAAAGCCCACCATCAAAACTGCTATCTGGAAGAAAAAACAACCGATCCACCATGTTAGCCCCCAAAAAAAAAAGGTCCACTAGGTGTTGGGCAATACACAACGATTCAGCGCTATGGACAATGGGAACGTACATCAAGAGAATCAGCGACCCAGCACTAAGCAACTTCTCGGTTAGCCGAGAACCACCAAAAGCGTTAAGCTTATTATAGCATTTTGGTGCGTCTTGCAGTAGCGGAATGATCGGAAAGAGTATGTAATGATGATAACATAGGTATATGATGTGATGTCTTTGTAAAGATAAATGTGTCGTATGTATATGAAAATAATCAGTCACCTGTCAAGAAGTTTTCTTATCAGCTCAACATTGAACTTACTACGAGATACGAGAATCAAGATAGTAAACATTACCATTCATAAGCGAGATTGCCACAAGAATCCAGTGGCCAAAGCTACACAAATGGTACTAGGTGTTACAATTCAATCAGGGTAGTGTCATCGGAGCTCCGTAATGAACAATTTAAATCATAAATAAAATTCAACATCACTTTACCTTGTTGCCTTAAAAGGCCATAGGATTAAATCGTTATCTGCAATATGCTGCATCATATAGATGACATAATCCTCGACACTCCTCTCGTTCTGATCAATGAGTCGCTGCGTAGCCATAATAGGGTCCATGAAGCTTGCTTTTTTGGATTGGTTCTTCGCTTCAATCATATGTTTCTTACATAAGAAGATGTATATGAATAACGTGTAACAAGTATTACAGTACCATCGATATGGGAAAGCATGCATTGAGGATAAATATATACTTACAATCTCAAGCATCTCATAAGGCTGTCGGTTATGGACGTGAACTGAGTCAGTTGACGCAATTCTGGCCACGTGATCATGAGCTCGCGGACCTTATTGACACACGCAGGTATGTATTTAATTATAATCCCCTTGGGTCGATCCGGCTTTTTTTCCTTGTGCTCTTGTAAATAGTTCAACGTCACAAATTCATCCCACTCCTCTTTCTCAATAAACTGATAGGGGGCCAATGGATTTCTGTTCTGCTCCAAGTATTCTGTCACGGGCATGGTCTTCTAATTCTTCCATTTCTTACCAGCAGTACCTAAAGCCGTCTGTTGAACACAAGGAAATAAATCCGCAGGGATAATGAAGTAATCGAGGATCTCTTTTCTGATTTTTAAACGCAAACAATCTGCCATTTCCTTCCAACTTGGAAGGTGGAAAGAAACTCGGTCCCGTGCTACTACACCACAAACTGTCATGAACTTTCTTCTGGCATTCTTTGGCTGAAACGGAGCTTCGGTCACCTTATTGATTGAGATCTTGAAAGTCTTCACTTCCGGCCGTATGAATATAGTCCTACACCCGGCTTTGCTGATCTTTTTCATTGTTGTTTTCAGAAAGCTTTCCTCAAAATATTTAAATTCTAGTGCCTCCAATTCACATCAACTGTCGTTAAACTGAATGTATCCGGCACTAAATTGTCTAAGTACATCTGATTCAGCTATAATTATTTTGGATGGGAGGGAGTACTACATTCTAAGACACATGGGTGGGCTCACGCAAGTGGCACGTGTGTACGTAACATGAAGCATAAAGCAGAGGCATATATACTCTTAACTCTTCCCAAGTGCCTCCCTCGTGGATCTTGCCTCTTCTTGTCTCTTCCACAAAAAGAATGGACTATATCTACTGGTAGTACATTCTCTCAACCGAACACAAATTTCTATTGTCGTTACAGGCGCTATAGTCTACAGGTACAGCAATAAACTTTTGAAGCTGCCTGCTGACAGAGGCATCGGGTTTTCCGGCCGGTGTCTGTCGACAGCACTCGCCTAGACTCATTACTCCTCCGACAAGGACGTCGCGCGCTCGCCGACATACGTGTCCAAACGGTACCATAGAACCCGTGTGAGTTCCGACGGACACTCGTCGGATGAGATCATCACCTATAATTCTATTCCAATGTCAACTGTCGAGTTTGTCAAGCGGAAGCCAGCAGAGACGTCGATCAATCAGGTAAGCATGGCCATGTCGACGGATACCATTTGCACACACTTTGGGTCCGTCCAAGTGATATAGAAAACCTTTTATTTTTTAAACCAGGTGATCTAATCCTTACTGACTGACACGTTGCAGTTCTCTTGAGTTGTTCAAGATCAGCCTGAGGTCCTGGTTCGACCTCTACATATACCCACCAACCCTTGTCTCTTCCTCCCAAGCTCACACCGATCATAAAGTGCACTAGCAAACACTAGTGCTCGAGTTACCGGAGCCAGTGATCTTCAGACATGGGGACACCTAACGGTCTGCTAGGGCTCCTCTGCTTCGTTCTCATGGCGTCGGCGGCGACAGCCACGCAGTTCCGTGTCGGCGGCGACAAGGGGTGGAGCGTGCCGGACGGGACCGCCGAGCCGTACAACACATGGTCCTCGAGGATGCGGTTCCTGATCGGCGACCAGCTCCGTAAGTTCTATCTAGCCACCTGCCTCTCCGGCCCCGTGATCGATCGATCGAGCGGTGACGAATGAAACGGGAAACTGACGTGTTTTTCTCTCGTGGTTTTTGCAGTGTTCGTCTACCCGAAGGACACGGATTCTGTGCTCCTGGTTGATCAGGCGGCCTACGACGCCTGCAACACCACGACGTACGTGACCAAGTTCGAGGGCGGCAGCACGGTGTTCACTCTCGACCGCTCCGGCCCCTTCTTCTTCATCAGCGGCAACCAGACCAGCTGCACGGCCAACCAGAAGCTCATCGTCGTCGTCATCTCCGCCGACCACACTCCGCCGGGCCTCTTGCCGACTCCTCCTCCATCCATGCCGCCGACCACCACCGCGCCGGAGCCGAGCCCGTCGTCGCCGCCGTCTCCTCCTTCAATGGCACCGCCCTCTGGTGCGCCGATGCCGAGCCCGATGTCGCCTCCTTCCATGGCGCCGCCGTCTGGCACACCGATGCCGAGCCCGATGTCGCCTCCCTCTGGTGCACCTATGCCCACCCCGGAATCTGCACCATCTCCGACAGGTTCAGCTCCAGGCACTGCTCCCGCTGGCACTCCAGGATCATCGCCGTCTTCTTCACCGGGTACCCCGGACTCAGCTGGCGGGGCTGCTGCCTTGAAGGCAGGCCTAATCAGCACGCTTGCAGCAGGCTTTGGCTACGCCATGCTGGCCATCTGAGTGTAAATTGCGAGGCATTCAGTTATACTGTAAAGAGGATTTGCCTTTGTATTTGTTTTATGATCGTGGAATAATGAGAAGAATGTTACTGATGAGGGAAAAGACTTAGTGTGCATGGTGGTAGCAACCCACACTAATTTTGACCGACACGTATGTGTAATGGTAAAAATAGATTACTCAAAGATACCGGGAATGTCACTAGTACAGTTGATAGACAAAATTATCAAAAAATGATTTGAATTTTTTTCAGTTATTTTCAGCTATGATTATTTTGTAAAGTCAACGTAAAAGACTACATCAAAAAATGACAACCAGATTTTTTTTCAAAACTGAAACCAGTATATATTGTACACCAAAAATCCTAGGTAAACAAATTAAAACGGGTATATAAGTTTTTTATCGCCGTATAACGCAAGAGTGTGCGGCTACCACACCATGCATAGCAAATTTCCTCTTTGCGTTGCTGACGTGGAAGATGGAATGTGGAAAAAAATAATCTATTTCGTGTGGTGTAATGATGGTGTATTAGTTCCGATAGAGCATCTGTTAAGTGTGCCAGACACATACTATTGGAGCAAGCGCCTCCCCCATCGACGCCTCCCAATAGACGCTCACAGTATTGAATTAATTGCTTAACTAAAGACGGAGTATTTCATTAATATTTCATATATTTTACAAATTTAAAATGATGGATATTTAAACTAAACTAAACTAAACCTAGCCCTGAACGGTGGTGGTGGATTGGAGAGGAGAGGGGACAGAAAGAAGCGCCGGTGTAGTGGTGGATGCCATGGGGGTGTTGCAGCGTGCTTATAAAGACAGCGGGGAGGCGAACCACGAGAGCGTGAGGGGCGGCCATTAAGGCCGGCGCCGGTTGCCGAGACAGTTACTCCAGCGACGTACGTCGGAAAGGCGAGACGCGACGCGTCTCCATGTTAGAGAAACCCCGGAGTGTGCAATTAAGAACGCTGACCGGCCGTTGTGTCACTGGGCCGGTCCTGCTCGTCAGGATCCGATGTGGCACCCGTTGCCGCAGCTGTCGGCACTCCCGGTTGCCTCGCTAACGGGGCACGAAACGGCGTTGTCGGACGATATATTGAGCCCGTCCGGTAACTTTACCGCTATTGGGAGTCCCAACGGTGGCGTTTTGATGCCGGCGCGCTCACTAATGCTAGAGCGCTATTAAGAACGCCGGTGGACATGCTCTTGGAACATGATTATCTTCCATCTCTTTGTGCAGAAGATGATTTGCTCAGCACCCTGATGCATTAGCACAATACACCGGGAAAACAGGATGCATGCAAAAAAGAAGAGGAAGAAAAAAAAAGATTAAAACCCCATTATGCATAAGGCTGTGCATGGACGGTCAGCAGCGGATGCAGAACTAAATCACACGGGTACCAACTCACTCTTCATAACATAAGTATATCATGTACAATTATTTTAGCACAATTAATACTAGTGGATACTAATTTTAAAAAGTGCATTTTGTAGGGGTGCCATGACACCCCACTGGATACGTCACTAATGGACAGTATATATGCAGGAATTTTCAGCACTTTGCTATTTTTCTCTGATGCTTTTAAAAAGGATATTTTTTTTCCCGGATGTAGATCGACCAGTAATTTACCTAGATGCTACTGACATAAAAAACAAATGAGGTGGTTAACTTCTCACGGTAGTAGCTATTGATGTGATTGATTCAAATTTTCCTATAGAAATGGTCAAATGGTAGTGGTGGAGTGTTACTCCCGCTCGAAGTGGTTCCTTACCACTCTAACAAAGGATCTAAATGTTAGTACTTCACCTTAAAAAATCAGGAATAACAAGCCGAAGGTATGTACTTTATTGAATATTAGTGTATTTTAAATTTTTAAACTAAATTATTATTGTATTCAATTGAATATTACTAGAATATTCACTGGATTTTACTAGAATATGCACTAAGATTATTACTATATTTTACTGAATATTTACTAAAATATTCACATAATTTTTACTAAATATATAGAGAATATTTGTGAATATTTGCATGAAATGTCGGGGGGCTACCCCGGGTAGGGTCATGGTGTGGTAAAGCTATGCCCAAGTGTGGGCTAAGTTACAGTAAAAGCCGACATACCTGGACTCCAGAGTGTGATGTAGGAACAAACCGGCATAGGCGTACCGAGATAACCCGGGCCAGAAGGGACCAGGGTGCCATGCTGGTGCTAGCCGCATATGTCGACCGAGACAAGGGATCCGAGATAACCTGACCGACATATGTATGTCGGTAACTTGTGTGCTTTCTTTGGTGCAGGGAAGATTGGCCAGGAAGGGAAATCCGGCATATCCATGCCAGGTTATTCTTAAGTCGGACAGGAGTCAGCGCTGCTGTCACATCCCGTCTGGCACGGGCGCGCGGCGTGCGGTACGGCACACGTCTGAGGTGACTGGGCTTGTTCTGCTGACCAAGGAGCAGAGGAAGGACACGCTGACCTCGGGCGTACTTTGGAGCAGAGACATGGGACAGGACATGGGCAAGCCACGTCATGTCCACTGTGCAGAGACAATCATGACGTGCAGGCGTGCGTGTCTGCAGTGCCGGTACGGAGAGGTGACCGTTGCAAGTGGAGGGGTATTCCGGTAACCCGGTTTAGCCTATATATATGCCCTCACCCCCTCCTGCGTGAGGGACGGTGCCCTGAGATACTTTCCCACCCGTAGCTTCATCTCCTTCCTTGTGCTTTTCACCATTGTGGAGACATACTGCTCAAGGAGCAGCTTGTACGCTTGATATCGACATATATAGAGAGAGGCGGGCAGGAGTAGGGGCTTTACCTCCTCACGAGGGCCCTGAACCTGGGTAGATCTTGGTGTGCTGGTGTGTTCTTCGTGTGTGCTTCTAAGCTCGCTAGCCCTCTCCCGGATTCCACCAGCGTCCATCGGCCCCACACTTTAGCCATCCTATGGCATCTGCCGTGATACCACCACGACAGTTGGCGCCCACCGTGGGGCTAGCAGCGGCGCTGGCTGGTGTGACATTCTGGACGGGCTCCATCATCGACTCCGACGAGCGCGTCGTTTGCGGGCTCGTCTGCAAGCTCGGCGCTCTGAACTTCATCAGCGAAAACGCGGGATGCTTCGGCAGCAGGCCGTTCCCGACGAACGGCTGCCTCATCAGCTTCGGCACCTTCGTGACCTACGTCGCCACCGAGGTTGTCTGTAAGTACCCCGAGCAGGTGCTCGTGGCGGAGGATCCTCCTGCTATCCGTGCGGCTCGCGGCTGGCGTAGCGCTCGCCCCGGAGCTGCGCAGAGGTCATGATGACCGGCACTGCGGCTGATGTCGGTAAAGGAAACCCCGGCAAAAGAGATGCTGGTAATCCCGCCCCCAAGGTTACCAGATCGGCGAAAGTGCCGCTGGAGAGGAGGGAGAACCTCCCCGGTCAGGCCGGTACATCCCATGTGCCGGTTAAGCCGGCTCACCTCGAGGAGATCATAGAGAAATTAAATGTGCCGGTAGCTGCCGGTACAGATGCTGCCCAGTCAGAGGCAGAGTTGGAGGCAAGGCGTCAGAGCTTGCTTCAGGAGGCTCTGGAAATGGCCGAGGTGAGAAGAGAATTTGGGATAACTGTCCGTGAGTATAACCTAGCACATGGTTTTACCCCGGTAGCTGCTCGCCCTAGTCAAGTAGAGGATGTGCGCAAGAGAGGTAAAAACCTCAATGCCGAGTTGGCTAGAGATGGTAGATCTAGCTCCAGTAAGACTCCTAGCAACTTATCGGTCGAAAAACCGAAGTGTAGTTCCCCTGCTAAGACTCTTAGAGTGCCGAGGCAGCAAGAGCCGAGTTGTCTGGCTTATCCGGAGAAGCTCTCCGCAGGCAGCAAGACCGAGTTAATGAGCTGGTAGCTGTGGCTACCCGGCAGAATGAGGCCTATCGCCAGGCCAACACAGTTGCAGGTGGGTCCGATGTTGTTCACTCGGCTAGGGGAGCCAGTGGATCTAAGGGGCAAGCTTCCTCACCGCATGTCGGTGGAGATCGTGACCGGAGCAAACAGATGCAGGTGTATGACCCGGCGTGTGTCGGAAAACAGATAGTTGGGCGAGGTAGTGCCGGCCGGGGTAGAAGCAATCCCGGTCCGGGTGGTCCAGGTGCCGGGGTAGTTAACTCGGCTGGCCGAGGTTATCCACCTCGGTATCCGACACAAAATCTCGCCCAGCAGCAGCAGCAAAATGTCGGGCATGTTCAGCAGCCGCAAGTTGTTGAATAGGTGGCTAACCGTTATGATGATGGTTACTCGGCTATGGAGAAAGCCGGGTATCCGAGATATGAAGGTGCACTTGGATCTCAGTTGGGACCTCGCCAGTTGTCACCAAATGATGCACGTTACAAGTTGGACAGGATTTATATGTCCGAGATGCTGGAAGAGCAAGGTCCACCTGGACCTGCATGTTTTGGACCTCGGATCATGAGGGAACCACCGGTGCGGCACTTTCAGCTAAACCGAGGTGCAAAAACATATGACGGCAGCACTAAGCCGGAGGACTGGCTGACAGATTATGTGTCGGCAGTTCATATTGCGGGAGGAAACCGCCGATGGGCGGTGAGGTATATCCCGCAGATGTTGGAAGGGCCAGCCCGGATTTGGCTGAACAACTTGAGAGAGGGCAGTGTTGATTGCTGGCTGGACTTTGAAGAAGCATTTGTTAGCAACTTCTCCAGCACATACAAGAGACCAAACCGTCCTCAGCAGCTTGCGATGTGCAAGCAGAGGGATAATGAAACTGACCGGGATTACTTAACCCGGTGGAGTACTATTCGCAACTCCTGTGAAGGAGTTGTAGAGGCACAGGCCATATCTTGGTTTGCCCAGGGATGCCGACACGGCTCCATGCTCTGGCAGAAGTTGCAGAGGGAAATGCCGGCCACTCTGGCCGAGACAATCCGGATTGCGGATAGCTATGCACTGGGTGATCCGATGCAACCTTTGCTGAACTCGGGAGAGCCGAGTAGAAGGTACCCGGTGAACAATAGACCCGGGCCAGTCAGGCAGAACGATCGCCAGGACTTCGGTAACAAGAGGAGAGAACCGGATTACCGGTATGGCTCGAACCAGGTTGCAGCTGTAAATCAAGACCAGCCAGATGCCGGTAATAGCCAGCGTCCGAAGTTCAATGGCCCAGCATGGGGCCAGAATCAAGAGGGAAGAGGCCATGGGGTGACCAGAAGCCATCCTTAACTTATGAGGCTATGTTTGATGGGCCATGCAGTTTCCACACACAAGACATCCGCAGACCTGCAAATCATACAACTCGGCAGTGCAGCTGGTATCAGCGCACAAGGGGAGAAGGAGCCAGAGCCGGAGGAAATCAGGTGGGGGCACCTCAGAGAATTCCGCCGAGGCAAACCTTGCCGCTTACCGGAGCAAATGCTATCCCGGTGATTCCGCCAGTTCCGAGGCAAGCAGATCCGAAGCCTGTGAATCAGGTGAATGTCGGAGGAAACAATAACAACACTGGTCCCAGCAGGCAGGGAGAGTATCCCCAGGGAGATTACAGAGAAGCTCATCAGAGCTATGTGATATTTGTGACCGAACCAACTGACAAGAAGAGCTTGCATCGGCGTGTACTGGAGGTGAACGCAGTTATGCCAGCTGTGTCGAAGTACTTGCACTGGTCCGAGCAAGAGATCACTTGGAGCAGATGGGATCATCCCCGAGTTATGCCAACTCCGGGAGGTTATGCGTTGGTAGTGGATCCGACATTCTTTGGGCCCACACTCAATATTCGGTTCACCCGAGTTCTCATTGATAATGGGAGTGCTATCAATATCATGTACCGAGACACCATGGTGAAGATGGGTATCTCGGCAAACATGCTGCAACCGAGTAGCACGACCTTCCATGGCATAGTGCCGGGTGTTTCATGTGCACCTATGGGCAAAATTTGGGTTGATGTGTTATTCGGCACCAAGGACAACTGCCGAACTGAGAGTATCCAATTTGAGGTAGTGGACCTCGAAAGTCCATACCATGCTTTACTCGGTAGGCCTGCATTGTCCAAGTTCATGATATCCACCCATGTGAGATACCTCAAGATGAAAATGCCGGGACCTAATGGCATCATCACTATCTCGGGTGATTACAAGCGTGCATTGGAGTGTGCCTCGGCAGGATCGTGCTTAGCCGAGTCACTGATTATTGCTGCAGAGAAGAGGAAGATCCATGAGGTGGTGGCATTGGCTCAGTCCGCACAACTCGGCATGCCGGGTATGACTAACCTGGAGCAGAATGAAACTTTCGAGGTTCCCAAGGAGACCAAGAAGATCAATGTTGACCCGGCATGTCCGGACCACAACGTCATCATTGGTACCGATTAACTGAGAAATAGGAAGGCGAGCTCAGTCACTTCCTCCGTGAGAACCGGGATATCTTTGCATGGTCAAATCAGGACCTGCCAGGTGTTCCGAGGGAGTTGGCTGAGCACTCTTTGTTCGTCAGACCAGATATGAAGCCGGTGAAGCAACCTATGTGACGTCTCTCGGATGAAAGGAGAAAAGTGATAGGTGATGAACTGGCCAGGTTACTTGCATCTGGGTTCATCATGGAAGTGCTGCACCCGGACTGGTTGTCTAACCCGGTTCTGGTGGAAAAGAAAAAAGATGACCCAAACGTGGCCATTGTGTGGCATATGTGTATTGATTACACAAACTTGAACAAGGCATGTCCTAAGGATCCATTCCCGCTGCCTCGGATTGATCAAGTGATCGATTCCACAGCCGGGTGTGAGCTGTTATCCTTTGTAGATGCTTATTCTGGTTTTCACCAGATACCACTGAACCCTGCTGATCAAATGAAAACTGCTTTTATCACCCCGTATGGGGCTTATTGCTATCGTGTCATGACCTTTGGTTTGAGAAATGCTGGTGCTACTTACCAGAGATGTATGCAAAAATGTTGCATGATCAAATAGGAAAAAATGTGCAGGTGTATGTCGATGACATTGTCATCAAGTCTAAGGAGAAATCCTCTCTGATTGATGATATCCGAGAAACATTTGAGAATCTGAGGAAATTCCGAATAAAACTTAACCCGGACAAATGTACCTTCGGTGTGCCGGCAGGCAAATTACTCGGTTTCCTCGTGTCAAGCCGAGGTATCGAGGTGAACCCGACAAAAATCCGTGCTATTGAGAGCATGAGGTTACCGACATGTCTCAAAGACATGCAGAAATTCACTGGATGTTTGGCATCTTTAAGTCGGTTTGTTAGCAGGTTGGGGGAAAAGGCATTGCCTTTGTATCAACTCATGAAGAAAACAACCCACTTCGTGTGGCCCCAGCAAGCAGATGCGGCGTTCACCGAGTTAAAAAAGATGTTGGCAACTGCGCCGATACTGGCTTCACCATTACCCAAAGAGCCGATGTTGCTCTACATTGCAGCCACAAACCGGGTTGTGAGTGTTGTATTGGTAGTGGAGCGAGAAGAAGATGGCAAAACTGTCCAGAGGCCAGTGTATTACCTAAGCGAGGTGATCTCGTTATCCAAGCAGAACTATCCGCACTACCAGAAAATGACATATGGTGTCTATCTGGCTGCTAAGAAGTTGAAACATTACTTCCAAGAGCATTCAATCACTGTGGTGTGTGAGGCTCCTATCTCGGAGATCATTGGGTGTAAAAATGCAACTGGCCGAGTAGCCAAGTGGGCTATCGAGGTATCCCCTTACACTCCTCACTATGAAAGAAGAGATGCCATTAAATCTCAGGCACTGCCGGATTTCCTGGTGGATTGGGCTGAAATGCAATATGAGTCACCACGGCCTGACCCCAATTACTGGAGAATGCACTTTGATGGATCAAGAACAAAAATTGGTTTAGGTGCCGGGGTAGTTGTGGGGACCCCGGACTAGCCGTCCGAAATACCCGATTATGCTTAACACAACGATCCCGTGATCAGTCTGTCGTTGCACATAATCCGAACTGAATATCAAAGTTTACATCCATACAATACCGAGTTTAAAGTCTTACAAACCTGGCCATACAGGCCTAATTATACATAGGTGCCTTCAAGGGCCAAACCATCTTTATTCAGCGGAAGCTACGGTAGTAGGGCTAAACCAACTCGACAACACCCGACAGGCAGCTGACTTATGAAGATCTTAGTTCGCATAGACGTCGCCAAACTCCTCTTCAACGTAGGGTTCCTCGAAATCTGGCTAAGACAATAGCCAGGGACGAAACCAATATGAGTACATTTGATTGTACTCGCAAACTACCCCAACTAGAGTAAGCACTAACTAGTTTTATTTTTTTTTTTTTAAAAACTTTTATGTGAAAACTCTCAAATCCTTACTGGAAAGGGTTGAGACGAAGTTTATAACCATCCTTTGAGAAAACACCACTTTAGCTATTTTTCCCGAAAAATCCTTCCCTGTCCGACCAAATCTCAATCAGGGTTCCAAACCCTTCACCACCTTGCACCAACTCATTGGTACAGGTAAGCAACCTTTTCCATCTCAGTTTCCTTTCAAACTCAACGCTTTATAAAACTTTTATCAAAACTTGCACATGGTCTTAGGACAGCCTTCCAACTGTCCATATCCGAGGACTCGGCTATTCGAATAGTTTTACCCTCTGCAGAGGTAGTACGCTTTTCCCACACCCATCCGGTCACTCATCGTGTCAGCCACGTCCCGCCATACCGGAGGTATGCGAAGTTGAGTTCCCGGCCATAGCCTGTCCTTTGCTCATGCTAGTATAGGACCCTGCCTCTACGACACTTTCCATCGACACTCAAATCCTCAGAAACTAAGTGTGAGGACTCGTAGTTCTGTCCGGCGGACCCAAGGGAGCCCTTCAATCCTCTTCCTCCGATACGCTCATACCGGCTTCCGGTAGACTTCAATGAAGAGGACCCAGGTCAGGGGGTAGGTCACCAAACCATCCCCTCATGGAACGAGGTCATCCTCGTTGTTGAGGTATCCAGTACTAACACGAGCAAATTATATGACTACGCCCTTGCCCATATGTGGGTAAATGTGGTCGCACAGGTTATCGGCTGGTAGTCATAGTACTAGGACACAATGTGCATTTTTCGCAAAACAACACCATCCTTCTTTAACTGAGCACCGACCTTCCGGCAGGTCTATCCAAGTACTTTCAAAGGAGTTTCAAGAAAACATTGTTTTTCCCATCCTATAGTTTTAAATAACTACCTTATACTCCTACACAAGGTGGCAAAATAGTTTTTCCGGTAGTTTGTAAAAAGGGGGTTTTTCCAAAACTCATTGTTTCCTTTGAACAACTCTTGAGACTAAAATAGAGGTATATAAATGCAAGCTCAGTGAAGTAGCTTGCCTTGCTCAGCAAAGTTCTCGGGGTCTTGTTCCTGCTGATCAAAGTACTCCCCTTCCTCGAAGACTCCGGCAGCGTTTTCGTCTAACGTCAACAAGCGATACAAACAATTACTATACTAACTCAAGCATCATCACAACATCACACTTGCTACACATAGCTACTGCACACATCAAGCAACACAAGGTGGTTTCAAACTGATTGAATTAATCTTTATTTAATTAATTTCAAACTAAGGCAGAAACTAGTTGTACACTAATTAATTCACCACTTAATCTATGTTTGTCACAAAAATTCAAACTAAAATTCTATGGATAGCTACTGGTGTGTAGAAGATCACCCAATTGGTTTGGGATCATTTGGAGTTACAAAACTCCCTACACATCTGTTTTACTTCAGAAGGGTTTTAAACAAGTTTTAGCTACCAAACAAATTTGGTTGCTCCAAAAATTAAATCCTTTTAGGGGTATCTAACCTTGGTTGAGTGTGACCTAACAAAATTGGTTTTAGACCAATTGGATCTACCAACAGTTCACACTAATTGTTTTAGTGCAGAAGGGTGCACTGAAGTTCAACCAAAGGATAAGGATTTTATACTACTCAATTAATTCTACCAAAATTTGGGGAGCTAAAGGATCCTAATACAAAGCTACCAAAATTGGTTTCAAGTTATTTGGATTTATATAACTCCAGAAACAAATGGTTTAGTGTTTTAAACCTTCTGGAGCATTTTTACTAATACATTTTTATTATTTATTTAAATGAGATGAGACCACTTTGGTGAGTTAAAGAATTTTATAAGCTTTCCAGAACATCTGAGTTTGATTTATTTGGATTCCTAGAACTCGAGATAATGAATTTATAAACTAGGTCCAGTACTGACTTATCCAGAGAAAAAGAATTAGGAAAATCATCTCCTCTGGATAATGTTTAAAACTATGACATGTGGGGTCGGGTGGTCAGTGACTCAGTGGAAAACGTTTCGCGCGCGGTTTAAGTTTAAAATGCTGACGGGTGGGGTCCACCAGTCAGTGTCTAAACAAGGCGAAGCGGTATGCTACCGTCGGATTTAAATCCAACGGCGCAGGATCAACTTCTTCCTCGACTACCGGCGTACGACGGAGCCGTGGCTCCGGCGGCGACGAGGTGGGTCAAGGGCTCACCTAGGGGCCTCGGGTGGTGGCGGAGATGACGTAGATCGACGGCGGAGGGAGTGGGGAAGCACTGGGGTGAGTTGCGGGTGCTGGGACGGCTCCAAACGACAGCGGCGTGGTCAGCACCTTCTCCGCGGCCGTGCTCCAAGTCCGGCGACTCCTCCGCGGCGCTGCTGTGCACAGAACACGGGCGAACCGCGGCGGGTGAGCTAGGATGCAATGGTGATGCGGCTAGGGTGCAAGGAAGAGAGGGAGAGAGAGAGGCACGGCTCGGCCGTGACCGTCGCCCACCTTCTGCTCCGGCGAGGTGCAGAGCACGGGCAAAGGCAGCAGCGCTTCCGCGGCTGCGAATCCGCCCTCCTGGCGGTGCTCTGGAGTGAGTGGAGTGGAGTGGAGTGGAGTGGTGGCCGTGAGGGAGTGTGGAGAGATGGCGAGGCACGGGTGGCCTTTTATGGGCGAGCTCGGGCTCGTCGTGGACGCTGTGCAGGGATGGGGCTGGGGAGTGGGAGAGCTTGCCATTGGCGCGGAGCCGGTGCAGGTACGGCGTAGTGCGGTGGCAAACGAGGAGAGGGTGCGGCGGTGTTGCCCGCTGACCCTGGCAGGGGTGGCGTCGCGCTCGCGCTCTGGCCGCGGCGTGGCGAGGGTGCACGCAAGGGGTGAGGGGGCTCTGCGGCGCTGCGGTCACTTCGAGCAGACGCAGAGGTGAGTGAGGGAGGCGTCGAGCAGAGCGTGGCGTCGCATCGCGGTTTCCTCTGCTTCCTCCACAGAGGGACCACGGACGGCAGCGCGTGGCGTCGCGTCGCGGACGGTGGGCACGCCAGCGAGCTCGGCAGCGCTTGAGTCACGTCGACTAGAGGCAGAGGGAAGAGGGTGGTGTGGCGGGCACGGCGCGGCGTCGCCTCTGCGTCGCGTCCTTGCTCACCACGGAGACGACCCGTGCGGCAGTGCGCCACGGGCGGCATCGGCGTGGCGCACGCCACACTCCACCTCCGGGTCCACGAGCTCGTTTCCCTCGCAATCATTCACGTGTGAGAGGTGAGGAAGGGGTGGGAGCTACTGGAGTGATCGATTTCACCGAATCGAGTTCGAATTTTGGATTGGATTTTCAGTTTAGGGAAGAACACAGTGTGATCAACAAGTGTTCGACGAAATTCCAGAACCAAATTCAAATTTGAATTTTCTGAAATTCTTTCCATGGTTTGCTTCAAAATAATTTGTCAAGGTTTGTGGTACCACTGGGGTATTTATTTTGGAAGTGTAGCTTGGTGATCTTGATGATTTCCAAAGTTAAAGAAACATTTGAAAATTGAAAATAGAATTTTGGAATAATTTTGGAAATAGAATTAGAGGGAAAAGAAATAAGAATGAAATGAGAGAGGTCACTCCTCTCCACTGGATTCTTATTTGGAAGAAATTTTGAACTTACTTGGAGTTTTTAGGGTGACACTTGTCACTTTAGTTTTATTATTTTATTTCTTTTCTTTTCTTCAAAAATTCAAACAAACAACACAAGCAAGCACTCATAAAGTAACAAAAGTTTTTGTTGGCCCACAATTTTTGACTAATAACACTGGGTTACAAATTTGGGATGTTACAGATCCTTCCCCCCTTAGGATAAATCTCGTCCCGAGATTGGCTGGGCTTAGGTGCTAAAGAGGTGGGGAAATTCGCTCCTAAGATAGTCTTCACGTTCCCAAGTTGCTTCCTCTTCGGAGTGGTTAGTCCACTGGACTTTATAAAACTTGATCTTGTTCCTCCGGGTGAGACGAATATCTTCGTCGAGAATTTTGACCGGTCTCTCACGATAAGTCAGATCATGGTTCAGGTCAATGGATTGGTGGTCAATGTTCTTGAAAACATCGGGCTGGTCAGGAACTTCAAGACACTTCCGGAGCAGAGAAATGTGGAAGACGTCATGAAATTCCGATAACTCTGGGGGTAACTCTAGCTGATAGGCTACTTCTCCGCGACGGGCAAGAATCTTGAAAGGTCCAATATATCTGGGTGCCAACTTTCCTTTGACATGGAAACGTTGCATCCCTTTGAGTGGTGTCACCCGAAGATAGACAAAATCTCCTGGTTGAAAGGTGACATCACGACGCTTGGAATCAGCATAACTTTTCTGACGGGATTGGGCTGTTTTGAGACGTTCACGGATAAGTTGGACTTGCTCCTCGGCTTCACGGAGGGTATCTGGTCCAAACACTTTTCCGTCTCCGGTCTCGGACCAGTTCAAGGGTGTACGACACTTCTTGCCGTAAAGTGCTTCAAATGGGGCCATTTGCAGACTGGACTGATAACTATTGTTATAGGAAAACTCTGCAAATGGAAGGCAATCTTCCCATTTAGAGCCATAGGCTAGGACACATGCACGAAGCATATCTTCCAGAATCTGGTTTACTCGCTCGGTCTGTCCTCCAGTCTGGGGGTGATAGGCTGTGCTGAAAGATAAGTGTGTTCCGAGGGCTTCATGAAGAGCTTTCCAGAACCGTGAGGTAAACTGCGTGCCTCTGTCAGATACAATTCTCTGGGGAACTCCGTGTAGGCTTACTATCCGGGACATATATAAATCTGCTAACTGGGCCCCGGTGTATGTGGTCTTGACGGGGATAAAATGGGCAACTTTGGTCAGCCGATCAACGATGACCCAAATTGAGTCATGGCCTCGGTTTGACCTAGGAAGTCCGGTGATAAAATCCATTCCAATTTCATCCCATTTCCACTCGGGGGTCTTGAGGGGTTGGAGCAATCCGGCAGGGCGCTGATGCTCTGCTTTGACTCGCTGACAATTATCACACTTGGCCACGAAAGATCCAATTTCCCGCTTCATTCCATGCCACCAAAACTTCTCACGAAGATCTTGGTACATCTTGGTTCCTCCGGGGTGGATCGAGTATGGGGTATTGTGGGCTTCTTTCAGGATTAGACCTTTAAGTTCCTTATCATCGGGCACACATAGGCGTCCTTTGAATCTCAGAACTCCTTCAGCATCTATGGCAAAACCAGGTGCTTTATCAAGGGGTACCTTTTTCTTAATACCTTCAATACTCTCATGACCCTTCTGGGCTTCTTTGATTTGGTCCAACAGGGTTGGGGCTAACTCCAGGTTGGCAAGATATCCATAGCTAACCAATTCAAGTCCGAAATCTTCGAACTCCTTAAATAAGGTTGGCTGCTCTGCTTGGATTAGGGTATTCAGGGTGCATGGCTTCCGGCTTAGGGCATCGGCTACCACATTGGCTTTTCCGGGATGGTAATGAATTCCGACATCATAGTCCTTAATCAATTCCATCCACCTTCTCTGCCTCAGATTCAACTCCTTCTGAGTGAAAATGTACTTCAAGCTTTTGTGATCTGTATAGACCTCGCAGCGATGACCCACAAGATAGGGTCGCCATTTTTTTAAAGCAAAAACCACAGCTGCTAACTCCAGGTCATGGGTTGGGTAATTCCCTTCATGCGGTCGCAATTGTCGAGACAGGTACGACACAACTTTCCCTTCTTGCATCAGAACGCAACCAAGTCCGAGACGTGAAGCATCACAATACACGTCGAAACTCTTGGTGACGTCTGGCATGATTAGGATTGGGGCTGAAGTCAATCTCTTCTTCAGTTCTTGGAAACTATCTTCACACTTCTGGGTCCATTCAAACTTCTTATCTTTCTTCAACAACTGGGTCATGGGTTTGGCTATACTGGAAAATCCTTCAACGAACTTGCGGTAATAACCTGCTAGTCCGAGAAAACTTCGGATTTCCGTCACACTGGTGGGTGATTTCCAGTCTAGAATGGCTTTGATTTTCTCGGGGTCAACAGAGATTCCTCCTGCAGACACAACATGTCCGAGGAATGCCACTTCACTTAGCCAAAATTCACACTTGCTAAGTTTGGCATACAGTTTGTGTTCTCTGAGGGTCTCCAAAACCACACGCAGATGTTCAGCATGCTCTTCTTCCGTCTTGGAGTAGATAAGGATATCATCGATAAAGACAACCACGAACTTGTCGAGGTACTCCATGAAAATCTTATTCATGAGATTCATGAAATAAGCTGGGGCATTGGTCAAGCCAAAGGACATAACGGTGTATTCAAACAATCCGTACCGGGTGGTGAAGGCGGTCTTGGAAATGTCAGACTCTCGAATCTTCAACTGGTGGTAACCCGTCCGAAGATCGATCTTAGAAAAGACTCGGGCTCCGTTCATCTGATCGAACAGATCCTCGATCTTGGGCAGGGGGTACTTGTTCTTGATGGTTACATCATTGAGCTTGCGATAATCCACACACAGGCGTGTGGTACCGTCTCTTTTGTCCACGAAGATGATAGGTGATCCCCAAGGTGATGCGCTTGGGCGAATCAAACCTTTACTGAGCTGATCAGCTAACTGCTTCTTCAATTCCACCAGTTCTTCTGGATTCATCAGGGTCTCTGAGTGTTCCAGGAATAAGTTCAATCACGAACTCAATATCCCGGTCTGGCGGCATACCAGGCAATTCCTCCGGAAAAACATCCTTGAATAGATGGACCACACGGATCTCATCTAGGGTTGGTCGGGCTATGCCTTCATGACAACAGGGTTGGGATTCGTTGGCTTGTGAAGCATACTCCACTTCAGTTCCTTCGTCTGTGGTGAGAGATACGGCTCTTCTGGCACAGTCGATGCGACCATGATACTTTGCTAACCAATTCATACCCAGAATGACATCTATGCCTTGGGTTCCTAGAATGATTAGGTCAGCTGGGAAATTCTCTCCTTTGATCTCAAGAGAGACGTCGGGACAAAACAGCTTAGTTTCTACTAGGAACTCTGGGGTTTGTATGAGTAGGGGTTTGGACAAGAGACTCCCGACCAGACCTCCCTTAACAACAAACTCCTTGGTAACAAAGGAATGGGTAGCACCAGAATCAAACAGGACAGTGGCAGGTACTGAGTTGACAAGGAACGTACCCAGCACAACATCTGGCGCTTCCTGGGCTTCTTCAGTGTTGATGTGGTTCAGACGGCCTCTTGCAACAGCAGCATTGCCACGGGGTGCAGTATTCTTGCCATTTCCATTTCCATTACGGCCTTGTCCAGAGTTGGGTGCCGGTGCATTGGGGCGCGGAGCATTCCTCTTGGGATTGGGGCAGTCTCGGGAGTAATGACCCTTGTTGCCGCATTCAAAGCAGACAACGCTGGCAGTAGGGGTAAAAGGGTTGGTGTTTCCTCCGGGACGATTGTTGCCATTGGGGCGGTAGTTGTTGTTGATGTTTGGGCGGGGGACATTGTTGTTGCTGTTGGGACGGTTGGGATAGTTGGGACGTGGAGCTGGGGGTGGTCGATAAACTGGCTTGGGTGCTGGCTGGAAGGTGCGAAGCTTCTGGCTGCTGGAACCTTCCTGAATATTCATCCTCCTCTTGCGACCTTCAAACATGGACTTGCGCTTGGTCTCCAGCTGAATGGCCTTGTCCACCAGTGACTCCAAATCACGGAAGTCCTGGACAACCAAGGCACATTGCATCTCATCATGGAGTCCATTCAGAAAACGCTCCATCTTCTTCTTCTCCGTGTCGGTATCTTCAGGAGCATACCGAGCAAGATCGGTAAACTCATCCAGGTAACCAACCACATCTCTGCCTGCCTGCCTTAGCTTACGGAACTCATCCTTCTTCCTCTCGATAAGACCGCTAGAGATGAACTTCTTGCGGAATTTGTCCTTGAACTCCTCCCAGGTAATGACATGACCTGCGTGCTGGAGGGTCTTGGTAGTCTCCCACCAAGCTCTTGCAGGTCCAGCAAGGTAGTGGGTAGCATACAGGACCTTCTCATTCTCTCCCACCGAGGCAACTTCCAGGTCGTTCTCAATAGTGCGGATCCAGTCATCTGCTTCCAGGGGGTGAAGTCCCTTGGAATAGGTGGGCGGTGTGGTCTTCTGGAAGTCACTCAGGGTAGAGCGTTGATTTCCACCCTCGTCGCCATTTCCATTGCCACCATTGTGGTTCTGGTTGGCGTGGGCAGCGGCAAGTTGCTGCAGGGCGGCGAGATGAGCTTGGCGCTCCTCTCGAGCAGCTTGGCGATCCTCCATGATGATCGCAAGCAGTTGGGCAGCGGTTGGTTCCGGCGGGGGTGGTGGTGTCGCGTGCTGGTTGTGGCGAGTGTTCGTCATCCTGGAATAGATACGATATAAGAGGCAAGGCAAAGAGGCTTTGGCTAACGATGAAGTCACGAAGGGAGTGGTTGATAAATCACTTCGTCAAACAAGACCATCATTTTTTTTTATTCAACACAACATCACATCAAGGAGTTCACACAACAAGCTTACAACATCCTAATGCACCTAATGTACATACAACATGATTTCACTAGGAACCATCACACACACTCTACTCGCATAGGGGGGGGGTCGACACAGTCCTAAGGTAGTGCTCTCGTCGCTCAACTACTGAGGTGGAACCCCAGGCTCGACGACCTCAACGTCTGAGTCGTAGGGTGGCTCCTCGGGATCCTCCTCCTCGAGAACTGGCTCAGACGGCTCCTCCTCCTCGTCAACTAACTCCTCCTCGTCGTCCTCCTCCTCGTAATCCATCTCCTCAAGGTAGTCCTCATCATCACTGATGAAGGCACTGTTCTCCTTGCGGAGATCCTCGCCCTCCTCCTCCATCTCGTTCGCCTGCTGCTCCATCTCGTCTATCATCTCGTTCTGCTCTGCTACCGTCTTGCGGAGCCTGACGATAGACCTCCTCTGACGGGCCAGCTTCAGGCGGAGATTATCATTCTCCCACTTCAGCTGGGTCTCACGGTCTCGGGCATCGTCGAGGGAGCTACGCTGGAAGTGAACCTTGAGTCTAGCATCGCGCAGGTTCTCCTGGGTGTCGTGAAGTAGCACCTCCATGTCGGTGATGTACTCGCCGAAGAGAGTGTGCTGCGCGGGGTAGGTGGGGTTTCCATCGTCGTCACGCCTTCCGAAGTACTGGAACCGAGTGCCCACCAGCTCGTCCTTGTGCTCCTCACAAAGGCGGGCTAGTAGCCTCTGCATAACTCGGGTCAGACCGTCAACCCAAGTAGTGTCCATCGTGGAGTAGACCAAGTCCTTGGAGCGGGGTGGCTGAATCCTGCCTCGGACGGACGACTTGATGAGCCAGGACAGGTTCCCATCACCGAGGGAATCGACCTGAGTTCCCTCAAACTCTGGAACAGGGCGTCCCAAAATCTGGCTCAACTCGTACAAGTCCTGCTCGAACATCAGCAGGCCGTCCTTCCTCACTTGGACGAACTCGGACACGTTGGGTGCCATCTACAAGTTTAGGCAAAATTTTAAGTTAGTTAAGTGACATGAGTATCAAATGTAAACTTAATGGAGTAACAAGTGTGCAAAATTTTAAGGGTTCAAGAAAAGATTACTCTTAATGAGTGTAGGGTTTTAAATAAATAGGGGGGGGTTGGGGAGATAAGAAATTTTCGAAAATACTTCACTTCCTTGTTTTAGAAATTAACTTTTGTAACTCTTGACTAACGCCCATGCTAACTAAAGTCTCCTAAAGTCAGGATGGCTCTGATACCAGCTCTGTGGGGACCCCGGACTAGCCGTCCGAAATACCCGATTATGCTTAACACAACGATCCCGTGATCAGTCTGTCGTTGCACATAATCCGAACTGAATATCAAAGTTTACATCCATACAATACCGAGTTTAAAGTCTTACAAACCTGGCCATACAGGCCTAATTATACATAGGTGCCTTCAAGGGCCAAACCATCTTTATTCAGCGGAAGCTACGGTAGTAGGGCTAAACCAACTCGACAACACCCGACAGGCAGCTGACTTATGAAGATCTTAGTTCGCATAGACGTCGCCAAACTCCTCTTCAACGTAGGGTTCCTCGAAATCTGGCTAAGACAATAGCCAGGGACGAAACCAATATGAGTACATTTGATTGTACTCGCAAACTACCCCAACTAGAGTAAGCACTAACTAGTTTTTTTTTTAAAAACTTTTATGTGAAAACTCTCAAATCCTTACTGGAAAGGGTTGAGACGAAGTTTATAACCATCCTTTGAGAAAACACCACTTTAGCTATTTTTCCCGAAAAATCCTTCCCTGTCCGACCAAATCTCAATCAGGGTTCCAAACCCTTCACCACCTTGCACCAACTCATTGGTACAGGTAAGCAACCTTTTCCATCTCAGTTTCCTTTCAAACTCAACGCTTTATAAAACTTTTATCAAAACTTGCACATGGTCTTAGGACAGCCTTCCAACTGTCCATATCCGAGGACTCGGCTATTCGAATAGTTTTACCCTCTGCAGAGGTAGTACGCTTTTCCCACACCCATCCGGTCACTCATCGTGTCAGCCACGTCCCGCCATACCGGAGGTATGCGAAGTTGAGTTCCCGGCCATAGCCTGTCCTTTGCTCATGCTAGTATAGGACCCTGCCTCTACGACACTTTCCATCGACACTCAAATCCTCAGAAACTAAGTGTGAGGACTCGTAGTTCTGTCCGGCGGACCCAAGGGAGCCCTTCAATCCTCTTCCTCCGATACGCTCATACCGGCTTCCGGTAGACTTCAATGAAGAGGACCCAGGTCAGGGGGTAGGTCACCAAACCATCCCCTCATGGAACGAGGTCATCCTCGTTGTTGAGGTATCCAGTACTAACACGAGCAAATTATATGACTACGCCCTTGCCCATATGTGGGTAAATGTGGTCGCACAGGTTATCGGCTGGTAGTCATAGTACTAGGACACAATGTGCATTTTTCGCAAAACAACACCATCCTTCTTTAACTGAGCACCGACCTTCCGGCAGGTCTATCCAAGTACTTTCAAAGGAGTTTCAAGAAAACATTGTTTTTCCCATCCTATAGTTTTAAATAACTACCTTATACTCCTACACAAGGTGGCAAAATAGTTTTTCCGGTAGTTTGTAAAAAGGGGGTTTTTCCAAAACTCATTGTTTCCTTTGAACAACTCTTGAGACTAAAATAGAGGTATATAAATGCAAGCTCAGTGAAGTAGCTTGCCTTGCTCAGCAAAGTTCTCGGGGTCTTGTTCCTGCTGATCAAAGTACTCCCCTTCCTCGAAGACTCCGGCAGCGTTTTCGTCTAACGTCAACAAGCGATACAAACAATTACTATACTAACTCAAGCATCATCACAACATCACACTTGCTACACATAGCTACTGCACACATCAAGCAACACAAGGTGGTTTCAAACTGATTGAATTAATCTTTATTTAATTAATTTCAAACTAAGGCAGAAACTAGTTGTACACTAATTAATTCACCACTTAATCTATGTTTGTCACAAAAATTCAAACTAAAATTCTATGGATAGCTACTGGTGTGTAGAAGATCACCCAATTGGTTTGGGATCATTTGGAGTTACAAAACTCCCTACACATCTGTTTTACTTCAGAAGGGTTTTAAACAAGTTTTAGCTACCAAACAAATTTGGTTGCTCCAAAAATTAAATCCTTTTAGGGGTATCTAACCTTGGTTGAGTGTGACCTAACAAAATTGGTTTTAGACCAATTGGATCTACCAACAGTTCACACTAATTGTTTTAGTGCAGAAGGGTGCACTGAAGTTCAACCAAAGGATAAGGATTTTATACTACTCAATTAATTCTACCAAAATTTGGGGAGCTAAAGGATCCTAATACAAAGCTACCAAAATTGGTTTCAAGTTATTTGGATTTATATAACTCCAGAAACAAATGGTTTAGTGTTTTAAACCTTCTGGAGCATTTTTACTAATACATTTTTATTATTTATTTAAATGAGATGAGACCACTTTGGTGAGTTAAAGAATTTTATAAGCTTTCCAGAACATCTGAGTTTGATTTATTTGGATTCCTAGAACTCGAGATAATGAATTTATAAACTAGGTCCAGTACTGACTTATCCAGAGAAAAAGAATTAGGAAAATCATCTCCTCTGGATAATGTTTAAAACTATGACATGTGGGGTCGGGTGGTCAGTGACTCAGTGGAAAACGTTTCGCGCGCGGTTTAAGTTTAAAATGCTGACGGGTGGGGTCCACCAGTCAGTGTCTAAACAAGGCGAAGCGGTATGCTACCGTCGGATTTAAATCCAACGGCGCAGGATCAACTTCTTCCTCGACTACCGGCGTACGACGGAGCCGTGGCTCCGGCGGCGACGAGGTGGGTCAAGGGCTCACCTAGGGGCCTCGGGTGGTGGCGGAGATGACGTAGATCGACGGCGGAGGGAGTGGGGAAGCACTGGGGTGAGTTGCGGGTGCTGGGACGGCTCCAAACGACAGCGGCGTGGTCAGCACCTTCTCCGCGGCCGTGCTCCAAGTCCGGCGACTCCTCCGCGGCGCTGCTGTGCACAGAACACGGGCGAACCGCGGCGGGTGAGCTAGGATGCAATGGTGATGCGGCTAGGGTGCAAGGAAGAGAGGGAGAGAGAGAGGCACGGCTCGGCCGTGACCGTCGCCCACCTTCTGCTCCGGCGAGGTGCAGAGCACGGGCAAAGGCAGCAGCGCTTCCGCGGCTGCGAATCCGCCCTCCTGGCGGTGCTCTGGAGTGAGTGGAGTGGAGTGGAGTGGAGTGGTGGCCGTGAGGGAGTGTGGAGAGATGGCGAGGCACGGGTGGCCTTTTATGGGCGAGCTCGGGCTCGTCGTGGACGCTGTGCAGGGATGGGGCTGGGGAGTGGGAGAGCTTGCCATTGGCGCGGAGCCGGTGCAGGTACGGCGTAGTGCGGTGGCAAACGAGGAGAGGGTGCGGCGGTGTTGCCCGCTGACCCTGGCAGGGGTGGCGTCGCGCTCGCGCTCTGGCCGCGGCGTGGCGAGGGTGCACGCAAGGGGTGAGGGGGCTCTGCGGCGCTGCGGTCACTTCGAGCAGACGCAGAGGTGAGTGAGGGAGGCGTCGAGCAGAGCGTGGCGTCGCATCGCGGTTTCCTCTGCTTCCTCCACAGAGGGACCACGGACGGCAGCGCGTGGCGTCGCGTCGCGGACGGTGGGCACGCCAGCGAGCTCGGCAGCGCTTGAGTCACGTCGACTAGAGGCAGAGGGAAGAGGGTGGTGTGGCGGGCACGGCGCGGCGTCGCCTCTGCGTCGCGTCCTTGCTCACCACGGAGACGACCCGTGCGGCAGTGCGCCACGGGCGGCATCGGCGTGGCGCACGCCACACTCCACCTCCGGGTCCACGAGCTCGTTTCCCTCGCAATCATTCACGTGTGAGAGGTGAGGAAGGGGTGGGAGCTACTGGAGTGATCGATTTCACCGAATCGAGTTCGAATTTTGGATTGGATTTTCAGTTTAGGGAAGAACACAGTGTGATCAACAAGTGTTCGACGAAATTCCAGAACCAAATTCAAATTTGAATTTTCTGAAATTCTTTCCATGGTTTGCTTCAAAATAATTTGTCAAGGTTTGTGGTACCACTGGGGTATTTATTTTGGAAGTGTAGCTTGGTGATCTTGATGATTTCCAAAGTTAAAGAAACATTTGAAAATTGAAAATAGAATTTTGGAATAATTTTGGAAATAGAATTAGAGGGAAAAGAAATAAGAATGAAATGAGAGAGGTCACTCCTCTCCACTGGATTCTTATTTGGAAGAAATTTTGAACTTACTTGGAGTTTTTAGGGTGACACTTGTCACTTTAGTTTTATTATTTTATTTCTTTTCTTTTCTTCAAAAATTCAAACAAACAACACAAGCAAGCACTCATAAAGTAACAAAAGTTTTTGTTGGCCCACAATTTTTGACTAATAACACTGGGTTACAAATTTGGGATGTTACAGTAGTCCTTACCTCGCCAAAGCATGATCAGTTGAGATATGTGTTGCGGATTCATTTTGCGGCATCTAACAATGTGGCCGAGTATGAAGCACTTGTTCATGGGCTAAATGTGGCCAAAGAAATTGGTATTCGCCGGATAGAATGTTTCGGAGACTCGGATTTGGTGGTGCAGCAAGTCTCGGGAAATTGGGATGCTTTAGACGCCAACATGGCGTTGTATCGGTTTCATGTCCAGAAGATCTCGGGGTTCTTTGAAGGTTGCGAGCTCACGCATATACCTCGGCTGAAAATGACGCCGCCGATGTACTGTCCAAGCTAGGTTCATCCCGGGAGCCAATTCCACCCGGCATAGCCTTGGAGCATCTGAGGAAGCCATCAATCAAACCATCGCCGGAGTCCGAGTCAATTTTTATCCCGGCGAAACCGGAGTCTGGTGCTGTTCCCATGGACGTCGATGTCGGATGCATTTGGGAGAACCCGGGGACTGCTTGGCAGAACCCGGGGACTGGTTACTCTATCTCGGAAGAAGTAATGTCGGTTGACCTCATGGAGGTGGATGATCTGATCTTTCCTGTGCGTCCTGTGCCGGAGTGGGCACAACCAATAATGGCATTTATGATGGATGGGACTTTGCCAAGTAATGAAGTTGAAGCTAGGCAAGTGCAAAGAAGATCCAAGGCCTACACCATCATCAACCAGGAGTTATACAAGAGAAGTGCGACCGAGGTACTGCAGCGCTGTGTCGAGCCGCAGGAAGGGCAGGAGATGCTCCTGGAAATTCATCAGGGAGAGTGTGGTCATCATGCTTCATCAAGAGCCTTGGTGGCTAAGGTATTCCGGCATGGGTTTTATTGGCCCAGTGCTTTGAACCAGGCAGAAGATATCGTCAGAAGTGTGAGGGATGTCAGAGGTTTGCTAAAAAGATCCACCTGCCAGCCTCGGCACTCAAGACTATTCCAATCACTTGGCCCTTTGCAGTTTGGTGCCTGGATATGGTAGGAGAGTTCAGGCCAGCCCGAGGTAACATGACTCATATGCTGGTGATGGTGGACAAGTTCACCAAGTGGATCGAGGTAAAGCCAATCCGGAAGTGTGATGGACACACAGCGGTGACCTTTTTGAAGGACATCATTTTGAGATATGGTTACCCCCATAGCATTATCTCGGATAATGGCACAAACTTTGCTGTGGGAGAGTTTGCTCGGTTCTGTGCGGATAAGAGAATTCGGTTGGACATAGCCTCGGTGGAACACCCTGAGGCAAATGGGCAAGTGGAAAGAGCAAATGCATTGGTGTTAGCCGATATCAAAGCTCGGTTGATTGAACCACTGTTGCGAACTCCGGGGTGTTGGATAGAGGAGATACCAGCAGTGCTGTGGGGTCTAAGGACCACACCAAATCGATCAACTGGCTATACGCCCTTTTTTCTGGTCTATGGAGCAGAAGCGGTCCTGCCAACCGACATGGAGTATGACTCGCCAAGAGTGGCGCTGTACACTGAAACCGAGGCAAAAGAAGCTCGGGAAAATGATGTTGATTTGCTCGAAGAAGCACGAGAACTGACCTTATCTCGGTCAGCTATATATCAGCAAAATCTCCGACGCTATCATAGCCGGAAGATCAGCCCTCGGGTTTTCCGAGAGGGAGATTTGGTGTTGAGGCTAGTGCAACGCAAAGCAGGCCGACACAAGTTGTCACCTCCATGGGAGGGACCGTTCATTGTGAGCAAGACTCTGCACAATGATTCATACTATCTTATAGATGCACAGGCACCGAGGAAAAATGTGATGGACAAATCCGGAGAGGAGACCAAAAGACCCTGGAATGTAGCTCTACTCCGCCCCTTTTACTCATAAGGGCGCAGTGTATGTATCTCGGTTTTCCTTTGAATAAAATCCGGCACTCCGAAAAGTGACTCGGGGACTGCCTTTGTCCATATGCTTGTGTTTTATCTCGGTTTTTTCTATGTTGTTCATATGTCGGATGATTTTGAGACCTCGTTTCAAAGTTCAAGTAATGTATACTATGTTGTTGTGATCTTGTGACTCGACTGACGAACGCCGAAATGGCAGTCAAGAGCAGAGGTTATGGTATATGGTAAACATGAAAATGGACTCGGGGACTCGGTCCTAAAAAGATCCGACATATGTCGTTTACTAACCCGGTTTTTTCGTTCCTTTTCCCTTGTGTCGGATGACTCTAAACCTACCGCAAAATTTACAAGTATTGTATGCTATAATGATTGATCTTGTGACTCGACTGTCGAACGCCTAAATGGTAGACAAGAGCAAAGATTACTAAGTATAGTAAACAAGAAAGTAAACTCGGGGACTTGGTGCAAAGTGATACGGCATTAAGCTTGTCTTGTTGAAACTAATATGATAAGAGTAGCACGGATAAAAGTAGCACTGCGAGATACTTAAGAGTATATTTACATCTGCACCCGGCATTCCGGTGATTTAATAGTTCAATGTTTCATAAGCTTAGGCAGCTTCCTCGGAGGAGCTCGGAGCAGTTGGAGCGGTGCGAGGCTCGGGAGCAGTCTCGGCGGCAGAAGAAGCTTCAATTGTTGGAGCAACCTCGGGTGTTGGAGTGGCTGCCGAGGCACCAGCAGTTCGGATACCGGCTTCTCAGAAGTCTCGGTTACCGGCTTCTCTGAAGTGTCGGTCGCAGCCGGCTTGGCAATGTCAGTTGCTCCAGCAGCGGAAGTCTCGGCTGCTCCGGCAGCAGAAGTCTCGGTTGCGCCGACAGCAGCAGTCTCGGTCGCTCCGGCAGTGGCAGCGTCGAGAGTCTCGGCCTCGATCTCCTCATCAATGTCATCTTCTTCTTCGCCCTCTTCATCATCCTGGTCATCTTCTTCGTCATCCGAGTAGGCGGGACCCGGGATGAAGTGTCGGGTGGGAGCATAGCTGGCCATGAATTTGGCTGCATCTTTGCGGCTCTCTATCAGTGTCGGATCAGAGGTCCATTTGGAGCCTTGGCGCAGGGAGCGCACGGCGTTGAGGTTGATGGACTCGTACCAGGAGAGCACAAAGGTCAGTGCTTGATCAGCTCCGGCACGAGCTGCTGAGGATCTCCACTCTCGGATCCTGGCCTCGGCCCCCGACAGACACTTGGACAGTTCTTCAATGCTAGACGGAGTTGGAGATCCTGGCCATAAGGCTCGGTAAGCTTTGATACCGGCATCAAGAAGATCCAGGCCAATGGCCTTCAAAGGAGAGATGCGAGCATTCAGAGCAGTCAAGTGATCTTCAATATCCCATTCCTCCGGGATTGGGCCAGCCTCGGCTCTCTTCGCTCGTGCCTTGCGAACAGTGTTGAGCGCAGCAGCCTTGGAGTGGGCGAAGTGATCTGAAGACAAAAAAGCTATCACCGAATTGAGTTATATACCGGCATATCTTAATGTCGGTACAAGTAATGAAAGCAAAAGGAAAGGATAAAGACACTTACAGTCCATCTCCTTGTTCAGCCGGGTGAGCTCGCGGAGCCAGATGTCGGATTTTGCCTTGAGGGCATCCAGTTCTCCTTGAGCCGAGGTAGCGCGAACCTCGGACGCCTCGAGCGTTTCCTTGTGCTTTTGAGCAGCTTCCTCCTTTTGCATCAGGGCCTGCTCAATGCCGGTTTTCTCGCCCTGGACCCGGGCAAGTTCCTCCTGAAGCCGAGACACTTCCTGTCGTTCCTTCTGAAGGGCAGTGGCGTGCGCTTTTTCCTTGTTCTTCAGCGTCTCCTGAAGTTGCTTGTGGGACCTCTTGAGCTTGTTGTGGTCCAGAAGCAACTTCCGAAACACTGTGGTCCGAGCGTTGGTGCAATCCTGAAAAGAGCAAAGAGTTAGTATGATTAGTTGAAGATTCATGCCGAGTAAAGCTAAGTGTCGGATTTCTTAAAGATTCCTGCCGAGTAAAACTCGACAAGAATCTCGGGGACTGGATGTCGGATTTGTGAAGATCCTAAGTATCGGATTTTCTGAAGATCCTAAGTGTCGGATTTTTGAAGATCCGAAGTGTCGGATTTTTGAAGATCCTGAATGTCGGATTTTTTGAGTCTAATGATGAAAATTTTGTGAAGATTCGCGCTGAGTGATCTTTACTCGGGCGAGCACAGGTCACTCAACCCGAATCTCGGGACTGGGGATTGTGTATGTTTATCATCTATGGCAAAGAAAATAAAAGTTTGGCTGAGGAAAAAATACCTCGGCAAGCTTGCTGGCTCGAAGGGTCGAGACTTGCAAATTGTGCATGGCCTGAGCAAGTGCACTGGGGCCAGCTGGATGTGGAGTGACCGGGTGCGCGGAGGAGACCTCGCTTGTGTCGGCAGCATTCCAGTCCATGTGGTACTGCTTCTCCGAGCCTAAGCTGTGTCCACTCTGAGTTTGGAGCTGGGGTAAAACCCAGCTGCTGCTGGTGACTCGGGAGACAGAAGTGGTGAGAGCTTGGTGCTCCGGGGTAGTGGTTGGAGTCAACACCACTTGTCTCTCCGGGTTGGCAAGCTGTTTCCCGGTGGCTGCTTGGCTCTGTGCCGGCTTGGCGAGTGGAATAGCTTTCCGAGTTGCTAACTCGGTGGACTTGGTGGGGGACTTGGTGGTGGACTTCGGCCGGGCGGCTGCTTTGGCTGCTGCTGGTGCTGTTGAGGTTGTTGCTGTCCTTGGTGCTGTTGAGGTTGCTGCTGTTGTTGTTGCTGTTGCTACTGCTGCTGTTGTTGTTGTGGCTGCTGTTGTTGCGGCTGTGGTTGTTGTGGTGGTGGTTGCTGTGCGCCCGAGGTCACCGAAGTGTCGGCCCGCGGGATGTCGGTTTCCGTGGTGGGGGCACCGGGGCCATCATCTTGGTCGAGGATCACAACCTCGGGAATGACAGTTGAGGTGGCGGGTGCCCCGGAGTCACGTGGCCGAGGTTCGGCTGTACTCGGAAGGGGCGAGCGCATAGAAGAGGCACTCTGGTCAACTTCAAGGGGGGCACTGCGTCAAACAAGAAAAAGTGTTATGTCGGGAAAAAGTTATCCCGGCAGAAGGAAAAAAGGAAGTAAGCTTGTGTCGGCAAAGAGTATCTTACCCTTCAGTAACTGGCGGTGTCTTCTTGCCCTTCCTCGGCTTAACCGCTCCTCTCTTCTGTCGCTTCGTCTGCGGCGCGGCTGGATCCGAGGATGTGGAGGTTCCGGTTTTCGAGGTACCGGTCTCTGCGCGCTTGCGAGATGCCACTTGTTTGCCCGAGGTAGCAGGGCGTGCACTCGGGGCAGAGCCACCCGGGTTAGTTGATGCCGGGGCTGGGTGAGCATATGCGATGGGACGAGCGTCAATTACCTCTAGCATTTCGCAATCATCATCATCTGACCAATCTCGGATTGAAGCTCGGGCTCGAGGCTTACCGGGGTAGGGGCGCCAGCTCTCGGTATTGGCAGCTGATCCTCATCATCCGGATCTTCTACCTCGGCGACGTCCGGGGCAGGGATATCTTGGCCCCATTTGGCGGAGGGATCCTCTCCATCTTCAGTCTTTTGCCGGGTAAACCTCTGCAAACCAGAAGCAGTAAAACCGAGTTACTTTATGAGCGGATTATGGGACCGGCATAAGAGTTACCTCGGTAGGAAAAAATATGTCGGTGCAAGTTGCAAGGTTACTTACTAGCTCCGGAAACCGAGTTCTGTTATGAGGTTCAAGACCCCATTCCCATTCCTCGGTCATCAGCGTGCGGGCAATTGCCTTGACACGTCTTCTGATCTCGGCTTTAATCAGCTCGTGGGTGCTGATCCGAGTTGGATCATACTGGCCACTCATGTGGCAGATCTTGTGAACTCGGTCTTGGAGGGGGGAAACTCGGCGGCTGATGAAGGTCCTCAGGAGATCATCGCTCGTTAGGCCTGCCTTCATGACCAGCTCCTCCACGACCTTGTGGATCTGGTTGATCTCGATGTTCAGGTCCTTCGGGTTGAGGGACCAGTTAAACTGTTCAGTGGGGGTGGCGATGTTGAATAGCGGCAGGTTCAGATAATCGGCATTGTCTGGGCTATCCGGGTTCTTCACGTAGAAGAACGTGCGCTGCCATTTCCGGCATGACTCCAGCCCTTGAATCCGAGGTAAGACGGAACCCTTCCGAGGTATGATGGTAGCAGCTCCGCACGGGGTCATCTCCTTGGGGAAGTTCTTGTTCTCCGGATCCGGGACACTTTGCTTCCGGAGTTGGAAGTACTTGGCCCAGAGCTCTACAGTGGGCCAAAGTCCGAGGTATCCCTCGGAGAAAGAGACACACGCAGAAAGCGTGGTAATGGCGTTGGCTGGAAGGTGGTGAGGTTGAAGCCGGAACCGATCCAAGAAGGACCGGAAGAACTCGCTCGCCGGGAGTCCAAAGCCGCGCTCGAAGTGCGCGACGAAGACCACGCGCTCGCCGGTTTTCAGCTTCGGCTCGGCCTCTTTGCCGGGAACCCGGCATATCACTTGTGCCGGAATGCGTTTGGTCCGGACTAGCCAGTCTATCTCGCCCTGGGTTACGTCGGAACCCTCCCACCCGGCGCGCTCTCCCTCAACGATATCCTCGGCAGGCTCCGGGGTATTGCTGGTTGACATCTCGGAAGGGATCTGCAAAAGAGGCACAGAAGAACCGAGATAAGTGTCTCGGAGTATGTGGGCAACGGAGGAACCGAGATAAGTATCTCGGGGTATTTAGGCAACAGAGGAACCGAGATAGGTATCTCGGAACATTTGGGCAACAGAGGAAAAGTGCATAAGTGGCGGGAAACACATTCCTGTGGCTAAGTGTTTGATGGAAAGATCTACGGGGAAAAATAAATAGAAGATAAAGGCAAGAACATCTGAGTTGAAACTTATGAAGATCCGCGGAGAAACTATTGCAAAGTTGGTTAAGAGGCACGATGGAGAAAATACAGAGGGGATCTAAGCAACTAAGTTCATTAGCATATATGCATTTGGATGTGAGAGCTTCTATGGAGAAGAGGAGGAGGATGAACGTGCTCATCGGAGGGGATGAACTCGTTCATCGGCAATGGCAAGGGCGAGAACTTACCGGAGATTGTGACGGCGGTGCGAGGCGAAGAAGCGCGGGGCTTGCCGGAGTTGCGCTTGTCCGGTGGCGGCGCGAGGTGCTCCGGTGGGCGGTGGCGCGCGAGATCCGGCGTCGTGCGGTGGTGGTGCTCACTGCGCGGCGGCGGCGATGTCGCAGGGGAGAGAAAAGGAAGAAGAAGGATGCGGAGAAGACGAGGAGAGGTGCCCGTCCCCCTATTTATGGGCACGGTGCGTGTGCAGTTTCCGTTTTTACCGCGTGCGGTTACCGCAACGGACGCGCGGATTAACCGTGCACGATCTGCGCGGTTGCGGTGTTTGCGGCCGCACGATCCGCCGCATCGTGGGCCACAAGGTGGTAACGGCCCGCGGCGTGATCGCGTGCGGTTAATGGCGCGGGAATCCAGGAGACGCGCCGCGGTCAACACACTCAAGTGCCCACGCGACGTGACGGCGCGTGACGTGGGCGTCGTGCGTGCAGAGATGTGTCTGTCCGTGCGCAGGAACCGAGGTGACGCACAGAGTTTCTCCGCCACGTGCCAGGAGGAGATCTTTAGAGAGATTGTGGGAATCTTCCTGTGTCGGAGAGACCGGCACAAGGGCAAATCTCGGAGGTTGTGGGAAGTTTGATTCTTGAAGCTTGAGATAAACCGACATGAGAATGTCGGATGGTTGCGTTAAGTTGAGTTGGTCGTGAAAGCTTGACTTGCTCTTTCAGCGGAATTCTTGTGTCGGAGAAACCGACACAGGGGCTGATGTCGGAATCAGTCAGAGAGTTTTATTAGTGGCTTTACGGTTGAACCGGCATGGTTAAGTCGGATGCTTGTTATGGTTGTTTCGGTTGATTAAACCTGCTGTGGCCCTTCATCCAAGGCTGCAGGACCGCACCAGCTTCGGGGACTAATGTCGGGGGGCTACCCCCGGTAGGATCATGGTGTGGTAAAGCTATGCCCAAGTGTGGGCCAAGTTACAGTAAAAGCCGACATACCTGGACTCCAGAGTGTGATGTAGGAACAAACCGGCATAGGCGTACCGAGATAACCCGGGCCAGAAGGGACCAGGGTGCCATGCTGGTGCTAGCCGGCATATGTCGACCGAGACAAGGGATCCGAGATAACCTGACCGACATATGTATGTCGGTAACTTGTGTGCTTTCTTTGGTGCAGGGAAGATTGGCCAGGAAGGGAAATCCGGCATATCCATGCCGGGTTATTCTTATGTCGGACAGGAGTCAGCGCTGCTGTCACATCCCGTCTGGCACGGGCGCGCGGCGTGCGGTACGGCACACGTCTGAGGTGACTGGGCTTGTTCTGCTGACCAAGGAGCAGAGGAAGGACACGGTGACCTCGGGCGTACTTTGGAGCAGAGACATGGGACAGGACATGGGCAAGCCACGTCCTGTCCACTGTGCAGAGACAATCATGACGTGCAGGCGTGCGTGTCTGCAGTGCCGGTACGGAGAGGTGACCGTTGCAAGTGGAGGGGTATTCCGGTAACCCGGTTTAGCCTATATATATGCCCTCACCCCCTCCTGTGTGAGGGACGGTGCCCTGACATACTTTCCCACCCGTAGCTTCATCTCCTTCCTTGTGCTTTTCACCATTGTGGAGACATACTGCTCAAGGAGCAGCTTGTACGCTTGATATCGACATATATAGAGAGAGGCAGGCAGGAGTAGGGGCTTTACCTCCTCACGAGGGCCCTGAACCTGGGTAGATCTTGGTGTGCTGGTGTGTTCTTCGTGTGTGCTTCTAAGCGCGCTAGCCCTCTCCCGGATTCCACCAGCGTCCATCGGCCCCACACTTTAGCCATCCTATGGCATCTGTCGTGATACCACCACGACATGAAATCATGTTGGGCCTCATTAAATCTATGATCGAAGTGTGGGTTGACTCTTAAAATATATTTGATGTCACACAATTGTTGAGCAATTTGAACCAACATGGTTGGAAGGGAGAAACTTGAAAATTAGATAGTGGATGATAATAGATCGGTAAATAATCCTTTGTGGGAGAGCAGCACGATAACTTGAATCTTGATTGCCTTGCTACACATGCCTTTTGGAGAAAAATACATCTAGATACCCGGTTGGGGCTTTTTTCAGTGATTTTAGCGAGTGTGACATGCTGTTGTACAATGCATGTGAAGTACAGAGAAGGTAAGGGTGTGTTTGGTAGCCAGTATGACCCTGGCATGGCTATCTCACCCCATAATCATAATTGTTTAGTTTGGCCAGGCTGAGGATACCACAACCATTTGTTTGGTAGCATGTATGAGTAGAGACAGGCTGAGTTGAGATCCTGTTTTGTGCCCTGTATGACTATAGAAAATTAAAAAGCAATCAGGCCCTTGTATAGAAAAATAAAAAACAATCAAGTCCTGAGCTGATTAGCTCACTCTCGTCTCCATCAAGGAGCTCGGCTACAACATGAGTGTAGGAGATGTGAGCTTTGGGGAGAAGGCGTAGGCAGACGAGGACGGTGGAGGAGCTCGGGCGGAGAGGCTTGGGAGCCGACCTTCCTATCGCCATGGAGTTGCGCGACTAGCCTTGGCACTGGCGGAGGAGCATAGGACGGAGAGGCTGACTTGCATGGGTGGTCGTGGAAGACCAAGCAGAGGGTCCGGAGGTTGGGACTGGGAAGGAGGGGAGGAGGATCCGGCGGTGGTGCCATGGTGGAGAAGAGGCGGTGGCATGGTGATTTTTTGGATTCGAGAGCAAGAGGAGAGAGAGGGTGGGTGGGTGGGGGGGGATCGGGAAGATATGCTAGCGGGCCTTGCGGGGCACGTGGGAGTTTTTTCACGACCTACCAAACACTCAAAAATAGGGCATGGCCCAGGTACCAACACAACATACCATACACCCAAAAACATGGTAAGGTGGGAATATCTGGGTTCACCTAGGGTACCAAACACACCCTAAGTGTTATCTTATGTTTACTTACTTTGTAAATATCAAAAGGTGTTCATACCTTACTTTGAGTACTTTCTTGATACTAGGGAGCTGTATATTCTGTCAATGTGGGGATAGGTTAGGTGCATAATTAAGAATAAATTCTTTCATCGGTTGCGAAAAGCAATTAAGAAATCGAAAGACACAACACTTCGCCGTATCAATTCCAGGACTTTCACCTTCAGTTGCTTCAAACTCCACAAGGATAGGGTGATGATGCACCATAGTTCCAACCTCAATTTATCCTGGCGAGCTTTCCCTTGAGTTCCGTCACGAGCTCAGACACAAGCTTTGCTTCCAACCGCATGCCGACAACCCCTCGATGCTCACATTCGAAAAATAGACCAGCTCTTCCTTCTCGGCTCTCCAGCTCCTGCTCCATAAGCAGAATGA
Source organism: Poa pratensis (assembly GCA_947311845.1). Taxonomy (NCBI): domain Eukaryota; kingdom Viridiplantae; phylum Streptophyta; class Magnoliopsida; order Poales; family Poaceae; genus Poa; species Poa pratensis. Next base: position 15,149,855 of record CAMZMU010000089.1, on the reverse strand, counting down.
AACGGTGGTGTTGCGGCAGCGCATGTGCCAGGAGAGATGGAGCACACACTCGCAGTCATCCCTCCGTTTAGAAGGTGACAAAGAAAACGGTCGGGTACGTCGCCTCCACGCGACATCGGGCACGTGGGACGCCACACTGCTGCTCTAGCGCATCAACAAGCGAGGCCCGAGACACAAGAGGAACACACCTTCCAACTGTCACCATTAACGCACATCCACGTTACTCGGCCTCCAGCGTAGCCATACCCCAGTTACGGGACAACAACACATGTGGCTCCACCCGACGCAAATCAGGCTCACCCCGCTAGAAGATCTCCTCCGGAACTTCCTCTCGCCGTCCATTTCGAGACAATGGGATTTTAATTTTAGGGCTCTTGCTTCATATGGGCAATTAGGAATTCCGGTTAGAGAGGGATAAAGTTTTGAATTCTGATGTTTTTCAATTGGGTCCACCTAGAATAGACATAGGGGTTTTCAAGCAAAAACGACAGCTGCAGCTCAGCCTCACATCTCACATAATCGTTAACGGTGACACATGAGCGACTTAACGCCCAGCGTGACAGAGTGACTAATGCGTAACATTTTTCACAACTTTCAGACCCATTTGCGACAATTTCTGAATTGGCAATTTGGAAGACCCAGGAAGAAAAGTCTTAAACAACATGTACCTCCGAAAGTGATTTTCTCGACAGTTCGCCAAAAGTGCCCTTAATCCTCTACCGTGACATAGTGTCGCGTGTGGCTCTTGCCTTGTGCACGCAGATACTGCATGGAACTTTCGTGCGTGTTCACCTGGCATCTCAAGTCAACGAATCTTTCTTCTTAATCTTAACACAAAGTCACGAAACTTCCAAACTCTCTTTGTCTCTTTCACAACAATAATGGATTAACTCTAATTCTTTCAGACGAACTCAAAACCCCGCTTCTCGTTACTTGCTGGAAGGATCGACCGTCAAAGAACTTTCGAGCAATCTAAGCTAGCTGCTGGCCCAGGTGTATGTGTCGACAGCCAACGCTCTTCCGACAACGACGTCGAGCGCTCGCCGACGTCTCCAACTGACAGCTCGGCGGATCGTCGCCGACGTCGAGCACCGGCACTATTATTCCTCCCCCAACGTCAACTGTCGATTTGTCAAGCGCAAGCCAACAAGGACAAGTTCTCCCGAACACCTGACGCCTTTCAGTCACCTGAAGAGACGTAGATCGATCCATCAGCTAATCAACTATGGCCATGTCCAGCCATGTCGACGACGGATACCTTTGCAAACTTGGGTTTTACGTAACCTTTTATCTTTTTAAACGAGGTGATCTACGAAACCTGACTGACACGTCGCAGTTTCTTCGAGTTCAGAACTGCAGATCACCCTGAAGTACGGATCGTCCTCTACATATGCCCCAAGCTCACACCGATCGCAAAGTGCACTTGCAAACAGTAGTGCTCGAGCCGAGTCACACACAGATTACGCACTGCTACTTAGCTACCTACTGATCCTGAGACATGGCGACATCATCTAACGGTGTAGTAGGACTCCTCTGCTTTGCTCTCATGGCCGCCGCGGCGGCCGCCACGCAGTTCCGGGTCGGCGGCGACAAAGGGTGGAGCGCGCCGGACGGGACCGTCGAGCCGTACAACACCTGGTCCGGGAGGATGCGGTTCCAGATCGGCGACCAGCTCCGTGAGTTCACCCTCTACACACACAAATACAATCGAATGAACGAAGGTTGATCATAGCTTTGACTGACAGAGTAAACTGACTTGTGTTTGGCCATGTTTTTTCGCAGTGTTCGTGTACCCGAAGGACACGGACTCGGTGCTCCTGGTGGATCAGGCGGCCTACAACGCGCAACACCACGACGTACGTGACCAAGTTCGAGGGCGGCAGCACGGTGTTCACGCTCGACCGCTCCGGCCCCTTCTTCTTCATCAGCGGCAACGTGGCCAGCTGCACCGCCAACCAGAAGCTCATCGTCGTCGTGCTCGCCGCCGACCACACCCGCCTCCCTCCTCCATGCCGCCGGTGCCGAGCCCTGCGTCACCGCCGTCTCCTCCTTCCACGGTGCCGCCGTCTGGTGCGCCGGCGCCAAGCCCGATGTCACCTCCTTCCATGGCGCCGCCATCGGGCACACCCATGCCGAGCCCGATGTCCCCTCCCTCTGGCGCTCCTATGCCCACCCCGGAATCTGCACCATCTCCGACAGCTTCAGCTCCAGGCGATGCTCCGGTGGCATCCCCGGGTAGCTCCCCACCATCTTCTTCGCCTGGTACCCCTGGGGGCGCTCCACAGCCAGGCAGCGGTGCTGCTCCACTGAAGACAGGCCTAATTAGCACGCTTGCAGCAGGCATTGCCTACGCCATGCTGGCTATCTGAAGGATGTTTGTGTGAGTGTAAATTGCGAGATGTCAATTCTACTGTGCAGGGGATTTGCATTTGTTTTATGATGTTGGAATTATAATAAAATATTCACAGCTTAGCTACCAAACAAACCAAAAGAAAAAATTGCATTAGCTCTGAGAATGGACTAATCGTGAATCAAGATTTTTTTTTGCATTTGCTCTGAAATGGACTAACGTGTAACAAGAAATATTCAGACATCAACGATACAGAGCAGAGAATTAAGCATAAACATAGAAAACTGTTCCAGAACTGATTAGACAATGAACTAGCAATTGATCCACCACAAAGAGATCACACCAATTCATCCAACACAAGAGATCACTGCATTTCAAGGTTTAGATCGACTGAAAATCTAGTTACCACAGGTTTCTGAACCAAAAATAGCATCCCAGCAACATCATAGGCTCGACTAACATCAAATGATCCTCAACAGGGCAAAATTAAAGCTCCTTCTGATGAGCAAAGCAGGACCACACAGAGGAGTAAGTTCTTGGGTTGCGAAGATAAGAGATGCAAAGATAGCCCGAAGAAGACATCTACAGCCTCCTTCCCCTCCTTCCACCCTTCCGGCGGGTGCTGTCAGTGGGAACCGGAGTCACATCCTCTGTATCACCAAGAACAATTTTTTATGTCAGACCGATGCAGAGTGTACAATCACATAACACAAATATTCTTCCACAACAACTATAACACAAGTTATTCTTACCAATGCGCCCAATTTTCATCCCAGAACGAGCAAGAGCCCTGAGAGCAGACTGCGCTCCTGGTCCAGGTGTCTTGGTTTTGTTGCCTCCAGTGGCACGCAGCTTAATGTGCAGTGCGGTGATGCCAAGCTCCTGAGAGGACAAGAAACAACTCTCAGGCAACAAATCTTCAGAGAGCACCACAGGACTACATCATAATTAATTACCAACAGTACATCATAATAGGTTGCCACATCAGTCTAATAAACATGTTAGAGAAGACGTCATAATCAAGTACCAACATTCATCATAGCTTGCCAGGTCAGTCTAATGAATATTCCACAAGAGTTATGGTAATAAGAACAGTTGAAAGTGAAGCATTGGTATCTCAGGATGCATACCTTGCAACGTACAGCAACATCCTGAGATGCAAGCATAGCAGCGTAAGGTGAGGATTCATCACGATCAGCCTTGACCTTCATCCCACCTGGATGGTTTAGAGAAATTACAGTGAATAACAAAAATGCATACCAATAACTAATAGCGCTAATGCAGGTAACGGCATAGATAATGATGCATACCAGTGATACGCACAAGGGTTTCCCTCCCAGACAAGTCAGTCACATGCTGCATATTGAGATTAAACAGTCAATAATCGTACGCCAACGAGATCCATATAAATCGATAAAAGCCAATGAGATACATGGCACAAGTGTGAAAAGGAAAATACTTACAATGAAGGTGTCATTGAAGGAGGCAAAGACGTGAGCAACACCAAAGACATGCTCTCCTTCACGGACAGCCGGTCCAAGGGTGACGTTCTCCTCCTTGGGCTCCCTGGTCTTCCTCTTCGACTGCCACAACAAAACACCACTGATATTAGATAACAAAGTAAGACATACAAGAATGGCAGCACCTACAGAATATTTCTGGTTTCAAGGAGCACATGTAAGTAAACCTAACATGATACAAATATATGTAATCCAGCTGTATGATGCCTATGTTAGGTCACTAGTTGCTTACAGAAATAGGTTCCAGCAAATTCTGGAACAAGATGATAAACTAGAACTTAGTTACAGCCAACGGTGCAAACAACTGTTTGTTCACGATCTAAGCATAACGAGAAAAAACGTGTATACTGCAAGGAATCAAGATTGCATTTTCAAAATTCGCATTCTAAACGGTGCCAGAAGATGATAACAAATCCAACTGATTCGTTACTGAAGCAATTTAACGTAATTGACCAGGCTCCTGCATTGGGTTGTGTGATACGACATGTAAGTGCATCCAATCCCAGCATCTCCCACATCTACTAGCATCCACAACGTACAATTCAAGAAAAATAGGTAATCCAACCGCAATTCAAAGCAGCAAATGGTAATTAACCTGTGCTACAAATATTGTAATCCAGCTGTATGATGCCAAGTTATGTCACTAATTGCTGATTGCCTTAAGTTTAAGTAAATTCGGGAACTAAATATTCAACTGGAACCCAGCTTTCTGTCCAAACAACTATTCCTTGATCATCTAAAGGTGCTAGGAATAACTAGAACAACGGTGCATACTGCAAGCAATCAGGCCGGCCACCTCCCCGGTCCCTGCTATACCGCCGGTCACTTGAGAGAGTGGGGAAGGAAGAGATCTATCACTATGGCCAACCGCAGATGCCTAAACCAGGTGCGAACGAAACTCACCATGGTTGCGGTGGATCCGAGACGACGACGACGACGGGAGGTGCGCGCGGGCTTGAGATCAAGGGTTCGCCGCCGCCGTCGAAAGCTCAGGGAATGAGACCCGCAATGGGTAAGCGCTTATATACCAGGGCGCCGCCAGCTAGGGTTTAACCCGCTCGGCTCAAATCACGGTTCTGCCCTCGCGCTCGTCTCACTGCAGGTGGGACCCGGTGCTTAGTCGTGAATGGGCTGGGCCCATGAGACACCCAAGATAATGGGCTGCACGCTGCCGTCGTCGCTCTTCGTGGACTCCGGCCAGCGAGGGGAGGCAGCCGCCGTCGTCTCGATCTTTGGCATCTCTCTGTCTCCGGCGCGCGTAGGAGGAGGTGTGGTGGCTGCTAGGTGAGTCGGCATCCACTGATCTGTTCGTCGGTTGTTTGAGGATTCATGGCTGGATCGGATTTGAGCCGCCATTTTGCGTTTTTTTTTCAAGTGGACAGGGAGGAGAGCTAGTAGGAGGAGGATGAGCGAGAGCGAGGAGAGGCCGGTGCCGAGGCGGGAGAGCCCGTGGGGCTTGCCGGAGGGAGACAAGCGGCAGCCCAAGGCGCACCGCTGCAACGACCGCGTCGAGGATGTCGTCCAGGTCCCCTCACCAGAACCACTCTCCCTCTCTGATGAATAGTTATTCCTCCTAGAAAATCTCAGGTGTAAATTGGGTAGACGATATTTAGAAAATCACTGGTGCATCAGCTAAATTGATCCCCTAGTGACCACTTTGAACGAGACACTTGATGGGCTAGTTTAGTTCATGTACAGCTATACTGTTTGCTACCAGTATGATGCTTGGTGCGCCTATTGCGTCGTGCTGCATCGAATTGCTTTGGTATTTCAAATTCGCTAGCATGACTCAGAGCACTTTAGGCTCACAATGTTGGCTGCTACATGATAGTACGATACGCCACAGCGATTCAGTAACCTGTAGCCAGGATAGTTCCTATCCCACATGTGTCGCGGTTACATGACTAATCTGAAATTTGTCTGAAACTAGTAGTCACTTACCTGACCACTTTGGAAATATCATTAATTAAAATGGTTTCAATACTGAACAAGTGAGCGTTATAACAGAATCTATAAGATAAGTTAGCCATAAGTCGGACTGTGTTCTGATTCTGCTAAAGCTAAATAGTTCAATATCTCACCCCTATCGGGAAGTTCCTGTAGTTATGGAACCACTGTCTTTGACCAGTTGTGTTTCCAACAGATGGCAGATATCGGCTATGTGTTTGATCATATGAATTCCATGTCGGAAATAAACATACTTATGAATTATGATAAACATGTTTTTTTGTTGCTTAATTACTTTTTTGCAGGCTGCCTTTGAAGGGAATCCGTTCAAGACAGTTCCTGGTCCATTCAAGATCTTTTGGCGATGCATGCGATCGAAACCTGGGTATGCGCTGCTTTTCATTATCTCTGTTCTTAGTGCTTTTAGTGGCATCATTCATAATCACTGATGATAACGAAAAAATATGTTTTTGGGTTCCACAACCACAGGTCCACAACAATTTAATAAAATGAATAAGCAGTATCTGAAAATCTGACCGAGGGACGTACTAACTAGCCAGTCACTGGTGATTTCTGAGTATGCTCTTGTTAGTCTTTAATGTTCATTGTTCATTGCTTGCTCTTTCAGCAACTTAAACCCTTGTCCACTACTTGCAAAAACATGCTCATATTAAAGTAACCTCTGCAACATAAAAGGTTTATTGGCTTGGAATTTTTTTGTCTACACGCAGTAGTCCTTTGGCAGCATGGATTTGCCTAAAGCTTACCGTGTGTGTACTTTATAAATTTGCTTATGTACTTGTTTTATGTTCATTTTTATGGGATAGAAGAAACTTCTATGGCTAACCAGTTCAAACAGATGAGGACTAGAAGCACAAATGCAATCATGTTGCCATCAAATCAAACAAAAGAAGTTTCTTCTTGGTGACATGACTTGTTGCTGAGAAAAGGCTAAGTGCTTCAGAAGATGTTGTACTTAAAATTCAAATTATTCGAGTTACTCCATACAGACACGGAACTGTGAACTACATAATTCTGATGATGAATTCACCCTTGCGGAGCTAACTAGTATCAACTATAGTTTCCGATGCACATACATTTCAACATTGTGACGGGTGTTCTGACCTTGAATATTGTCTTATTTCTCTTTGGTCACAAAGTTGTTCATGTGTAAACTGTGATTTGCAGGGAGGAACCAACTGAACCATTTACGTACCTGCAACTGGATCCTCCAAAAAGAGGGAAGCCAAAATAGAGCAAACAGCACCTTGATCCTTCTCAAGTGTGTGTGTGTGTGGTTTTGTTTCATAGTGAATCTGTCGCCGCTTTAGAAACATCACATGGTCTCATATGGTTCACGTTGAACACGGTGCCTTATGTTTGGATATATTCATGAATAATAGTAGTGCAAGCATGATACAAGGAAAAAGACGCCTTGTCAGGGGATTGTGTTTGTTTGAGTCTGCCGTTCCGTAATGGGCTTTGTACTTTAATCTCTGGTTGTTTTGAGAGAGTTAAATAATAGAATGCTCGCCTGTCTTTGATGACACCGCTGAATGGCTTCTAAAGCCGATTTTACTTGTATTGTACTCTATGTTTTCATGGGATTTCCTACTAGTACACTAAGCATGTGGAATTATGCGTGCGTGAAACTGGTGCCTGATTCCTGCGCTTTCATGGAGATGCGAACTAACATTCTTGAAGTGCTCCCTAGTCATAATATTTGCCAATTTCCTCTTTGTTTCACATTCTTGGACCTGCATACACTACTTTTATTCCCTACTGGGCAGCACTAGGACATGGCACGCATCAAAGTTCTTGAGGCGTGTTTTGGTTGGTCATACCAAGCCCAACAAGGCACGTTGGGGCGTACGACGTTTCTTGTACGACGTCTGTCCGCTGCTTTGCATTAGCTCACGAGCGGAAACCGTCGGATTTGGGTGTCGTACAGGAATCGGATGGAAAACATCGATGCAAAGCAATTCCCGTGCAATAATCTAGCTGTGTTTGGTTATATTGTAGAAAAATTATTTTCATAAATCTAGTGATATATGTTTTTTAACCTACTCCCTCCGTTTCTGAAAGTAAGGTGTACATCTTTTAAAAAATCAAATGATGTCAAGTTTGACCAAGTTTTTAGAAAAATAGCATCAATAACTAAAATATTGTATTGACATTATGTGAAAATATATTTTATGATGTATCTAACGGCATTGATTTGGTATTGTGGATATTAATATATTTTTTAACAAGTTGGTCAAATTTGACATTGTTTGACAATTGAAAAAAATATGCCTTACTATTAGAAATGGAGTTAGTACAATTTATATTTTGTTGACCAAATCGATGTTAGAACTTCGAACAAAGTATGATTAGTAAATAGAGAAATAGTTACAATGGTAAATATATGAACTCGGCATCTTCTATCTATTCAGAAAGCATGAGCTTTGTTTTTTTTAATAATACTCCCTCCGTTATTTATTTTGTGTTCTAGGTTTAGTCGAAGTCAAACTTTGTGAAGTTCGACCAAAAATATTGGAAAAAATATCAACATCCATATATAATACCCAATACATATAATATGAAAATATATTTTATGATAATCAATACTATAGATGTTAGAATATTGTAGATGTTGATAGTTTTTTCTAAATATTTGGTCAAACTTAATAAAGCTTGGCTTTGACTAAAACCAAAACGCAAAGTAAATAAAAACGAATGGAGTACAAATGCTGTTAGACAATATGGGGCAGACCAAATAAGCAAATCTGAAATCTCAAATTGGTCCATGTGCATGGCAGAATTTTGGAGGTGCAAAGTGGTGCTAAAGTTTAGCTCCACATTGTTAGTTGGAGGAGACAAACACCACCTTATAAGGTGGAGTGTTGTACCACTTGGTGTGCAAGTTGAGAACAGAAGGATCTCTCGTGCGCACTCCTCCTCCTCCGCCGCCGTCCGTCCGTCTCGACACGCCGCGGGTTGCGGGAATGAGCCGAGCCGATGCCTATATTTTTGTTGTTCGGGAAAATCGAGTCGTTAGCGTACGTGTACAGCTTAGTCAATTCGGGTCGCTACCGGATCGTGGGCTGCTGTAACCGACTCGAACGTGTGCGACGTGGCCGGCCCACGTTCTACCCGTTAGGGTTTTGCCATCTCGTACCTTGCGCCGCCACTGTAGTCTACTCCATCCCGAGCGCCGGCGTGCACCGGCGTTTGGGAGAGCAGGTCTCCGGAACCACTCGCCTTTGTGATCCTGTACGGAAGAGGGCGAATTAGGTTTTTGGGAAGCGCTTCGCGCGACTGCTCGCCGCTTCCACCACGGGTCGTCTACCAGCTGGAGCTGCGGACCGTCTCCGCAGGCGTCGTCTTCTTCGACCCATCTTCACCAACGTCATCGTCAACAACATCACCGCTGCCTTCGACGCGGTGAACCTATCTGCATCGACTGCTGCTTCCTCTACAACCGTTCGGTACGTGCGACGTAATCCAAACTGTTTTACCATGGATCTGTTGGTGTTTATGTTGCTACTGTTCATGTTGATTAGTACATCTAGTATGTTCGTATTTCACATGTTAGTAGTTGTGTTAGTCATGTTTAATATTCTGGAATTAATCATGGAATTATTGCCTAATTATCCAACAATCCAAAAACCTAATTGTAGGCAGTTTCGTGATTTAAATATGGCTGGTTATACCGATGCAATGAAACCGGAGAAGTTCACCGGTGGTATGGGCTTTAAGAGGTGGCAGATTAAGTGCCAACTCTGGCTCGAGGCCATGAATGTGTGGGAAGTTAGTAATGGTCTTCCTGAAGGAACTATATCTGAGGATGCTCAGAATAAGTTTAAGAAAGACAGTACTATCTTCCGTGGATGCGTTCTGAGTGTTCTTGATGGTCGTCTGTGTGATGTGTATATGCACATAAAAGACGGCAAAGAGCTCTGAGATGCACTGAACGCTAAGTTCGGTGCAACCGATCCAGGCAGTGAGCTGTATATCATGGAGAGCTTTCACGACTACAAAATGGTGAATAACCGTAGCGTGGTCGAACAAGCTCATGAGATACAGTGCACTGCAAGAGAGCTGGAACTCCTCAAGTGTTCCCTACCTGACAAGTTTGTGGCTGGATGCATTATTGCAAAGTTGCCTTTCTCGTGGAGGAACTTCGCCACAACTCTCAAACACAAGAAAACGGAGATATCGGTTGAAAACCTGATAGCGTCTCTTGATGTTGAGGAGAAGGCTCGGGCTAAGGACACTAGTGAGAGAGGTGAAGGTCAGTCTAGCGCCAATATGGTGCAGAAGAACTTTCACCACGGTAAGAGCAAGGCCAAGAGAAAGCCCGCCTTTAACATGCCTACCAAGACTACTTCTTTCAAGAAGAAGAAGAAGATGCTGAACAAATATGGTGCTGAAAGGGAAGACGCCAAAGCATGTCAACATCGTGACCGCTAGCAATGCTGATGGGTACGGTAATTTACCGATTGTGCTTTCAGTATTTCAATCTCCATGTTGGTGGATTGATATGGGTGCTAATGTTCATGTATGTGCTGACATCTCTATGTTCACTTCTTATCAGGTCGCAGATTCAAGCGTCTTAATGGGGAATGGATCACATGCTTCTGTTCGTGGTGTTGGCACGGTAAATCTGAAGTTTACTTCGGGGAAGATCGTGCAGCTGAGGAACGTGCAGCATGTCCCTACTATGAACAAGAATCTCGTTAGCGGCTCCCTTCTATGCAGAGATGGGTTTAAATTAGTCTTGGAGTCCAATAAAGTAGTTGTGTCAAAGTTTGGACAATTTATTGGTAAAGGGTATGAGTGCGGAGGCTTGTTCCGCTTTTCATTATCGGATTTTTGTAATAAGTCAGTAAACCATATTTCTGGCAGTGTGGATTCGGATGCTAATGTTTGGCACTCTCGTTTATGTCATGTTAATTTTGGTTTAATGAGTAGACTTTCCAGCTTGAGTTTAATTCTTACTTTCACCATTGCCAAAGGTTCTAAGTGCCATAGCTGTGTGCAATCTAAGCAACCTCGAAAGCCTCACAAGGCAGCCGAGGAGAGAAACTTGGCCCCTCTAGAACTCGTACATTCGGATCTATGTGAGATGAATGGCGTGTTGACAAAAGGTGATAAGAGATATTTCATGACTTTAATCGATGATGCTACTAGCTTCTGTTATGTATATTTGTTGCACACTAAAGATGAAGATTTAGACTACTTTAAAATCTATAAAGCTGAAGTAGAAAATCAATTAGAGAGAAAGATCAAACGTCTTAGGTCAGATCGTGGTGGCGAGTATTTCTCCAACATATTTGATGAATTCTGTGAGGAACATGGTATTATTCATGAGAGGACGCCTCCCTATTCGTCCCAATCAAACGGGGTTGCCTAGAGGAAAAACCGCACGCTGACCGACTTGGTGAACGCCATGTTGGACACTGTTGGTTTATCTAAGGCATGGTGGGGGAGGCTTTGTTGACTTCGTGTCATGTCCTGAATAGAGTTCCTAACAAGGATAAAGAGAAGATACCTTACGAGGAGTGGTCTGGGAGAAAACCATCACTTTCTAATTTTCGTACTTGGGTATGTTTGGCGAAAGTCAATGTTCCAATTCCTAAGAAACGAAAACTTGGACCGAAGACAGTGAATTGTGTCTTTCTAGGTTATGCTCAGCGGAGCATTTGCTATAGATTTTTAGTGGTTAAATCTGAGATACCTGATATGCATGTTGATACTATTTTGGAATCTCGTGATGCAACATTTTTTGAGAACACGTTTCCTATGAAGGATATGCATAGCATTGCTAGAATTTCTTCTGAGATATTTGCTAAACCTAGTACATCTGTTGATCATTCTGAACAACCACATGTTGAGGAAGTCCTTGAGAAGGATGACAATGAATCAGCTCCCAAGAGGAGCAAGATACAGAGGACTGAAAAATCCTTTGGTGATGATTTCATTGTGTACCTTGTGGACAATACTCCCACGTCCATTGCAGAGGCATTTGCATCTACTGATGCTGATGACTGGAAAGAAGCTGTCCATAATGAGATGGACTCGATTCTTTCTAATGGAACTTGGGAATTATCTGAACGACCCTACGGCTGCAAACCTGTGGTTGTAAGTGGTTGTTCAAGAAGAAGCTAAGCCCTGATGGTACTATTGAGAAGTACAACGCACGGCTTGTAGCCAAGGGCTACACCCAGCGCGAAGGCGAAGATTACTTTGACACCACAATTCGAGTACTACTTTCCCTGGCTGCCTCCTATGGTCTTATCGTTCATCAAATGGACGTAAAGACAGCTTTCCTTAACGGAGAGTTGGAAGAGGAAATCTATATGGATCAGCCTGATGGGTTTGTAGTAAAAGGTGAAGAGAGAAAGGTGTGCAAATTGTTAAAATCTTTGTATGGGCTGAAGCAAGCACCTAAGCAATGGCATGAGAAGTTTGACAGCACTCTAACGTCTGCAGGCTTTGCCATTAATGAGGCTGATAGGTGTGTTTATTATCGCCATGGTGGGGGCGATAGCGTTATATTATGCTTGTATGTTGACGATATACTTATTTTCGGAACAAGCATGATAGTGATAAATGAGGTCAAGTCTTTCCTGTCAAAGAGTTTTGATATGAAAGATCTGGGACAAGCTGATGTGATCCTGAACATTAAGCTGATTAGGGATGAGAGTGGGATTACATTAACGCAATCACACTATGTTGAGAAGGTCTTGAGCCGATTCGGCTATATAGACAGCAAGCCTTCTGAAAGGACAATGATGTCGCCTAGAGGGGGGGTGAATAGGCGATTAAAACTTTTCCGGTTTAGGCTAGATAATTGCGGAATAAAATTATGTGTTTAAATTAACAAGCCAACAACCTAAATAAACTAGGCTCACCTATGTGCACCAACGACTTATGCTAAGCAAGACAAGCAACAAGGTGATAGCAAAATAGAATACTTCAAGCACGAAGGCTATCACAATGTAAAGAGCATAAGTAAAGAGCTCGGGTAAAGAAATAACCGAGGCACGCGGAGAGGTGGATGTATTCCCGAGTTCCTCCTTTTTAGGGGAGTACGTCTCGTTGGAGAGGTGTGAACCAACACAATGGTTCAACAACCACAAAGGTTTCACCTTCTTCTCCGATGAACCGCACCACAAAGGTTTGGTTCACCTTCCACTATCGGAATCCTTCGAGGCGGAAATCCGGAGCCTTTCAACAACGATCCGGGGCACAACCCACAACGGGATTGGGGCTCCCGAACAGCTACAAGTGACCACACAAGGGTCTCAACCACCACACGGGCGTCTAGGGTCCAAGGACCCAAGAGTAACAAGTTCACAAGCTTTTAACTTCCACGAATCCTCGTGGAGAGCACAAACCGATGCAACGAAGCAATGGCCAGAGCACAAGGCTCAAATCCTTCACTCTCAAATCCCACCACAAGCAACTAATGCTTATGGGGGAGAAGAGAGGAAGAACAAAGAAGAACTCAACAAATGGAACTTCAAGAACTAGATCGAAAGAGTTCCCCTCACTTAGAGGAGAGATTGATTGGTGGAAATGTAGATCTAGATCTTCTCCTTCAATCCTCCAAAGATCAAAGAGTTTGGGTGGAGGGATTGGGAGATATTGAAGATATGAGCTTGCAACAATGGAGGAGAGAGAAAGCAAATCGTGTTGGGCAGAGCTAGTTGGCTGGAGGAAAATGGAGGGGTATTTATACCCCTCCCAGAAAAAGAGCCGTTGCAGCCAACTTCACACCGGAGACTCCGATCAGAGTGACCGGAGACTCCGGCCTACACACCGGAGACTCTGGGAACATTCCGGCAAGTCTCCGGACAGGTTCCAGGGGCTAAACCACATCTGGCAAGGAGCAGCTCGGGCTGGAGACTTTTCGACCAATGACCGGAGACTCCGGCCTGGGGCGGAGACTCCGGCCATACTCCGGCAACATTCCGGCAACACTCCGGACAGAGTCCAGGGAGTGAACCAAGCTGCTTATTTTCGACAAAAACCCCTGGGTCCGGAGACTCCGGTTGAGGCACAACGGAGACTCCGGCCTAGAAAGCCAGCAAAACTGCAAAACCTGAAATGTAATAACTTTTGCAAGGAAACTCCAAATGAGATGAAACCAACGCGGTGGGAAAGGTAGCGACAAGAGTCACAAATATGGAGGAGATATCACACATGGGAGGTGTGGACCTTATCTCGAGGAGGACCGGTAATATTTCCAACACCGAGAACACAACAAGTTTTCCATCCGGACTCCGTTTTCAATGATCTTGGGCTTGCTCCGAAGATAATCACAAGCACTACAAGATCATGCATATACACATCATAGTCCATCATGTGAGCAGGATAACACAAGAGGAGAGTTTGACCTCTCTACAAGAGACGAACCGGTAAAACCTCCAACATAAAAAACTCCACAAGATATCCAAATGAAATCTGTTTTTGATGAACTAGAGCTTGGTATGGAGATGAACACAAGCTCTAAGTTCTCACATGGATAAAAGCCAAATAAGAACCAAGAAAGATGATATGCCAAATATGCAAAGGTTTGAGCTCTCCACAAAGGTGCGATCAAGTTACTCACTTGAGAGCCCCTCTTGATAGTACGCCGTCTATCCTCACGGTGGGCGTTCGGGTTTACCCGAAATTTCGGGTCGGGTTATTCGGGTTATTAGAAAATCGGGTTTCCAGAAATGACACCCGAAATCTGTCTGAAATTCTTGATACCCGACAATTCGGGTACCCGTAAATTCGGGTTCGGGTTCGGGTAATCCCGAATTGCCCGATATAAATCACAGGGGAAGGAGAGGACAGGTGTGGTTCTGCGGTTGGAGGCGCTCGATGTCGATCGCCGTCGCGCCGGAAAAGATGGAGACCGCGACCTCGTGGGCATGTGAAGACGAGGGACTAGGGAGGAAATCGAGTCAGCAGCGGCCGCCGGCCGGCGAGATACGAGGGACGCCGGCGCGCCGGCTGCACCGCTCCACCTCCACGCCGCCATGGCTGTGGCCTCGCCGGTGAAATACGAGGGATTCGAGCGAGGCCGCGGAAGGCCGGCGCGAGGCTGCTCGTGGTCTGGTACTCTGGTGGGAAACAAGGGCGGCGGTCGGCCGCATCTTGGGCGCCGTCGTGTGGTACTGTGGTGGATCGAGAGCTCGTTGACTGAGAACGAGGAGAGGATGGGGATGGGGACGGGGATAAGACTCACGCGTGAGATAGGACCAACTGACCAAGCCTCTTACGTGGGAAGTTGGGCTGGGCCTAGCTAAAATATGTTTCGTTTGTGGCTGGGCCTAGCTAAAATCTGTTTCATTTGTACAGGGCTATCTGTATTTCGGGTAGTTCGGGTAATTCGGGTGCCGTGACATGTTACCCGAATTTTCTGAATAAATTTCGGGTTTCCAAAACTGCTACCCGATGTAGTGCTCGGGTTTTTCGGGTTCGGGCTATTCGGGTTCGGGCTCGGGTTTTTCGGGTTCGGGCTTCGGGTATCGGGTTTTGTGCCCACCGTGAGTCTATCCTATAACCCGGTCTCCCATTAACACCACGAGACCGGTAAAATAGAAAACCTATCAAGATCATACCTTTGCCTTGCGCATTCCACTTGAGCTCGATGATAACGATCTTGACTCTCTCAAGTTGGAACACCTTTCTTGATTGTGCTTGCTAGCACATGCTTGATTAAGACTTCTCCAAATACTCCCCCATACACCATTATGGGAGAGCCTTGCCAAACTCCGTCTGCATGAATCCACTTGCACTTCATCTTCTTATCTTGATATAGATGATGGCTTGGAGATAAACATGAAGTTCACTCACTCTTCTTTTCCAAGCCATGCTTGCAATAAGCTCAACTCTTCACATGACCATTCTTCATATAAATCCTTGGATGGAACCTTGGTCATCATGTAATCTTCTAGAGTCCAACACATGAACTCCAATCTTTTCCTATGGACAAGATCTACAAGAATATCTCAATGCAAACATTAGTCCATAAGGATTGTCATTAATTACCAAAACCACGCATGGGGCAACACATGCCCTTTCACCTTCTCCAACACACTATGATCCCAGTGTGACACTCAGAAAGAACAAGAAGGAAACGAGAGATCAATTAAGATATTCTCAAGTGATCGGTTCACTCATGTACCTTGCGAGCGCGACGAGACCTGATATCTCTTTTGCTGTGAGCAAGTTGAGCAGGTTCATGTCTAACCCGGGTATTGATCATTGGCATGCATTTGAAAGGGTCATGCGCTATCTGAACGGTACAATGAGTTATGAGATTCACTATTTAGGGCTCCCTGCGGTGCTTGAGGGATACTGTGATGCGAACTGGATCTCAGATGTTGATGAGCTCTACGCCACAAGTGGATATGCATTTATTCTTGGAGGTGGCGCAGTGTCATGGAGGTCTTGCAAACAGACCATTTTGACGAGGTCAACCATGGAAGCAGAACTTACTGCTTTAGATACAGCTTCTGTTGAGGCAGAATGGCTGCGTGAGCTCTTGATGGACTTGCCGGTGGTTGAGAAACCATTGCCGACCATCCTTATGAACTGTGACAACCAAACGGTTATCATGAAAGTGAACAATGCTAAGGATAACGCGAAGTCATCAAGACACGTCAAAAGACGCTTGGAGTCTGTCAGGAAAATGAGAAACTCCGGAGTAATAACTGTTAGTTATATTCAAACAGACAAAAATCTGGCGGATCCCTTTACGAAGGGACTATCATGTAATGTGATAGATAGTGCATCGAGGGAGATGGGGTTGAGACCCGTGAGCGTTACACCATAGAGGTAACCCAACCTATGTGATCGGAGATCCCGTGAATTAGGACCTGGGAAGAACAAGCTAGTGGTTTAACAGAGAGAGTTATTTTATAACCCTCTCCGTGGGAAGATGCATAACTCTCACATTCTATAAGACAGGTTGGCAATATGACTTAATGTGTTTCTGTTGGCTATTCGTAGAAAAGGTGTTATCCTACAGAGCGACCTTGAAAGAACACACCTATATGAGTTCGACTGTTAAACGTCGCAGTCTATGAGATTTGGGTGATCTCTAGTAAGCCATGAAGAGACCAGGGAGTATGACGCATATGCTCCACCCGCGGGGTAGGCTACTGGCAGTCACGTACTGGTTATGACTTTGAGTGAAGTCTATTGGCACCAAACTTGCAATTCAAGGTTCGTCCATTGTTCAAGTTGCTGCTAGATGTAGCTTGAAACTCTAGGCGGAAGTTCAACTTAACAGTCTCTGCTGAAACACTGGTATATAAACAAGAAACGAGGTTTGTCAAAATCTCTAAATGAGAATTTGAGATCTGGTGGGGGATTGTTAGAATTTGGGCCCAATATGGGGCAGCCCAAATAAGCAAATATGAAATCTCAAATTGGCCTATAACAATTGGGCGTATCTGCTAATAGGAGCCTGCCAAAACAACTTTAGAGGCCTAGAGTTTAGGACATATATGCTATAACACGAAATCGCCACAAAGAGAGAAGGGACTAGTCTATCTTTTTTGCGGGCAGACAAGGGACTAGTCTGAATAGACGCCAGTTCTCATCAGTTTGTAAGTCAATTAAAAGTAACTGATTATGGATGCTGATGGCGGCCGGGATCTTTACGAGAGATAAATGTCACTGAGCAGCAGCGAGATTGAATACACGCTACTGAGCCAACTGAGAACAACGGACTCGTCAACCGCTGAATCCAAGTGCTCTTTTGTTCTCCATGCTAAGGTTACATTTGCACTTTCGCACAATTGCTTGTCCTGATGCCTACTAAGCCATAATCGACCGAGCAACAAGGTAGCAAAACGTAAAAATCAGTCGCATCATCTTGGTTGTCAATCCACAGCCTCAAAAGGCTCAGCAGCTGATGTATATGTTATAGAACTACCATGTGGTTAGAGATATACAGGGAAGGAAGACATGCATAAATAACAAGGCCTAGAGGGCAGGAAAATAAAGGCCCGTGGTAATTTCATACATGCATCAGGCAACATGAGTACATGACACCCTAAGTAACTAAATTTATTATGCTAAAATTTATGTGTAGTAAAGAGAGTAGCGAGTGAAGGCAATAGCTTTATTAATATGGGGAAAGTTGCACCAACCAACTGTCTAAGCAAAGTCTAATCGGATCGATATGATTTCGTTCATAAAGTATCCTTATGCCATAGAATGTGTAATGACATGAGATTATTAAGTGCACATCGGGGATGCTAGGTTGAAATTAATAAGCATCGTGTTACTAGAATTTTCAATCAGAGCATGAGTAACAAAAAGCTATTAAGGACCATGAAACGATAATGTTGGTACAAATGATCTCATCTTTGTTAACCTTCACAAACCATATATTTTAAGTTTGCATAGTATAATAAAAGTGTGTACATATATAGGTAAACCTAAGGCGATACCCATTATTGCCTGAGGCGAGATAATGACATCACTGTGGATACAACCTTTTACTAACTATGTCATCTTATCCTCGTTACCGGTATGATGTCGTTACTCATTCCCGTGCTCTAGTATCCCCATGGTATACATCATGCCTTTGTCTGCGCAGAGTAGGGATTGATTCATGAAGAGTACAATAACAAAATTCGGTAAATCGAATCCAAGCGACTTTGTGTAGCGTAGTAGAATGAAGGCTACGTACTCAATTAAGCATCAACACTCTCATAATTATCCCATAGCCTCTTTGCTAACTTGCTCGCCTACCAAAATGAGTAAGTGAGACTAGGCACACTCGATTGCTGCATTTCTCATTTCCTTGATCATACAAACTTTATATCATATCCCAAATAAACCAATAGTGTTTAATTTTTTATTTTCATACATGATACATTTCAAAACGTTTTCAATTCATATCTTTCAAATTAAAATTTGACTGAATAGTTCATTATAAAATCATGACAAATAGTTCATACATCACCAAACAATAAATGATCCAAACATAACATATGATAAATGATATGAACAGATAGATATCACCGACCAAATCGCATCAAAGAATCATTATAATGTATCATATTATGAATCCAGAGAGTGTCACGAAGAAATTGTAAATATTCGACCTCTACCACAAACAGTCAAACATCTAATTATGGTCCCATCAAGGAAATTCTAGAAAAAAATTAAAAACAAATAGAAAATTTATGTTCATTGGTGATTACTATAAGCAATTTTATTTCAATGTCAAGTATGAAGTATGCACACTTTATTAAAAAAATTGCTAGACAATTTTGACTAGAAAAACAGAGTAAACAATTTTATCAATGGTTCAATTTATACTCCAAAAGTTTCTATAAAAAAGCTTACCTAATCATACACTGTAAACCGTTATTGAGATATTTGTTAGGCCATGCTCTTTAGAGACCATATATATACCGTGCAGTGTAGACAAAATAGTTATAGAACAGATTTTGTTACAAAATATAGTTTAATATGTTTCAATAATATTCAGTACAAACAAAAAACAGCAATTAATATTTAGCAACTTTGCCAAATTTGTGGCAAAACTATGTAAGCAGATAGAATTTATACTCGTGCGTCTTCGGCGAAGGCAACGTCGACACGGGCGTATTTAAGCTGGTGGAAACTTTCTTGAGGTAGCGAGGTGGGACTATTCGAGCTTCGCGAAAGCGTCTGTGCAGCTCAGTTTAACCAAACGCATTTCAAACGGCCAAACTCGTTTTCAGACGGCCCAAAATCATTTCTAAGTCGGCCCAGCGTCTCGCTCCTCGTCTCCCTCACCACCGCTCGCCGGCCGGAGGATGGTTTAATTGTTGGCAGTGTGTGGAACAAACAAATTTCGATTTAATATCTTTTTCACGGAGATAAATTGTTAGCAGTATGTGGAAACAAACGGACGTCCCCGTCACGTTCCATCCCCTCGCCCTCCTCTCCTATCCTTTCCGCCGACACGTGGCAAACAGGCACGGACGTAAGTCACGCCTGATAGGATATATGCGCTTTCGTTCATAAAAAAAAAAAAAAGACAGAGCTCTCTTCACCCTGTGCATTCCCGGTTTAAGATGGTTTCCACAGTTTCCTTACACCGGACCGTTTGCCACGGTTTGAAACGGTTTGAGTGGTTTAAACTGTTTAGATGGGAAGTGAGATGATGGTGCGGTCTGGGCTGGTTACATGGTTTAAACGGTTTGGCACCGGTGCCTCAGACGCTGGCAGTTCCGCGCTCCTCGCGCCGGCCGGGGTCGGGTCGCCGGGATGTTGTACGCCAGCATGCTTCCATCAGCCTCCAGCCCTCCACGGTCGACGCCCAGACGATCACCGCGTTCCAGACCACGCCGCCGGTGGCGATCTTGAGGAGGCGACAGACGGCGACCGAGCCGAGCAGCTGCGCGACCCAATACAGACGGCCTTGAGGAGGCTGCTGTTGCCGCCCACGACGACGCCGAAGGTGACTGCCGGGTTCACGTGCATGCCGGAGATTTTGGCGACCTATCGGAACGTCGACGAGCTCAGCATTGGCCCGGCGCGACCACGGCGCCAGCAACAGCAGGCCGTCGAGATGTGGCCGGAGTCGCCGCACCGAGCGCAGAGAGGCTCATTCTCGCATTTGGCGGCGATGTGGTCGTCCTCCCCGCAGTTGTAGCAGCGGCCATGGAGTGCCACAGGCACTCGGCTCGCCGCACCGCCAGGCGGTGGGCGGGTGTACGGCCTGGGCGCGAACTGCCGCGGGCTACGGCGAACGGGGCGTTGGTGCGCTGGGCGACGGTTCCTGGATGGCCTTGGCTGCCATGGCGCCTCCAGAGGCGGTGCGTTGGCCGGAGCGCGGCTGGGGCCAGCCCCATCAGCCCAACCCGAGGCCCCGATCTGGCGGCCAGAGGGAGCAACGACGAGGAAGCGGAGCATATGCGGCGTGGGGATGCGGAAGGTAACGGACGGAGAGCTCTCGTCCAGGTCGGAGAGGACGACCTGGCACATGGCCGCGGCGTGGAGCAGAGAGGGGCGGCGCACGCGAGGTAGGAGAGCGGAGCAAGAGCGAGGGAACGTACGGAGAATGATTTCATCTCAATGGTTCCAGACGGTTTTTGCCGGTTTCAGACCGTCTAAAACCGCACCGCCCTGACATTCTCATGGGTTGAACCCAGAAACCGTGGAAACCATGTAAAACTCCCTGCCTGGTCCGGTGCGGATTGGTTTAGCGGTTTGACCGGTTTCACACCGAACTGTGAACAGGCTTAAGCTCTCTTATGATATAGTGTCTTGGTGAGAGGAGAGTATATACTGAGTGTGAGTCGAGAACGTTAAGTTGGCAGGATTAAGGGCGGAGAAATGTTTGCCTCGCCGATGACTTGGACGGCCAACGGAATACATTGATGCATGGTTCCACTTCCATCGTCTGTTTGTTGCTACGCAACTGTCATGCATGCATGGCCCCTAATCCTGCATGAATGCCGATTTCGGCTTCTAGATGCCGGCCCGGACTTGTTGTTGCTGGACATGAGCGGTGGGGGAGTAGCTTCGTCTCATTACGAAGTATATGAAAGACGAGCGATTCTGCGAGCTCTCCGCGCTCTGCCACCGTAGGTTAGCTACAGTAAGCACTGTAGATGCTACAGTGTTGAACCGTGACACGATCTGCGCCGTCCGTCGGCGATCGAACGGTTCACGCAGCGCAACCTTGACGGTTTTGCAAAAAAAAACCTCCCGGAAACAGATATCAACCCGTAGTCCAGGAAAACCTGAAGCAATGGACTGTTTTGACAATTGCAAAAAAGTGAAGGACTTCTTTGCAAAACAGTCCGCATAGTCTCCCCCTCCCCTTCTCTCTCCCGCATGCGCCCGCAAGTCGCCGCCGTCCTGCTCTTCCCCGCTCGAATCGAAGGTTACCACGAGCTCGCCCGTCGCTTCCTCCACCTCCTCGCCCAGCGCCGCCTTCCGGGACGCCGCGTCGGCGCTGGAATCGACGCCGCGCCGCCCGCAGGTTGCCGCCGCGTTTGCTCCTCGCTGGTGAAGCTCCGGCGGCCAGACTGTGGCGGCGCCGCCACCTTCCGCCACCCCGCATCGAGGCGCGTCGAACGCGCGCAGCCGCACGTCCTGGAACGCGTTGGTTCGCCGCCGGCGACGTCGTCGCCGTCGCAGCAGCTCCGTCCACCAATGACGTCACAATGACGTCATTGTGGGCCTGGGCTCCAGACGGGCTTTTGCTGGGTCGGCCTTTTCTATTTTTTTCCCCTTTTCTTTTTGTTCTGCTTTTATATTTTTTCAAAACTTTTTGAACTTTTCAAAAGCATTTCCAAACCAACTAACACTAAATTCTACAAATTTGTCAACTTCAAAATAGACACTGCATTTAAAAAAAATATTTGATTAGCTACGTTTCAAAATCAAATGAGGCCAAATTCCATAAATTTGTACAAAAGCAAAATAGTCGCTGCATTCAAAAAAAAAATTTGACCCGATGAAAATTTCAACAGAATTCAAATTCATTTGCTTTTAACAAATACAAATAACTTTGAAAAATAAAAAACACTTTGCTTACTTACATTTCCAAATCAAATGAGACCAAATTCCACAAATTTGTAAAAAAGCAAAATAGTCACTTCATTCAAAAAAAAAAGTTTGACTCGATCAAAATTTCAACAAAATGCAAATTCATTTGCTCCAATTGTACCTTGCTTCTAAATTGGATTTAACAAATGCGAATAACTTCCAAATTTCCCAATTTTGGCATTCAAACAACTTAATAATGTAACCTTCTTTGAAATTGAACATATTAGAAACCAAAAAACTTTTAAATATGCACGTTTCCAAAATTTAATTATTTACACCACGGTACACACAAATATGACCCCAAAAAAAAACATACCTACAAGGAAAAAAAAGACTACTTACGACATATGATCTCCATTCAAATTCCAATATTAAAAAAGCAAAAAAAAAATTACCTTCCACGTATTAGCATAAAGGGCTACACAGTTTCCACAAAAATTAAAAATCGTTCGGAACTCAAAATTTCTGAGTATATCCACCGACCAAAATATGGCTAACGCAACAAAAAATAATCAGAAAATTACGTGCTAATTACTTATGCCATAAAACAACACTTTCTGAAAATTTAAAACTTTTAAATATTTGGAGATATTTGAAATACATTTTTTCCAATTATAATTAAAAGGTCATGCTAACATACGAACATATCTAAATACTCACAAATATGACAAAAAAAACAACATACCTACAAGGGAAAAAAATACTTATGGCATATGATCTCCATTCAAGTTTCAGTTTTTTTTAAAAAAAAAAACTTCCACGTATTAACATCAAGGGCTAGACAATTTCCACAAAAATTAAAAAAGTTCAAAGATCAAGATCTCTAAGTGCATCCACCGACCAAAATATGGGTAGTACAGAAAAGTAATCAAAAATTTACATGCCAATTACTTATGCCATAAGAGAAAACTTTCTGAAAATTCATAACTGCCAAATATTTGAATATATTTGAAATACATTTTGCGTAATTACAACTAAAAAATCGTGCCAAAATACAAACATATTTAAATACTTCAATTCGCTAAATATTTGGATATTCTGTAACCTCTATACAAAAAATGCTCCGAACAAATCAACGCTAACTACATATAACAAAACACAGAACATAGTTGCACAGATCAAAATGGTCAAAATTTGGATGCAACATAGACGAACTTTCCCCATTTGTTAGCACCAATCCAAAAATATGCATTACCACTAACTACATACTTAACTTAAATATTATTTGGGAAAAAGAAGTACATTTAAATATTTCAAAATGTTAAACTATTTGAGTTACCCCAAAATATATCAACATGCTCGGGAAAAAAAATCTACATACTAATGCCAAAATACAAACAGATTTAAACAATTCAAACTGCCTAATATTTGCATACACTGTACATGCACTTCATCTAATTACGGATTAAATTTTACTAAACACTCACAAAATAAAATTCCTCTGATTATACTAGGCAGTCAAAAAAAAAACATTACTTCCACTACTTACGGCATAATGCACATATTCCAAGATTCCAATTCAGCCATTTTTTGGAGAAAATCCAAATTAATTCCCTCGAATTATGGATCGAATTTAATAAATGTCCACCTAATGTAATCCATTTCCATTATGGAGTTCAACTAAATTTTGAAACCAAAATACAAACTTATTACATCTTCCCAAGTTGTTTAAAACTCAGAGATAATTGAGCTGAAAACACTTTAATTATAAACATAAAATTTAAAAAATACTTCATTTACTAACTGTTCGCAACAAAAAAAACATTTCCTCTAATTATAGATTGAATTTAATGAATTCCCTAACAAAGGCGCGTCGTGACGACGCGCTAAATTTCCACTAGTGATTCTAAAGATGGGACACAAGAAACACCACAGGTGGCTCAATGGCTAGCAACACGAATAGTGGAAGTTGTATTGTGAGTCACACAAAAAGTTTTATAGTTGAACATACTGGATGCGTATCTGAAGTTGTATACTTTATTTCAGATAGTTTTTATACCAAGAAATGTTGTCTTTGAATGTTTTAAAAAAACGAGCACACACATAGTGCTCGGGAGCTACAATGGGTTTTGAGGTGTATGGGGCCTATGCCGACAATTGCTTGACAGTTGACACGGATAGATCGTATACTGCAAATGCAACCACGAGAAAAAGAATCGCACGCGGTAGACGTGATTTGATGGGCTGGGCGATGGGCGGCATATGGAGTACGTGCTCCAGCCTCAGTTCATGGACTCTTGTGTCACGGACTCACGGAGCACTACTTTTGCAGAATCTACTCATGTGTCATGTACCTCTAATGGAATATAGGATAGGCGGCAGGATGGATGAGCTTTGCTCCAGACGAGCAGAAGCACATGCTGACATGAAGTGCGACTGATCAGGGATGCGCGCCGTGCCAGCGCCGGTCAGTCACCACTCACCCGTCAGCACCAAACCCCGGCTGCCCCTGTCGCGGCACCAGCTTGTTGTTACGATCTCTCTCTCTCGTGCGTTTGTGGTAAAACTGAAGAAAGAACAAGAGACGCAAGTGTTTGCAGTGTAAACTGGCTTACTGCATTTTCTGTTTTCTGCTCTACTTATCACCTTCCGATCGAGGCCACGACCATCGACTGAGTCATGCCATCCCATGACTAGATCGTGTGCAACTGCGATCCTACTACTACGGGGCTGGGCGCACAGACCGCGTCCCAGCCAGCTAACTTATCGCTAACAGAATTGACTAACTAAAACACCTAACTGAACTAATTCAGCCGTTGCCGAAAACAGCCTGACGAGCTACAGTAAACAACGACAGTGTTTCAGACTTATTCAGG
Organism: Poa pratensis; assembly: GCA_947311845.1. Lineage (NCBI taxonomy): Eukaryota > Viridiplantae > Streptophyta > Magnoliopsida > Poales > Poaceae > Poa > Poa pratensis. Next base: position 15,124,671 of record CAMZMU010000089.1, on the reverse strand, counting down.
TTCAGAGAGAGAGCAGCGTTTGATCAACATTTCTCCCCCTCAAACCTGCACCTTGATGATCTTCTGCACGCCAATCTTCTGCCTCAACTCCACGAACTTGGTTCGTCCAAGAGCCTTTGTCAGAATGTCGGCGAGCTGCTCTTCAGTTCGAACATGATCGACATCCATCTCCCCTTCTTCAATCCTCTCACGAGTGTAGTGGAATTTGGTGTCAATATGCTTGCTGCGTCCATGATGTACTGGATTCTTGCACAATGCTATTGCGGACTTGTTGTCCACCAACAGCAAGAACTTCGGCTGCTCCTTTGCTTCGAGCTCACCAATGAGTTTGTTCAGCCAGACTCCCTGACTTGCCGCAGCTGCTGCTGCAACATACTCCGCCTCGCATGATGAGACTGCCACCACTCCTTGTTTCTGTGATGACCAAGACACTGGACTGTTGCCAATGAAGAACACAATGCCAGATGTGCTTCTCCTATCATTGATGTCTCCTGCATGGTCACTATCACTGAAACCACGCAGAACACCTGAATCTTCAGACTTGTACCTGACACCATAGTCCAATGTCCCACTGATGTATCTGATGATTTGCTTTACTGCTGCCCAATGTGCCTTGCCTGGTGCCTCCATGTGCCTGCTTACAACACCAACAGCATGAGCAATGTCTGGTCGAGTGTTGACCAAATAAGGAAGACTGCCCACCAAGCTTCTGTAGGCGGTGGCATCTTCAACTGCTGCATCTCCCCCGAGCTTCTGAAGTTGCAGACGATGTTCCATTGGTGTGTGGCACGAGTTGCAGTCCTCCAGACCTGCCCGTTCCACTATCTTCGCAGCATACGCAGCTTGGCACAGTGTGATCTCTCCCTCGTTCTGCTGTACCTCGATCCCGAGATAATAACTGAGGAGGCCCAAGTCGCTCATCTCGAATTCCTGCTTCATCTGCAGTTTGAACTTGGCGATCTCCACTGTGCTTGTGCCTGTGATCACTAGATCGTCCACATACACACCAATCAGGAGAAATGAACTCGAATCACCTCGACGGTACACTCCATGCTCCTGTGGGCACCGGGTGAAGCCGGGTGCAGCGAGCGTGGCATCCAGCTTGGCGTTCCACGCGCGCGGCGCCTGACGAAGTCCATACAGAGCCTTTCGCAGCTTCAGAACTTTGGTCGCGTCCTTGTCCACTGCAAACCCTGGGGGTTGTTGTACATACACCTCCTCTGTCAGGTCACCATTCAGGAATGCAGATTTCACGTCCATGTGGTGAACCTCCCACTTCCTGTGCGCGGCGAGAGCGAGCAACAGACGCACTGTTTCCATGCGAGCGACAGGTGCAAATACCTCATCGAAGTCAATGCCTGTTTCTGTGCATATCCCTTCGCCACCAGCCTGGCCTTGTGCTTGATCACGTTTCCTGTAGGATCTTTCTTCACCTTGAACACCCATTTCATGCCAATTGCACGATGTCCATGTGGGAGCGCCGACGGTGACCATGTGTCATTGTCGCGGATGGACTTGAGCTCCGCCTCCATCGCAGCCTTCCAGGCAGGTACTGACAGTGCTTCCTCAATGCTGGATGGTTCCTCTGCAGTGATGTGATGCAGACACTCGCCACCGTCAACCTCAGAGACGGCGAGCTGGGCGTATCGCGGGTGCGGGCGGAAGATACCGTGCTGTGCCCGTGTCACCATCTTGTGTGTTGGCACAGGTGCTGGAGGCCGTGGCTGCGCTGCTGCTGGGGCCTCGCTTGCTGGTGTGGCGTCGTGCACACTCCCTGAACCTGCGCTTGCAGGACTTGGTGTCGCAGGTGCTGTCGCTGGCGTCGCGGCTGGTGGTGGTGACCGCGGGCACGGGCTTGCCGCATTGCGATCATCAACACCTCCAACCTCCACGGCACTTTCCTCACTAGTGGTGTACACTACAGTGAAGTCTGGTGGCGCCATGTCACCTTGTTCCGGTAGCCGTGCTGTCCAGTCCCATGCACGGCGCTCCTCGAACGCGACGTCGCGCGTCGTGTACAGACGCTTGCCCACAGGGTCGAACACCCTGTACGCCTTCGCTCCCTCCTCGTAGCCCACGAAGATGCCCGGCACGGAGCGATCTGCGAGCTTGTGGAGTCCTGGACCCAGCTTCTTGACATGGGCGACGCAGCCGAACGTGCGGAGGTGGTGCACGCTCGGCTTCCTGCCATGCCACGCCTCGTACGGTGTCACACCGTTGAGGCTCCGCGACGGCGCTCTGTTCAGCAGGTACACTGCGGTCTTCACCGCCTCCCCCCAGTACGGACCTGGCACGTCCATGGCCTTGAGAAGACAGCGTGCCATCTCGACCACCGTCTGGTTGCGGCGCTCGACCACGCCATTCTGCTGCGGAGTGTATGGCGCGGTGGTGTAGTGCCTGACGCCGTTCACCTCACAGAATTCAGTAAACTCTGCAGAGTTGAACTCGCCGCCACGGTCCGATCTGAACGCGAGCAGCTTGCAATTCTGCTCGTTCTCCGCCAGTGCCTTGACCTTCTTGAAGAAGCGCAGTGCCTCGTCCTTGGTCCTGATCAGCTCAAGCCACATGTATCTCGAGTAATCATCAACGATCAACAGGAAGTACTTCTTACCACCGGCAGTGGGTGGTGTGACAGGGCCGCACAGGTCAGTGTGCACCAGCTCCAGTGCGCGCTCTGCACGGAACGCCGTGGCGCGCGGGAACGGCGTGCGGTGTTGCTTGCCGATCGCGCAGCCGTCGCAGAACTCGTGGACGTGCTTGATCTCCGGGATTCCACGCACCATAGCTTTGCTGGAGAGGTTGTTGAGTGCGTGGAAGTGCAGGTGGCCGTAGCGTCCATGCCACAGCCAGGCGTCGTCGTCCTTCTGCGCGAGCAGGCTGACAGGGAAGGCGATCTGCAGGCGCACCGTGTACAGCCTGTTGCCCGTCCTGCCTACCCGCGCCATGATCTTGCGCGCCTTGTCGAGGATGCGCATGACGCCGTCCTCGATCGTGATCTTGCACCCCGTCTCATCGAGCTGCCCGAGCGAGATGATGTTGCTCTTGAGGCTCGGGATGAAGTAGACGTCGCCGAGAACGCGCTGGTCGCCGGTGAGGCACTCGAACACGACCGTGCCGCGCCTTCGATCCTGACGACAGAGCCGTCGCCGAAGCGCACGGTGCCGCGCACCGAATCGTCGAGCACCGTGAACATCTCACGGCAGCCAGTCATGTGGCTGCTAGCACCTGAGTCCTGGTACCAAACTCCGTCAGGTGAGGGCACAGGAATTACCTTCTCTTCGTTCAGGTTCACTTCCTGCGTGCCGTCTGTGTCGTCGCCCTGCGTCAGAGTGCAGAGTTGCGCCATGTATAGACCAGGACGCTCTTCTTCCTCCTCGGCCTTGTCCTCGACGCGGGCGAGATTGGCAACCTCGACGCGGCACTCCTTTGCCCAGTGGCCGGGCTTGCCGCAGTAACGGCAGTTCCCGGGCTTGCGGTCGCCCTTTCCCGTGTGCGCCGGTCTGTCGCCAGACGGTGCTTTGGGCTTGCCGCTCTTGTCGCCGCCACCTGATGACGACGAGCCTTGTGGACGCTAGCGCTGCCGAGCCGCCCACTCCTCCTCCGTGAGCAGCAATTTGCCGCCTGTCTCTGCCACCGTCTCGCCACCGCGTCCGTCCGATGCGGACAGACGTCCACTGAGCTCTTCGATCGACAGCTCGCTCAGATCTAACAGAGTTTCGATCGAGTAGGCCATCTGCGCGTACCGTGGCGGGACGACGCGGAGGAACTTCTGGACGGCAGCGAGCTCCGTCACCGTGTCGCCCAGGGACTGCAGTTCGGTGACGATCCCGCGAGGCGCAAGGAGAAATCCTCGATCGCCTCGTTGTCCTTGAACGCCAGGTTCTCGAAGTCCCGGCGCAGCTTCTGCCTGCGTGCCTCGCGGACGCGGTCGACCCCCACGCGCATCACCTTGATCGCGCTCCAGGCCGCCTGCGCATTGTCCTTGGCGGCGAGCACTGGTATCATCTCCGGCGGGACCGCGCGGAGGATGGCACCCAACGCCAGGCGCTCCTGACGCTCGTCGTTGGAGCCGGGGTCGATCGCCTCCAAGAGACACGCCCCCTGCAGCTGTACGCGCATGAGGATGGCCCACTCGGTGTAGTTCGTTCGAGTCAGCATCGGTAGATGCATCGGCCCGCCGCCTCCGCCGCCGCTCTCCCGCACCACCTCGCGCACAATGATCTCGCGCGTGCCGGCGTCGCCCCCGCCACGCCGTGACAGGCTGCGTCCGCGACTGCGCTCCCGCTGCTGCGCCGATGCCGATGGGGTCCTAGACTTCGGAGGAGGGGACTTGCTCTTGGTCGATCCAGTCATGGCGATGAGCTCACCAGGCTCTGATACCAAGTGTTGTTACGATCTCTCTCTCTCTCGTGCGTTTGTGGTAAAACTGAAGAAAGAACAAGAGACGCAAGTGTTTGCAGTGTAAACTGGCTTACTGCATTTTCTGTTTTCTGCTCTACTTATCACCTTCCGATCGAGGCCACGACCATCGACTGAGTCATGCCATCCCATGACTAGATCGTGTGCAACTGCGATCCTACTACTACGGGGCTGGGCGCACAGACCGCGTCCCAGCCAGCTAACTTATCGCTAACAGAATTGACTAACTGAAACACCTAACTGAACTAATTCAGCCGTTGCCGAAAACAGCCTGACGAGCTACAGTAAACAACGACAGTGTTTCAGACTTATTCAGGTTCAGAGAGAGAAGCAGCGTTTGATCAACACAGCTTCCACATCATCCTTGGCAATGCATCCTTGAAATTTTTGATTTTTTTGCTGAAATTTAAATTTGAATGTCAGAAATATGTTGTGAAAATAAAACAGTTGAGTATTTTTATTAATGAACTTTGAATTTTTTTTGTTAGTGAAAAATAATTTTTGATGCCGCTGAGATTATCGGAATATACATTTTGCTATAACTGAAATGATAAATGGATTTTTTTGGGTGAGATTTATAAATCCTGTGTTTTTCTAATAACGTGGATTTTTTTGTGAGATTTGAAAATGCATTTAGGACCTATGGTGTATGGAGGCTTCACAACATTGGTTTGTTTGTCACAAGGAACTAGGCTTGCTCTTCTAGAGCCGACTTAATCACATTGGACAGTTCGAAAGAGGCAAATACATGCAAGAAGTAAGTTATGCCTTATCTAGTGACTAGTACTCTTTAAGGACTTGCAGTTATGAGCGCCAGGCAGCCTGTAGCCGGTATATATTGCGGGAAAAGTAGTAGATACTAATCTTGTAATGTTTAGTTTGGATTTTGTTTTTCCAAGAAAACTTAGTTTTAAAATAGTGTGTCCTCGTGTGGTACATGTAACGAAGAGTGGGTGATGATACTAGGTAGTACAATGAGGTGGAGAAGGAGCGCCGGCCTGTGCCTGCCGCTGCATGCACGCCGGCGAGGCGCAGCCGCAGCATCGTAGGTCGCCGGCCGCCAAGCACCCTACCGGAACCGGTTGATGATCAGTTGCTTTCCGTAGTTAAGTCGGCGGGCGGGTAGCAATGAGAACCCAAGCTTGTATGTATGTGCTCGATCGTTTAGCTGAGACGTCTCCGTCATGCACATATAAACCATAAGCAAGCAGGGGCAGACAAGTTGAGAGAGATACGATGCTCCAATAATAATGTCAAGCGCGAGACATGCATGCATTTATCATTGTGCGTACTCCGGCCTATATAACAGTTGCGTATGCTTGCAGCTTGCAGCAAGCAGAGAATATGACATTTGACCGGCCGATCCCCCGACGGCCGCGCGCCAACGTGGTGTTAGCTGCGATCGAGCAGAGGGCCGGGCTGTGTGGGACGGGATCCACCGGGGACCGGGATCGACATGAACGGGAGCCGGGCATTGTAGAACGCCAACACAGCAGAGGGCTCCGGTCGAGCTGTCGTAGGTCAGCAACGGCAGCCCCACGGTGCTCGCGCTCTCCCCGGCGCGCCGGCACCAGGCGTCCCTGCGTGGCAACGCCGCGCGCTCGTCGGCCGCCGCTTCCGGCCCAACCCCTCCGTCAAGTGGCAACCTCTTGGACGCGGTCAACGTGCATGTCCATGCACCGCAGCATCCGCTCGATGGTTAGTGGCGGTGTCAACGCGGTGGTACAAGCTGGCTGGGGGACAGTGGAATAACAGTATTCAGACTTATTCAGATCGATGTTGAACCAGATGCGGTCGTGTTGTGGTCACGGCCATGCATGGCGAACAAACACATTAATCGACCACCACGCACCATGCTGCCGTGCAGGCCACGGCCGGCCGGGAGGCGAGCACGAACGCCGGCTGGATCGAAGTAACTCCGGTGGCCCAGCCCGCGTTTCAATTCTTGGCGTCTGCACAGCTTGCACGGCTCCACCGCCACGGCGATCCATCTCTCGTCCTAGAAGAAGAACCCAACACGCGGTTGAAAACTAGAAATAGTGGATCAGATCGACGGATGAAAGGGGGAAGTTGGATCCAATTTATTGCTGGTTATTGCGATGGATTCCAACAGTGGGGTTAACGTAGTGAATGTGTGCATGTGAAACACTGCATCTCTTCTCTGACGACGAGGTTGCCGGCCGGACGGCCGAGCCATGCCAAAGACGGCCAGCTTGCTGGTTGCTTCTCCCTGTTCAACCGTCTTCTCTCCGTAGTACTCCGTCTTAAAGATGGCTGGCTGGTTGGTTTGGGTGCCATGCTAACACTACACTGGAATCTGGAATTCTGGATACGCAGAGTGCATTGATCAAGCTAGCATGCAGCAATGCAGCATGGTTTACATTGCCGCAGGCCCCGGCCCAGGTCCTATATATATCCGTGGCCTAAAAACTCGATCGAAACAAAGAATTCATCCATAATGTGGATGCCATTAGTTGCATGCATGATCATGAATGGTCTTAATTAATTAATCAATACAAAACAGTCCTTGATACTCTCGACCAAACATTCCAGCTCGTTTAGATGGAACCCAGTACTTAACTGCCACTCGGTTATAAGGCCTACTTCTGATCACTACCGCTTACCAAACATCATCCATCCTATGTTTTTTTTTTATAACACACTCTGCTTAACCCCTTCTATTACCCAAGTGCTAAGCACTTTGGACGGAGGAGTTCCATCTTGCACTTCTTTCTAGCTAACCTCATCACCCCATCTTTACACAAATGATCAATATTGAAATCAATTATGCAAATTCAGGCTGAGTGCTCATGAATGTGAGTGGTGACTCAGAGCCATGGCATGAACTTGGAGGAGTAACTGTAGTTGTGTCCAAGTGATCGTGAACCTATAGGATCACACATTTAAGATGAACGGAAACAGTTTGAATTTATTTACCAAAACATGCCAACTAGGTTGGACTCAAGGTGTGCGGGGACAGAGTCCTGCATGGATCGGCTTCATGTAGTACTCGAAAACTCGAATTACGGTCCGATGGCACCACGAGTTTTGTGCACCAAGGCGGATGGAGGCAGTCATGACCGAAAGGTCGCGTGACTTAACACCATGGTCCCAAAAGGAACAACCTAGCCGGCCGCAGCCGCCTTAGAGCATCTCTAGCAGTACCCGCAAAACGGCAACCCGCAAAACAATTTTAGGGGTCGGGTTTTACGTGTTCTTGCGCGAGAAATGGGGCCGCGAAGAACAGAGCCCGCAAACGGAACTGCAAATCTGAAATTCAACATCCAAATTTTCGCGGGAACAAAGTTCAGTTCATAGTAGATAGATGTTCTTCGCTACAGATAGATTTCAACGTTGTATCTACACAAAATGCAAACCCTAGAACTACACGTCGCCGCCGAAACCCTAGAACTACACAAAATTTGCTCCTCACCGGAGCCACGGGCGCGGCGGCGACGCAGCGGTGGAGGATCTTCACTCCTCGTCGGAGACGAGGTCGATGACGGGCGGGAGCTGGCTGATGATCAGCGTCTGCTCCATGAGGACGTCGTCGAGCACCTCGTCGCGCTTGATCTTGGCGGCGAACTCCACCGCCTCGTGCTGGGACCGCAGCACCGTCGCCGCCAGCGTGCGCTCGAGGTGGTCGTCGGGGATGAAGTCCTCCGGCCCGAGCGTGACGCCGTAGTGCTCGGGGGCGCAGCGCACCGACCCGCCGTGGCTGTACTTCCGTGCGCCGCGCTTCCGTGCGCCGTCGCTGCGGACAATCTGCGCGCGCTTCGCATCGGAGTAGTCTCCGCCGAAACGGTCGTCGCCGGGGAGCGACGCCTCCGGTTCCCGCTTCGGCGCCATGGCTCGGCGTCGCCGGATCTGTTGACGGGGACGCGAAATTTCTCGTCGGAGACGGCGGAGCGCACGGCGGATTGCTCGCCGGAGGAGGTGCGGGATTGGGGATCGCAATCCGCAAATGCGGTGGGAAGCCAAATAAATAGGGGCACGTGGTGCGGATTCCCGGGCCACTGCAAAACGTTTGCGGGCCGACGCAAATATGCAGATGCTGGTCTGGCCCAAAAATTGCCCCAAAACCGCAAAGTCGCCGGAATTTTGCGGGTTCGGCCGTTTTGCGGGTACTGCTAGAGATGCTCTTAGGTCGTGCGAATGCATTTACCAAATCATCGCCTGACGTTTCACTCTGAAAGTTTGGAAGGACAGTCATTTCACGCGTAGTAACTCTTAAGACGAAGAAGTTTGCAGGATCGACAAGGAGTTGTTCAAGGAATCTGATGAGTCAGACCGCGCTGTCCCGACAGGCTATATAGAATTTCCGTTCAGACAAGTCTACAGGATTTTTATTCGAACAACACTTCTAACTCTCAAGCTCTAATTATTCTGGCTTTTACAAAATGAATTTTGCGTCTCAAAATATTCTAAAAAATCATGCAAGCACATACATGTCAACTATGTACGGCCAAATTTTCAGCGAAATATATTTTCATACGTGATATGCACAAAAAAGACAAATGTAGCAAATAAAATTAGTTCTTTTTCATGTTTTCAGAGTCATGATTTTGTTATATTTATGTAGCCTACAATACAACATATTATCGAACAACATATGCACATATGGAGATAACATGTTTACGTATCCACTTAATTGACTAGAACCCGGGAGGCAAAATTCCTCTCACATTTTTTACTTTTGAAAAATACCAGGATCACTAGAACCCGGGAGGCAAAATTCCTCTCACATTTTTATTGTTCTAGTTTGCTTACACTCAAGCATCTACACCTAAAATCATTCACTCACACACTAACATTAGTATGAGATGATAGTTTGCTGCAATTTCTTTTGTCAGACCGTGACGGTAAAAAACATTTCTTCTTGAAACTTTGCGTGCAACATAAAAATGTCTAGAGTACGCCGGATTGTTTTGAATTTTTGACATTTACAAAAGTTGTAAAATGAATTTCCCATGCTGAGAGCATCTACTCATATGAGACAAAAACAGCACCGCCGTTCAACCACAGGAATTCTACTCTTTCTTTTGAAAATGGATATTTACGATAAGCACGTCCGGTTCAGATTGTCTACGAATACCACCAATTTATGGAAAATACGGTCTTCCATAAACTTTTGTGGCTTAAAAGGCTAAAATATAGGAGTGGAGATTTCGTGCTCCCAAGTCCCAGTGATCACGGTATTTTTTTGAAAATTAATTGTTACGTTTTGTGTAGCTCAAATAGTTTGTATTCTGAGCTACACAAATTTGAATAATTTGTATTTTGAGCTACACAAAAATGATTAAAGTGTGGATCTGGCTATGCATATTTTCAAAAATCAAATTTGTACGTTTTGTGTAGACCAGATAGTTTGTCATTTTTGTTAATTGAATTCAAATTTTGTTATTTTTGTGTAGCTCAGAATATGGAGTAGTTGAAGTTGATATATTGTATATTTGTAGGATTCAAGATTGGCTACATCCAGGGTTGTTTTTATGTTTTTATAAACTGGTAATATTCTTTTGATTTTTGAAAAAATAACAGGATCACCGGAGCTCGGAGCAAATACACTTACCGAAAAGATAGTCGCATCAAAGAATTCACGCATAATGTGGATACCATTGCATGGTCATGCAAGATCTTAACTAATTCATCAATGTGTCTCTATCCCTGTTTACTTATTGGACCATCCATTGTGGCATAAATGGTCCACCCTTGTACTCTTGTCCAGGCACTCTAGCTCTCCTTTAGATGGAACCCATTACTTGTGATCCCTACCGCTTACCAAACATCAGAACATTACATGTTTCATGGTTGCAATGTTAGCTTAAAGCCCTTGAAGTTGAAGTATTCCCTTCCAGTTTCTTTCAAGATGTAGTACAAAGGAGCAAAAGGAGTAAGCGTTTCAGCTGATCCAAGATAAATACTACCCAATACAGTTGAACTGAACCATACAATACAGTCTTTAATCAATGGAATTGAAGTGCTAAAAGTGGTGCACAGCAAGGATTATTTATAAAGCGGGAAGAAAGAGTGTTTCGAGGATTTGAAGCTGCCAACTGTCGTCTTTCGGCGCATAAAACAACAGTTGGTAGCAAGGAGCCAAGCACTGAACCACATTTGTTAGCTAGCAGCCTTGACCTTTTATTTGGCTTTAATAGCTCACACCTATATATGCATGTACTCCTGGATGTGACAACAAAAATATATATGAGCAAGATCGATCGAGCAGCAGCAGCATGTTATATAGGTACACTTCTGGATCAAACCAAGAATCGAAAGAGAAGAAGAGAGCACTAAAACTCAAGAAAAGAAAACACGACACTAAAACTTATGAGAGCACCATGATGCATGCATATCCGAGCTTGACGAAACCCCGCCATAATCACCTAGCCGTAGTACTGGCCAGTTGCCACCGCCACCGCGCCGCGCCGGGCCGTGCCTTCACGCGGATCCGATGCAACGGAATTAATTCGTAGCCACCGGCGGCATCTGGTTGCGCTCGACGATGCCGGCCCGGAGGGAGTGCTTCATGACGACTGTGAAGGCGAATGTCTCGGTGGGGTCCGGGGGACCCTCGCCGGCGGGCGGCGTCCACCGAAGCTCCCGGACCATGTTGGCGAGCGTGAGCTGGATGTGGAGCACGCCGAGGGTGGCGGCGGGGCAGATGCGGCGGCCGGCGCCGAATGGCATCATGCGGAGCGCGCGGGTGCCCGTGATGTCGGTGTCGTGGCCCTCGCCGCCCTCCAGGAACCGCTCCGGCCGCCACGCGTCCGGGTCCGGCCACGTCTCCGGGTTCTCCGTCACCCACGCCGTGTAGAACTCCACGCTCGCGTCCGCCGGCACGCGGTACCCGCCCAGCTCCGTGTCCCGAGTGGCCGCGTGCGACAGCACGAAGTGGCTCGGCGGGTGCCGCCGGAACGTCTCCTTCACCGCCGCCTGCATCCACCACAATTTGTCATGTAGTCGCCGTCAGAATTGAAGGAAACTTAACTCGCGAGATGCCTAACTAATCCGTCGCTTTCGCTTGACAGAAATGCCTACCGCCGACTTGCCTAGAACTACTAGTATTAGGGTGCTGGAATCGGCCATTGATTATTGTCTAGAAACCAGCTACTTAAGTGGCTACCAGCTGAGCTAGTGTTTGTTCAACTTAATCCCCACGTGAACTGCCTGAATTAGTAGCCGCAATCTTGGTTTGCAGGTCACTCGGAGCACCCCCAAACAGAAAAAGAAACATGGACCGGTCGAGATCGATGGTGACACTCATGTGCGACACTCATGTGCCATCACAAAGTTCAGTTAATCAATTGGTCGTTTAGCTGAAAGATCGACCAGTGATTATCGGTTCTTTTGCTTATACTGTTCTTGAGTCGTACCCTACATCGGTGCTTACTGTAATCCTAAGTGTCTGTTCAGACTTCAGAATGCGAACTAAAAAGTGTCTGTTCAAAATGAGTACTAAAAAGTGTCCGCTTGAATGCGGGGATTTTGGGATTAATCTAGTTTGCCGAAAAAGAACAATGCACGAACCATATTTTTTGTAAGTATTTGATGTACTAATTTGGGGCTGGGATCAATGATGTCCAGATGAACTACTCTAGTATAATGCTAGAATTAGAATGGAAGGATTACCTGCAAGTAGGGCATTTGCTCGACGTCGGCCTCGGTGATCCGGGCGGTCTTGCCGGCCTTGGCGACGACCTCGTCGTAGACCCTCTGCTGTGCCGCCGGGTCGAGGATGAGGTGCATCATTGCCCACTCTAGCGCGGTGGCGCTGGTGTCCGTGCCGGCGCTCATGACCTCGGAGCAGAGCGTGACGAGCTCCTCCTCCCCGAGCCGCTTCCCCCTGCCCGGCGGCTCGAGGTCGAACAGCGAGTCCACGTACGCCTCGCCGGGCGGGCTCATCATCTCCACTCCGCCGACCACCCTGTTCCCCTCCCCTTCCTTCCACGCGTTGCCGCCCGTCTGCAGGAACTCCCGCCGCGCGCGCACGAGCGGCACGAGGCAGTCGAGCTGCCGCCGGCGCAGGGCCCTGGCCTTGTTGAGCTGCGGCCGGAACAGCGGCGTGAGGAGCGGCAGGAAGTCCGGGAGGTTGGGCAGCGAGATCATCATCACCTCCTTGAGCACCTCCTCGATCTCCACGATGAGCTCGTCGGGGATCTTGGCGCCGAAGCAGATGCAGACGAGGATGCTGCAGATGGTGAGGCGGCAGTTGGCCATGACGCGGATGGCGCCGGTGGCGGCGTGCTCGGCGCGGAGCCGGCGGAGGTGGGCGCCCATGGCCCACTCCCGGATCCACGAGAACCCCTTAACCCGCGGCGGGGACACGATCTCGGCGACGAAGTTCCGGCGCAGCGCGCGCCAGAGGGGCCCGTAGGGCGCAGAGTTGACGGTGCACTTGCCAACGCTGAAGAGGAGGCGGATGGGGCTGTCGGCGGGGCGGCTGGCGAACGCGGGGCCCTGCTTGACGAGCGCGTCGTGGATGAGGTCGGCGGAGGTGACGACGATGAGTGTGCGCTGGCCCATGCGCATCGTGAAGATGGGGCCGTACTTGGTGCGGAGGTCGCGCACGATGTACATGAAGGGCCGCCGCTGGAGGATCACCTGGAAGAGGTTCCCGACGACCGGCCAGCCGGGAGGGCCCGGCGGGAGGCCGTCCACGCCGCCCGTCTTGGAGCACCGCCGCCACCACACCAAGCCCAGCACCGCCGCCGAAACCAGCAGCAGCACGTCGTTCACGTCCATGATCCTGGACGGTGGCCGGAGCTCAACCCTCGATCTTTGACTCTATTCTTGGCAATCGGTCTCACACTTGCCGCTGAGCTGAGGTGGTGAGGTGTGTCGTGGGGAGTGGGTGGAGCGATATATAGCGGGAGGAAGGTGACGAGGGGTACTGTGGTGGACGTAAATGCGAGCCATCTACCATCTGAAAGGAGCCATGAATGCGAGCTCCAGTAGTGTGTCCTTCAATGCGGGCGCGTGAAAGCTCGGGCTAGTTTGACAGTTGTGCTGAGCCCGGCAGCGATACGGTTGAACTGTATACCGGCGGCAGCAGCTAGCCTGGCCATGGTAAGCTAGTGGGCGAGCGAGCGAGCCAGCTGCTGGTTTTCTTTCTGGGGATCTAGAAGCAGGAGGGATCGGCCGGGATGGGAACGCAGTGAGCTGCTGCTCTATCTATGGCTTTAATGGCGCGTGTCAGGTGCACGAGCCGGTGCCGTTGGGGATTGACGACGCGGTCGACCGCAATGCGACTAGGCGACCCGGTTGTCTACCGTACGTGGGAGCGACCGATCCGTTACACCGTGTAGTTTTCTGAGTTTTCAGATTTTTTTAAAAAAAAAATCAAGTGATATGGTGAAATTTTGACAGAACAGACCACATCCACGAACGTAACGTCAAAAAGGACCACCTGCAAAAATATTTGTCAAAAAGAACCACCTGAGGCGTGGCGGCAGGCGCTTTAGACGACACGTGGCGCCTGCCGCCACGGACGGAGGCGACAGGAGAAGCCGCCAGAGGCGGTGGCGGCATGTTCCTCCGAAACGGAATCCTGACGCACTGAACGGGATCTCCTTCCGTGTGGGTCCCAGCCGCCTGGGCCCGTGGCGGCATGATGACGTGGCGGAGACGCCGCCTGGGCCGCTGGCGGCCTTTGCCCAGGCTGCCGACAGCCGCATGCTGCACACTGCCGGAAAAGAATCCCGCACTGATGCCTGTGGCGACGAGACAGAGCATGCACTAATTTTCCTACACGGGCGGGAAACGGATGAGGAGCAAGCACTAAGGAAAAGAATCCCGCACTGATGCCTGTGGCGACGAGACAGAGCATGCACTAATTTTCCTGCACGGGCGGAAAACGGATGAGGAGCAAGCACTAAGGAAAAGAGAGCTATGAGCAGTGCAACACTGATTGCCAGGCATGACTGTCTGCATGCGAAAACAAAGCAGGAGACATGCGCTACTGTATTGACGGCGGTGATTGCTAGACTGGATGCTAATTGCTACTTTGCTTTGTATGCATCGAAAGAGAAAAGCAGCTGAGGTCTCTCGTTTGGTTCTTTTTATAGCAGACATCTCGTTCTTTCTATCACTACACTCCCTCACGCTTTGCTCTCTCTTTCTCGTCTGTGCCACTCCCTCGCGCTCTGCTCTCTCTTTCTCGTGCGGAGTGAAGCTAGGAGTTGAACATCAAGCTACGGAAATTTCGAAGGTACGAGCTATGAAATGTGTGGAATTGTTTTGCCATGCACTTAGTTAATTAGTTTATTGTTAGCTCGTAATTAGGTACACGATATAGGATTGTTGAAACTATAGACATAAAGTATATTTAGATGTCTTAGGCATTGATTGTTGAATTATTACAAACTAGTATAAATTTTGTTAAAACTTAAAATATAAATTTGGTTAGAGCATAAAATATAAATATTCAAGTACAATGTTAAAACGCAAAACTTCATGCTATTATTTTTGTTGTTGTAAATATGGTTGTCAATAGGTAGTACATTTAATTATTATTATTTGTATGAATAAATGAAAATAGAATACTGGTGTAATAAGTAGAACAAGTATTATTTTAAAACATAAATAAAAGTAAGCTACGATGTTATTAATTTTTTCTTGTAAACCTGGTTGTTCGGTAGGTACGATGGAAAATTTGTCTGTGTTCTATGGGGACGTCGTACGCGACGCTATTTCCGGTGTTGATGTTTCGAACTGCGACTCGATGCGAGTTGTAGTTAGAGACATGGTGAATAAACCATTTGGGGACGTAAGGAAAATAATTCGGAGGCATTTTAGTCCTTCCTTGCGTGGAATGAAGATGACCGTGGAGGCGTTCATTTGCATGGGAGGCAATGATGGGACACCTGCGCGATGGGGTCTGCGGGAGGTGAGAAGTGAAAGCCACTGGAGCAAGTATATGGGGTTTGCAAGCACACCAGGTTCCGCCATGTACTGTGAACCGATGGTGTATGTGAAGTTTATATCCGCTAGTGATGAAGCCGGATGCAGTACTGCAACTGGTGAGGACGAGTTGGCCACTACCAGCGCAGTTCCCCTCACGGACCTTCTTCATCAGAGGAAGACTCATCGTCTTCGTCTAAGGAAGAATGACCGTCATCGTCATGGTCAAGCGCCTCCGGCAATCCCGTCATGTGTTCGCTCTGGTCAACGACAGCAGACCAATATCCTGGTTCAACGACCGCCTGATGGACATGGTCGCCGCCTGTATGCTGTGATGGGCCGGTGAGGGGAACTGCGCTGGTAGTGGCCAACTCGTCCTCACCAGTTGCAGTACTGCATTCGGCTTCATCACTAGTGGATATAAACTTCACATACACCATCGGTTCACCGTACATGGCGGAACCTGGTGTGCTTGCAAACCCCATATACTTGCTCCAGTGGCTTTCACTTCTCACCTCCCGCAGACCCCATCGCGCAGGTGTCCCATCATTGCCTCCCATGCAAATGAACGCCTCCACGGTCATCTTCATTCCACGCAAGGAAGGACTAAAATGCCTCCGAATTATTTTCCTTACGTCCCCAAATGGTTTATTCACCATGTCTCTAACTACAACTCGCATCGAGTTGCAGTTCGAAACATCAACACCGGAAATAGCGTCACGTACAACGTCCCCATAGAACACAGACAAATTTTCCATCGTACCTACCGAACAACCAGATTTACAAGAAAAAAAATTAATAACATCGTAGCTTACTTTTATTTATGCTTTAAAATAATACTTGTTCTACTTATTACACCAGGATTCTATTTTCATTTATTCATACAAATAATAATAATTAAATGTACTACCTATTGACAACCATATTTACAACAACAAAAATAATAGCATGAAGTTTTGCGTTTTAACATTGTACTTGAATATTTATATTTTATGTTCTAACCAAATTTATATTTTAAGTTTTAACAAAATTTATACTAGTTTGCAATAATTCAACAATCAATGCCTAAGACATCTAAATATACTTTATGTCTATAGTTTCAACAATCCTATATCGTGTACCTAATTACGAGCTAACAATAAACTAATTAACTAAGTGCATGGCAAAACAATTTCACACATTTCATAGCTCGTACCTTCGAAATTTCCGTAGCTTGATGTTCAACTTCTAGCTTTACTCCGCACGAGAAAGAGAGAGCAGAGCGCGAGGGAGTGGCACAGACGAGAAAGAGAGAGCAAAGCGTGAGGGAGTGTAGTGATAGAAAGAACGAGATGTCTGCAATAAAAAGAACCAAACGAGAGACCTCAGCTGCTTTTCTCTTTCGATGCATACAAACCAAAGTAGCAATTAGCATCCAGTCTAGCAATCACCGCCGTCAATACAGTAGCGCATGTCTCCTGCTTTGTTTTCGCGTGCAGACAGTCATGCCTGGCAATCAGTGTTGCACTGCTCATAGCTCTCTTTTCCTTAGTGCTTGCTCCTCATCCGTTTTCCGCCCGTGCAGGAAAATTAGTGCATGCTCTGTCTCGTCGCCACAGGCATCAGTGCGGGATTCTTTTCCTTAGTGCTCCTTAGTGCTTGCTCCTCATCCGTTTCCCGCCCGTGCAGGAAAATTAGTGCATGCTCTGTCTCGTCGCCACAGGCATCAGTGCGGGATTCTTTTCCGGCAGTGTGCAGCATGCGGCTGTCGGCAGCCTGGGCAAAGGCCGCCAGCGGCCCAGGCGGCGTCTCCGCCACGTCATCATGCCACCACGGGCCCAGGCGGCTAGGACCCACATGGAAGGAGATCCCGTTCAGTGCGTCAGGATTCCGTTTCGGAGGAACATGCCGCCACCGCCTCTGGCGGCTTCTCCTGTCGCCTCCGTCCGTGGCGGCAGGCGCCACGTGTCGCCTGGAGCGCCTGCCGCCACGCCTCAGGTGATCCTTTTTGACAAATATTTTTGCAGGTGGTCCTTTTTTACATTACGTTCGTGGATGTGGTCTGTTCTGTCAAAATTTCGTGATATGGTAGGACTCTTTCTATTGCTGGAATTTAGAAACCTAGTACTCCTTCCAGTCAAAGTCAAACTTTGTGAAATTAGATATATAGAAAAAATATAAACATTGGTAACAAAATTTTAACATTAATATAATCTTCATAAGATATATTTTCATATTATATATATTTAATATTATAGATATTAATATTTTTTGGTATATACTTGGTCAAACTTTGAAGTTTGACTTTGAAAAATCCAAAACACGGAATAAATAAAAACGGAGGGAAAAAACATAGAATGAGGATGCCACATATGGTTAATTCCTACAGGCTTTGAAAACACATAATTTTATGAAATGTTCTTTGGATGATGCACATGAATCGAACACAGGAATTTCATACGATTGAGGAGAGAGAGCATAGAGAAAAAGAGTGTAAATACATTAGACTTCGCAAAGGAAAAATAAAATAAGTTTAAGCTCATGTTGAGAGGAATTGAAAGCATATGAATGGATTCTATAAGAATATGGTCACCTCAATCTTACTATCCAAAGGGCTTAGATAGGAAAAACTTTTGTGGATTAGAATCCAACAAAACTATTATGAAATTCCTCCAATTAAAAGAGGCTCCAAATTGGAAAGATATCTAAAACATATAGAAAAGGTAGGACTATAATGCCATGGGAATTTGATTCTGCAAAAAAAAAATTGATACTTTGGAAGAGGTTGGAGTGGACGTAATTTTAACAATGAAATCTACTTTAAGCAAATCCTAAGGAAAATTGCCAATTTTTGAATGGGAAAGAGGCCCGAAAGCCCCGGAAGATCCTCCAAATCGGCACAACAGCCTCGAGGAAGAAAAAGATGTGGCACCACACACCACAGCGCGGAGTAACCTCCATCAGCCAAAAAACACGTATGCGGACCTATCCTTCATGGATGAACTCCGTAGTAGAGCTTGCATTGGTCTTCCCGAGGTCTAGCCCACAGACCCGCTGCCCAAATTTTGTCCCCATGGCGGCCATATGGAGCAATCAGAGGAGTGGGAAAGAGCTCCTATTTCGAGCTTATTGGTAGGGCATCACAGATCTGCCTTCTCCCGCATGAGGCTCCTCCCTCCGGAGCACGATGGTGAGAATAAGCACCTCCTGCAGCCATGGGATGCTGCTCGGATGTATCCGCGAAAAAGGTCCCCTCAGCATGACACGAAACGCCACCTAGGACAAAGACGAAACCGAAAACCCTAGACTCCTACTATACATAAAAGGGGACCGTCCAACCCGGCCTCCCTATTTCTGACCGGCCAAGCTACCGGAGAAGAGGGGGAGCCGTCGGGGCGCGGCAAGAGACTCTCAAAGCAGGGACTAGGAGAGATAAAGAAAAGTGGAGAATGAGAGCACCATGTGGCAGTTATGCCCCAATTGTGTGGAATTTGTATCCTACATAATAGATGACTAGTGTTGGAAAAATACTAAAGGATTGGAATCCTCTAAAAATCCATTTGAATCAAAGAGGCCCTGGATTTTGGTCCACCACATGTCATCCGTGCAAACAAAATTGATAATTAATAGTATATATCATTTGATATCCTCACAAGAATTTTTTTATGCTCTCCACATATAGTCATATTTTTCTATGAAACTTTGTACGTCTCAATGACAGGGCTTAGTGGTAACACCTTTGTGTCCATCATTGATGTTAGTCGAATTTGCCAGTTTGGAATAATAGTGAAAATAGTCTTTTCTTGGTTTTTAAGAGAACATCTCTTAACTAAGGGAAGACAAACTTCTCTTCCTTCACTATCTTCAACTAAGTAAAAATTCAACATGGCAACTCTAAGAGAACGCTGGTGTCACCACATTGTACATGCTCGAAGGTGTGTTTTACCTGGTAAGACAAAGGTTTTGGAAAATACCATCCATAAATCGACTTTCACTCCTATGCTCTGAGCTTCAGTATCGATAAGAATTCAATTCTAATTTTATGTTATGAATATACCATATCAATTCATTATGTATGGATGATTGATGAGATTCCATGGAGTAGAGAAGCGGTGCAAACAAAAACTTCCAAAAGTTGGGTCTCGGGATGGTACTTCGAGCATCAATTTTTTCAGGCGAACGTGGAGTGCACATTAAAATAATTACAGTACACATTCGGAAAGTATAAATCATCATAAATAATACTAATATATATGATGTTTTTTATGATAGTGATTCATTTCGTTTATATGATCAGAAAAAAGCAATATTTAACTAGTATAATAAAACTGCTAAAGGGGGAGTAGAGATTTCTTGCACCCGAACTCCATTGCTCCTGCCACTTTAAAAAATTCGAAAAATAAATTTAAAAGTTTCAAAAAAATCTGAAAAAAAATCATGCATGTTCTCGATGATGTGCCCTGTAGACGTGCAAAATCACAATGCAAAATACTATATATTTTGACCTACACAAAAATGACAAATTTGCAGCTCTTATTATAGTTAACAATGCATAGTTTCAAATCTCCCCATTTTGTCTTTTTTATTTATACTATAATATAAATTATTATGCATTGAGATTTTGCACGCACGTAGTATATATCATTGAGAACACGCATGATTTTTTTCAGATTTTTTTGAAACTTTTAAATTTATTTTTCGAATTTTTTAAAGTGGCAGGAGCACTGGAGCTCGGGTGCACAAAGCAGTTTCCGCTAAAGGGGTCAATATTTTGGAATGCTATACAAAATAACATATCATTGTAAAAAAATACTCCTGCTGGATTTCTTGGAAAAAATATAAGTGTGTACCATTTTCTCAAATGTCAATCACAATTATGGACCTTTGGATCTGCAGCTAACCATTCCCATACTCGAAAAGTTACTGCGAATGTTGCTAAAACTGCTTAGTGTTCTATATATCGCAACTCTAGGCTCAACAATGCGCAATTCCATGTGACCGGAAAGTTTCTTTTTCAGGAAAATAGGAACGAGGAGAACCATTAGTAAACTGTTGGTAATCTTGATGGGACACCATTACCCAATATTATCACTGGCAAGTGGCGACATGAGCTTTCTGGGATTTCCTCAAATCAGGTTGCCGTCTCTCCATTATGTCGACGCAGAAGCGGAACCGCCTCCCAACATGATATTCGGCGTTTAGAGGCAGCAAAATTTGGTTAGTCCTCGGTTTCCATCATCATCATTCCCTTACATACGTGTGGCGGTTGATGGACAAAGCCATCGAAGGCTCGTAACCGAAATCCCCGGCCGAGCCTTCTGTTGGGATTCGATGGAGATCGGTAGGGAGAGCGGGGCTTGAATGCGAAAGCTCAGTTCACCAACAGCATACAGGAAACTCAACCTGTCGTCATGGTATGTCCTATGTGTGGTATGCGCTCCAGACTGGTACTCCAGTCCGGATGCTGGTGGTTGAGCATGAGGGAACCGGAGTAACTTGCTTGTCCATGGATCAGTTCCAGTGGTGCTTGTCCAGACGAACCCTTCAAAGTTTTCAGTATATGTATAGAAGTTTAAAGACGACACACACCACTAAAGCATTTCTCAAACAATTTAACATGGTACTCATGAAAATAAGAGTGCTCAAAGTTTTGCATATTTAGCACCGTTTTTTCCCACGACTATTTCGATGAAACAAACCATCATTTCACAAATGACTCAATATTTATAGGTCTCCTTTTTCGTAGAATCTTTTGATATTTGAAAAATAAAATTTTCCACCGAGTAGGTGCACCTTTGAATTTCCGCGTCACAGGTCCTCAAGATAGGCCTTTCACATCTCAAAGTATCAAGATATAATATTTCTAAGCTTGTATCGTAAAGCTACTTTATATATTTATTACAAGAATCCTAATACATTCTAGATAGGATTTACTTATTATTAGCTTTTCTCGTTTGATTCGCTACGAGATATGCAATAGTAGTAATATGGTACTAAATTTTTTTATCGAATCATTAATTGCAATGTCACGTCATCCTTTTGTTTAGGGACACCGTGTAATACTTGCAGTGTGAGAGGCGTTGATAATATAGCATTTTTAGATGGCACGTTTTGTAAAATTCTCAGTCCCCGTAGACTGTAGCAGTTTATACAGAGTTTTTTCTTTTTTAGGTAAACTGTGAGCTTTATTGATCAAAAACAAATTTTTACAATCATTAGCGACCAACACCAAACACGCAGGCCCGTGCTGAACCGCTTAATTCCTTTTTCTTGTAGTCACAAAAACAAGACGCAAATGATTTTCCTCTTTAGAACTAATCCCATGAAGCACTTCTGTACCAGTAGCAACCTGATTATTCGGGGGTAACAGAAAGGGTGAGTGAGAACATTTAGGGTCATTGAAATTGAGCGGTGGTCTCACTTTGGTCATTGATATTCAGAATACCCTAAATACGGTCATGGAAGTTGTTGAAGGGGTTCAGTTTGGTCACTGGTAAATTTTATATTTATTATTTGTTCCTCCAACTGACAGGTGGGATCAGAATAATTAGTCAAATAATCTGCTACGTAGGCTACAGTAATTAGTGCAACGGTGGAGGTCAATGAGTCAACCGTATGCCAGCTAAGCAAAATACGTACGTCAAATTATACTAGTGACCAAAATGAACCCCTTCAACAACTTCCATGACCGTATTTAGGATATTCTGAATATCAATGTCCAAAGTGAGACCACCGCTCAATTTCAATGACTATAGCTGAATTTTTCTCTTATCATTATTGCTCTTGCGCCCACGCACGGCTATCCAGATCAGGATAAACAGCACAACAGCTAGCCAGTTCCGGGTTGAGAACGATACTGTCCGCACCGCATTTAGGTCTGTCTGGTAAGATTCAAAAACATAAAAACAGATACAATTTGTGCGATTATGAAATGTCAAGTACGACAATTCAATAGTTCAGAAATTTTTGTGTCACTCAGAAAAAGGAAGCCATCTATGTACTCATTTTGGACAAGCAATTAAAAGTACATGTTTGTACTGTTGGGTCATCGGAATATATCAAATAATCAGGAAAAATGTTTGATGCACATACAAGGACAGGATTTTAATGACCCTTAAAAAAAATGGATTTCCGAATCCTGCTACAACTATACCGCTGTTATATCTACTTTGTAGTTCGTATATCTTATCTTGGTTCTGTAAGATGAACTTGGCTTTGCCATCTGAAAGACTGAAAAATCTGCTGAGAGCCTTCTATGCTGAAGAGAACGAGTGTGCGTCCGAGGATCCGGCGGCCCGAGGATCTTTCTCACTTGATCTCCGCTTCATCGTCTTCCTCACCTCTTCCTCCTTCTTGTCAACAAACTGCATCAGTTCTTTGAAGCTACCGAGGCGCGTCGTCCTAGGCTTCGTCGGCTGCATTTCAGCGACAATAGCAGTGGCGACAGCAGCGGCAGCAGCATCGCTTGGCTCGCCGTCAGCTCCAGAACTGGAGTACCTGCTGTACTGCCAGCAGACCCTCACGAAGAAGACCATGAGAGCAAAGACGCATATCAGAGCGCACACCAGGAAAAGGCCCCAGAAGCTTCCGAGGCTAAGCTGGACTGCTCCCAGCCCACTGTCCTCAGCGCCGCAGCTCGGGTCTGTGAACCACTCGTCGTGAATTCTCTGAAGCTGCCCACTCTCTGAGAGTTGAAGGATGGCGGTCGACAGGTCCGCAGCAAGGGGAGAATCTCTCTGAAATGCCTTCAAAGCAGAAGAGAAATAAAATGAACGTATTTAGTACTCTCCTTTATAAAAATTTGGAAATGTATGATGAGTTAAAGGATGCTGAACGTACAAAGCCCCATCCCTCCTTCGTGAACTCCTGGCCGACTATTCTGAAGTTGCAGTGGGATGACAGGAAGATCTCCACACATGGCATCTCGTCAACAATTGCAGCAACGCCACCATTCTTTGGCCCGCGATTAAGGGCATCGGCATACTCTTGGACCGTGCTCAGCGGTACCAACCGAGATTCAGGAATGTTCAGCTCGTCGATCAGGTAATTTCGGACAAACTTTCCAGCCTGGTATCCGATAGGTAAAGCGCTTGCAACCAAATTGTCAAGCCCAGTTATTCCGGTTGCAAGTTGCTGGACCGTGAGGATTGACGTCAGGCTAGCAGTGTAGCTTGAATTGATGATCAGCACGACAAACAGCCATATGATCAGCACAAAACGCCCAAGAGCACTTACAGTGTTCTGTCCTGAGTGAGACATGTCAGTAAGATATTCTCATTCAGACGGGAAAACAACACGGACAGGAAAATTAAACATAACATCATGTGATGCATCTAGTGGACTTACTGTGCGCAAAGAACATTGTTGAGAAACTGAACCTGAAAGAGAAGCATGAAGAATCAGTTAGATTCTAATAGCAAAAGGAAATAAAACAATTGAGGAGAGCAAAGGAAATAAATTAGAATAACAATAACCACTTTGCATCTATTAATATTTCCAGTCTAAATCTTAACTCAAGACAGATATGGTAACCTAAGATAAAACACATCCTTGGAGTAGCAAAAGGAATTTACCAAAATATTGTCAGGACTTGTTGTCGTGGAGATCCTCGAAACTCCTCATTAGTTCGATGTTCAAGAATCCAAACAACTACTCCCACAAAAATGAAAAGAGCACCTGTTACACACCACATCTCTACTGTGAAAGGTTTAAGGAAAGCCCAGGCACTTGAAGTTGCTCGTCTCGCTGGCGCTACTATCACGAGTCCCGCCTCGATATAAGGCTGTGTGAACTCTGCAATCTTCGTTCTATTTCTCACAATAGCGAAGTCGCCTACAGCTGCATCAAGGGACTGAAGGAAAATAAGATTCAGAAAACTAAAAGCAAAAGGAACAAAGAAGCAGAGCAAAGAATGAGAACCTACATTGGTGGAAATCATACTAATAATGTTGTCATAGTTAGGATTATTTAAACCATCCCCAATTGCTATGAAATGGCAAGGAACTGGGTAAGGAAGCAGTTTAATTGCTGCGTTGAATATATCAATGCTGTACCCGCTAACATTATCAGGGCCCTTGCCACCTGACACCAACTCCTTAAAACTTGGTTTATTTGGAACACCAACTCTCAGAGGCTGGCCATTGTTAGGGAAAACCCAGCCCCTAGGCTGAGTAGTAGTGCCGCCTGGCCACACCACACTGTACAACCGCTGGGAACTTGTCGACGTATTTGGTGGCTTCCGATACAAAATTTCAGGAGAAGCCACAGAAAGGCCAGAGTAATTACTCCAATATCCAATCAAGCGGGACCCAGAACCACCAACATTAAGGATATCATAAGCTGGCAGTACCAAATTGCGATCTGAGCCAAACCGAACCTGACCTGTCAGGCCTGTAATGTTTGTGAGCAGAAGTTGCTGTAGCAACTGCTCACCACCATCAAATATCTTAAGAGTTGATAGGCGCAAAGTGCTTCCATTTGAATCGTGCAATCTTGGGTCTGCCGAGAAATTAATCTGCTGCCTGTTATCGAGAAAACGATCGATAGCACGAGCAACAATCCAAACTGAGTCATATGCATAAAACCCATACGAATTCAAGGCAGACTCAATGCTCCTATTATGAGCCACATTATTCCATTTAGATATGAACTTCGTCTTGGCAACAGAATCAGGAGTATGCTGACGAAGAACAATTATCCCTTGTATATAACTCATGACATTCCGATCTCTAGAACTTGAGGAGTCCAGGACAGCAGCTAGCCAATCGGTTACTATCCAGACATAGCCACTGGCCATCATTCGAAGCTTGTTAGCTGCGGAAAATAGTTCCATCCCTGTATCAGGATTGACATGCACAACCAACACCCTGGATTCCATCATGTTTGCTCTAAAGAGTACATCACTGATCACATCTGTATTTGAATTTGGAGGAATGGCTGCTTTGTATGAAATTCTTGCCCGATTAGCTGCAAGTGCATCTCCGAGGGCCGCCACCCCACCTCGCCCATAATCATCATCAACAAATATGGCAGTCACCTCTTTCCATTGGTAATAATCAACAATGCTAGCAACAGCATGCATTTGGAAGTAGTCACTAATGGTACTCCTTAAAAAGTAAGGGTACTCCGATGCAGATAGGGTTGGATCAGTTGCTGCGAATGATAGAAGTGGAACATGTAGCTCATTAACAACATGTGAGATGACATGGCCTATTCCAGAGGATTGTGGACCAATGACAGCAACCACGCTTTTCTCCATTAGTTGCAATGCTGCAATAAAGTAAGGTTTGCGAATCAGTTCATAGACTATTCAATGCAATTTGGAAGTCTCTTATATGTACTAATTGGTTTCTTGGTACATTTAAGACACTTCAGTGCTTATATTGATCTTACTCCATACTTTCTATAAGATATATATTTATCTTGATTGAGGAGGTTACAAATCAATGAATATGAGTTATTATCTTGGCAACAAAGGAAATAGTATGTCTACTCACAAATTCTGAAGAAAGAGAGACAAATGAGGGTTGAAACGACAGATTGAAGCTAAATTTCCAAATAAGCTACAAGATCCTACTAATGATGTGCTAGTACTTGAGTAGTGTTCAGCAAAAATTGTTGTCCAGCAAGAATGAGAAAACAAATGGAATGGACTTCAAAGCATATGGTGATGCCTGTTGTTCTGATGCTCACACATGCCACAAAGAGAAAAAGGAATCTTGAATGAGAAGAAAGTGAAGAACTGGGTGCTCCCTGATACATGTTCCTTGCACCTTAAGGAATGATCTAAGCAGTATTGTAAGTTATGCCATTTATGGTACACAGTACCAGAATGCCTTTTGTCTGTTTCTCTTTTGTTGCCAGAATAATCAGGTTAGCATGGTTCTCAAGAAAGGAGACATCATCCTCAGAAGTTTAGAGAAACAGTTTGTCTAAGCATGGTTGGTTTCTCCATTTCCAATCAAGATAGTATTGAAGCATCTCATGGAACACGAGCCAGGCAATTATTGTCTTAAACAAAAAGTGGAAATGGGCCATCCCTTAAAAATGGTTACAAAGATACATACTATCAAAGGAACCTTGACCAAAATCAGAGTCTTCAGACTAAGACATCAATGCACTAACATTACGCTGCAGCTAAATTCTTTCTTTGCTAGTCAACAATTGATGCCCCTAAATTTATGGTTCATAACCTAAGCGAATCTTAAGCAGAAAGACAACAAAAATAAACTAAATAAGCAGACGGAGCTTGGCTCTGATGGTTGGGTTCCCTGTGGTGGAACCAGCCCACCCAGGTTCAAGTCCTAGACTTGGCATGGGCGTTTGCATTTACCTGGATTTATTCCAGGTTTATCCGGCGCTATTCTTTCAGTGGTAGGTGGCGTGCCCGTCAACAGCGAGGCGCCTGTGGTGACTTCGTCAACCTCAAGATTTGCCGGCTCGGTCCTTCAGAGGTGCTCATAGGGGTAGGGTGTGCGTGTGTGCGTTCATAGGGGTGAGTGTACGTGCGTATTTGTGAGCGTCTGTGTTGTACTGTGTTCTCAAAAAAAAAAAAAAAAAATAAACTAAATAAGGTATGATTGAGAGAATAATGAAGACTCTTATCTCAAAATAAATAAGTGGAGGAGCAGGTTTCTTCAGATATGTGCCAGAAGACACAGATCAATGAAACTAAGCAAAGGTCCTAATCAACTCCGACGTGCATGTTCTGTCATTTTGTGACAAGTTGCAATTATCTTTGCCTTTTTTTAATACGGTTTGGAACATGCAGGTGCAATAATACACAGCGCCAGCCACACGGGGAACAGATATGCTGGCCAGATTGCGGTGCCCTCGTCTCCACCACTACTAATACTGAGATCTCAATAAAGAAAAAGAAAAATGAGGCTGTTGGTAAAGGTAGCAGTGCGTTCAGGTCTTAGGGCCTGTTTGATTCAAAGGATTGGCATAAGAATCTTGTAGGATTCAAATCCTTAGGAATTTTTCCTATGGTACTTGTTTGATTCATAGGATTGAATCCCATAGGATTTTTTCCTATGGAATTCTTTGTACTAGTTCCTATAGGAATCCTAACATGCACTCACACCTCTTTTTCAAAATCCTTTGCTTTTCCTGTGATGGAATCAAACAAAGATTGATGCATATGAAATCCTATGGTATTGAAGTGGACATGACATTGCAATCCTGCAGTTTTTCTATTCCTGCGTTTTTCCTATCCTGCGAATCAAACAGACCCTAAAAGGATAAAGAAGTTCAGAAATAAGAAAAATTGACCACTATTCAGATTAGTTCATTTGGGCCATGACAAATCAATTCTTCTAAATGTGAACAAAAAGAAATATTCTTTCTCATTTGCAACTACTAAAGCAGAGAATTACTGTCTGCATCAGCACTTGGCTTTGTGCTACATATATGTAGTAGTTGTTGAGAATAAAGCGCCAGATGATCCCAATCAGAAAACTACAGAGAAGGCTAGTGACAAGGTCTGAAGGTCACCAAACGAGCCCAGAAATTAGCCAGGAAACACGGGGAATTGCTTGTCAGGAGGGATAATAATGAACTAAGGAAGTAAAGAACCCGACTGACCTTCGATGGTTCCAAGAAACCCGCTGCAATTGGTGTCCTGGGTGATCAAACTGAGCTTGGTCCCGGCGAGCACGACGGGGTCGGCGTTGACGTCGTCGACGGCAAGCTCCATGGCGAGCCGGGCCGGGCGGCCAATGGTGGAGTCGTACGTGAAGAGGGCGCCCACGGACACCGCGCTCGGCCGCTGCCCCGCCGCAGCCGCCGCCGAGGCGAGCGCCAGGCACAGGAGCAGCAACCTGTCGGCGCCCATTGCACCCTCCAAGCCCACCGGAAGCGCGGCACTAGAGCGCGGGGCTCATCGGCGCTCGGCGACGCCAATTGGGCGGGGGAATCGCAGGAAGAAATTGCTGGATGGATCAAGAGCAGCTCGGACTGAGACTGCTCCAAGCAGGCTGGACGGCCAGGAAAGATGCTAGCTTTGAGGTGGGCGTGCGAGGAGGAAGAGGACGAGCCGGGGCAGAGCTGTCCCCTCTGCTCCCGCTCCTCCCTGTTCCTCGGAGAAAGAAAGCTCGACGGCGGCGTGTGAGTCGTCGAGTAGCGAGTCCAAGGAGACTGTAGCGGGATGCGACAGCAGCGCATGTATGTAGCGTGCGAGTGTGTGGTGCTCTGCCGCTGCGCTGCGCTGCCGATGTGCGTCGGCGTGTATGCATCACATGGACAAACGGAAAGAGAAAGGGAGCGACAGGCGGACAGGGACTGTTGGATGGAGAAGCGGGTAGGGGGAGGAATTTCTGGCCTCGGCGATGGAGATATTTTGGGGATGGTTCGGAGCGGTTATCGATGAAATAAACTGAGATTTTGTGACCTTGGCCGGAGATCCAATAATGGTCACTAGCTGAATGCCCGCGTGTTGCTACGGGATAATAAAATTATGTATAAAGATAAATATATTGATAGAAAATATTGCTTAATGAACAACATGCCGAGAGTTATGCCAAGACGGTACAACATTCGATCACTCGTATCCAATGACTCGCGGAGGTAATCGATTGTACCGTCGGCCGCCATCGAAAAAGAGTGGTAAAAGAGATGGCGACATGATTAGAAGTGGCCGCTTGTGCTCGTGCTACATCCAGTTCATACTAGAGAAATTTGTGGAGACCAAGGTAGAGAGTATAGGGTGCGGGATAGGATGAGAAACTTTGTTGCACGTAACGGCATGGCATCCCGTGAGAGTAAGACCTCCAACCACAAGCATTCGTAACGACATTCATCTCTCCTCAGACATGTCTTAATCCAACCGACTCTGTTTAGTTTTCTTCTGTGCGATGGTCTCCCATATTTGGCACAAATATATTATCGCCTAAAATTTGGCATGGTTCATTGATGACGACATTCCATCAAAGTTATTGTGAGCTATATCATGTTTTGTGCTAATCAAAGTTGTTGTGAGTTAGATCATACTTTGTGCTAACCAAGTTATTGTGATATTGATCTGGGTCCGAGTGGACTCTGTCGCTGCTATTGACATGGAAAACAATTTTAAAAGCTAAACTATATTTATGACAATAGGATACGATTATAAAATCCTACCGAGTAGGATAGCATATTTCTATGGTTATTAGTTAGAAGTGGGACAAACCCTGATTTTTTTGGCACACCGGCTGCAGAGAGGGGTTTGGGATTTTCCTAATATTTCAGTTCCATAGGAATTTGTAGGATTTGACATTTGACGGCGACTGACATCAATCACCACTTCTAGATCATTGATGAGATCCGCTTGTTCAGATTATAAAAACTAGCTAACTGCCCGTGCGTTGTAACGGGGAAATAAAATAATATAATTGCATCAATCACAGCATGATGCTATGCGACTTGTGCTTCTCACACAGCTTGCGATCAAGTCAATCAACGTTGACACCTATCCTATTTCCTTCCTCCCACATTACATTGATCTCCTCCGTCCCACTTTGAAGGAAGGCAAGGTCTTTTTCACAATTCGACATCTAAATGTCTGGTTGATCAAGATCTTTATACAAATAAAATGTGTACAAGCAACACCATGAACTGATGTAACATGTAAATAACCGAAGGATCATCTAGTGTGGCGTCAATGCATTATGAAGTTTTCCTAGATACTTTGAACTTCAGATGTGGTCATCACAATAAGATGCTAACGACAGCACGGAAAGCAAAGATAAATGAAGCAGCTAAACGGGAGAAAAAAAACGCACGCGAGCAATCGAGCATGCGCTGGGAGCTAGTGGTTGATCGCTAGTACTCGTACTCCAGCGAGCCAAAAGAAGCCTATTTGCTTTTTTAACACAAGCGTGCTGGGCCAACTCCCGTTTTTTTAGCACAAGCGTGCTGGGCCGACGGAGCGTGAGCGACGTACGCGTACCATGTCGCTAAGAGATATTATATAGTAGAGACAATCATGCAAGATGCAAAAGTGATAAGAATTATCTTGTTTTTATGATTTTAAGTAGTTGATGGAGATTTTATTTTTATTTAAATAAACTACCATAGCCACTCTTTCGACAACATTCATATTTGGCACTCAAAAGTGCACGTAAGTTGAAAAGGGACACCTTCCTAGAGTTGTAATTAGTGGGTCATGTTAAGAGTTTGCACCACTATGTAATCAACACCTTGTAAAATGATGTGAACACCACGGACGAGCCAAGCTCCATCCAGAGTTCCAGACACAATTTATAGCAAGATATATGGGGTGAGTATGAGCGCGACCAGACGTGTCCGAGCTGTCCGCCTGGACCACTTTGGACCATGTTTTCACCTTTTCTTTTGTCCTTCTTTTAACCTTCTTTCTCCTTTTCAATCAACCATATGCAAGTGACGCTACAATTTTGGGGTATATGGCGGGAGACACATACTTTTGAGACTCCAAAACGGACATGTCTGGACACCATCAGGATACGTCCGGACACCAGTTTGGAGATGCTCTTAAAAGGTGGCAAACCATTCCTTTTTATTATTCTATATGGTAAATATGCAGATCAAAGCACCAATATTAATGGCAGCAGTAATATGATCCAAATTTTGTTTGTTTTGCAAACAATGAAATTACTGTCGGTATTGTTTGTCTAATCAAAATTCTGAAAAAAATCAATTTATGTAGTTCGCCAATACTTGCAGCCAAATTGACACCAGCAGGATGTTAATTGTCCAATCTTTTAATCTAATAGTATAAGTTAAATACCAAATAGGGACAATAATCAAATATGTGCTTCCCAATTATTTTCCTCAAGCATATGCTCACCACCCAGGGTCACGCCGGTCACCTATGTTGATCTCTGAAGCTAGAACCAAATAGGCAGATGAGCGAGGTAGACACACCGCAGAGAGGTTCATCTAACGATGTTCCCTGTTGAGTCGCATCCACGCTCTGCCGGAGAGATGATCATAGTAAGATCGGTATAAAGACTAACCAATTGACAACTAAGACAAATTAAGAAAAATATTCACATGACAGCATGCAAACCTTGTCTTGCAATCCGATGCAGAACTGCAACAATTAAGTTGAATTACATGTAGTAACCAAGAAAAAACTGAAACAAGGAGGTTGAGTAATGTTGCATCCACACATCAGAGAACGACCAGAACCTCGGCGCAAGCACGCAGCCACACAACCGAGGAAGACAACGGCCTCAATTCAGCATGGCTCCAGCGGCCTCCACACACAGGACTACGACGCTTGTTGCGGCAGCTGGTGACGGCGTCGAGCGTCTCTTCGAGTTTGTCTACCTAAGACTGCTTGCCTTGGAGCTGCTGTTGGAGGTCGTTGAGAGCTACGTCAACAAGTACAACTTACCTAGGATTTCAATGTGAAAACATGTGCATTTGGTAGGACAAAGTTAGAACATACAAGGCATGAAATGAGCTGACCCCTAGGTAAAATTGTGCTTTGTTCAGTTCATTATTCTGCTATTTTCAGATCTGGCACCAATTGTTTCAAGCATCCATGATGCACTGGGGATGCTCAAGCAGCGGCACGTCCCCGGCGCCGCCGCTTGTAGCTGCCTCTGCACCTAGTCCGACGACAGCGTCGCACCGCACGTCCATGTCGTCCCACCCGCTCCTGAACGGCCTGGGCATGTACCTTAATCATCCCATGAGGACGAGCCGGAGCTGCACGCGCTGCGCCGCGGCGTTCGTGGCCAGCGCGGCACCGCGTCACCGTCCAAAGGGCCACATGAGCGTCGCGCTCCTGACCACGACCAGGAGCTGCGCCGGCGGGGTCATCGCCTCCTCGCGGTACGACGCATAGGCGACGAACAGCTCCGCCGCCAGTGCGCTGTCCGCGGTGGCATGGTGGTGCTTCTTGGAGGGGTGGAGGGGCGCGTTGCGGCGGGCGAATAGCTCAGGTACTACGTTTTTCAGGGAATTGACTGCGATGCGACATAGTTGGAGATAATAGCTAGGGTACGACGCGTGAGAGCAGCAAAATAGCCACGACCCACCCATTGTGATGAAACGGCCGTGTCACTTACTTGTGCTAGTTAAGGAGGGTTTAGCGGACGTGGGACCCACTAACTTGTACCCGGTCAACTCAACCGGTTCGAGCGACCGCACAGACCGACCTTGCCCTACGCGCCATCTGAACCCCGACAGTGCGCGCCCTGCTCCCTCTCCGGCGGCGGAGCTATCCACTCCTGGGCGTCGAATTCGTTGTCGCCGGCATCTGGGGTGAGTCAAATCGAACCCGCGTGGCCTTCCCTTCGTAATTCTGCCCCAAATCTGACACATTCCCTGCCGTTTTTGCTCGCGGCCAGGCGTATTGGAGGCGGGGGAAGCAGCCCGGAAGAAGGAGGTAGATGGCGAGCTCCGCGGAGCCGGCAGAGTCAAATTCGAGGTAATCCATCACTCTCGTGCTCATTCCGCTTTCGATTTGAGCTCGTTCACTTCCAAGTCATCAAATTCTACTGTCGTCACATTCCCGCGTCGTTGTCAAAACAGGGGAGATGCCCGAAAAAGTTTCGAATTGGGTGTCAAATTTATGCTATCTCAGGCGAAGCTAGCTGATGGTAGCGTGAGGACCATAGATCACGACACATTAGTTAGTTTGGAGCTTTCATTTTACGACATCGATCCACAAGAACTAGTGAACCAAGAAGAGAAAGCGGTGAGAGATATTGTGGAGAAAATAGGGGAGAGTATTCCTTGGGGTCCAGAGCAAGAAGTGGCATTGCTACGGTACGAAGATTGGAAGGGAGAGTATGTGAGAATGGAGGATGGCGAAGCCGTTGTTGATGAAATCGATAAACAAGAGGGCTTTGAAAAGAAACGTGCTACACTTCTTGCCGAGCTGGTTGATCTGAAATCAGATTCAAGAGTAGGATATGTGGCATCAAAGTTGGCTATGCAGATTGCAGATGATGAGTGGGCTGCAGCTAGACAGATAATGCCCATTGTAACCGAATTGACAGTGTTAGCAGATGATGCACAAGACCCAGCCCGTGATGGTGCTGCTAATGGGGTGGCTGGTACGGGCCCGGCTGTTGTTGACTGGAATTCAGTAGAACTGCAAGAGCTTACTGATTTGGTCATTGCACCCTTGGATGACACTGAGATGGCAGACCTTTTTGGAATTCCAGTCGATGATAAAGACAAGGAGAAGAAGAAGAGGGATGCGGCTAATGCGGCTGCTGGTTCTGGAGTTGTGGATGCAGAGTTGATGAAGGAAGCTGCTGATGATGTAGATGATGAAAATGATGATGAGATGATAAATGTATATGACAAAGATAACCCTGTAATTGCAGTAGGAAAGTATTTTCCAACCATGGCTGAGTTTAGGATGTGTTACAGGACTTATGCAGTGAAGAAGCAGTTTGACAGCAAGACTCTGTGGACAGATACAAAGAAATTTTATGCGAAGTGCAAAGGCTTTGATGGCAGTGCCCAACCTTGCAAGTGGTACATTTCTGCTAGACGCCAACCTGATGGCAGTACAATCAGAATTAATCAAATCCCCAATGAACATACTTGTATTACTAGTTCACAGACTCCCTCAACCATGACATCACAGGCCTGGGTTGCACAAAAGATCACTCCTATTTTAGCCAAAACACCAAACACTACTGCAAAGAGACTGAAATTAGACATGGAAGCCCAGTACCCTATTAAGCTGAAATATACCACAGTGTGGAAGGCAAAACAGAAGGCAATGAAAGAACTATATGGTGATTGGGCAAATACCTTCAGGATGCTGTATAGTTTCAAGGCAGAGGTGGAGAAGAGGTCACCTGGCAGTATTGTGGAGATAGATACCGAGGTTGCACCTGATGGCAAGGTATTTTTCTCCAAATTTTTATGGCTTTGAAGCCTTGCACCGATGGCTTCAAAGCAGGGTGTCGGCCATATTTGAGCATAGACTCATCTTTTTTGACTGGAAAGTGGAATGGTCAATTGGCAGCATGCAATGCTCTAGATGGACACAACTGGATGTTTCCTGTTGCTATTGGCCTGTTTCAATCAGAGACAGAGATTTCATGGACATGGTTCATGATGCAGTTGAAAAGATCCATTGGGACAGTGACACCTTTGGCTATACACACTGATGCTTGTAAAGGGCTAGAAAATGCTGTCAAGGCCGTATTTCCACATGCTGAGCAGAGGGAGTGCTTCGGGCATATGTGGATGAATGTGATCAAGAAACATAGAGGAGAAGATTTTGGGCGACTGTGGCCAGCAGCAAGATCTTACTCGAAACAGACACATGCTTATCACCTTGCGAAGGTTATTGCAGCAGATCCTGAGTTTCAGCACTGGCTGGAAGCATACCATTCTCTTTTGTGGTATAGGTCAGGATTTAATACAGACATCAAGTGTGATCATATCAACAACAATCTAGCAGAAAGTTTTAACAACAAGGTGAAAGAGTTAAAAGACTTGCCTGTGCATGACATGGTTGACCAAATCAGGATCATGATCATGCGGATGTGGGAATTGAGAAGAAGAATAGGTGATGCTTTGCAAGGGGATAAGCTTCCAGCAGTGGTACAGCAGGTGGTTAACAGGAGCAGAAATCTTACACATTTGGCAGTTGAGAATTCTTCATTGTGGGGAGCTGAAGTGAGAGATACCAAGACTGGAAGAAGGCATGTGGTTGACACTGAACTGCATGAATGCACTTGCCTCGAGTGGCAACATACTGGAAAACCATGTGAGCATGCCATACTCTTCTTGGCTGGAAAACCGAGGGTAAACATGCACCCTTATCTGCATGAGTATTATTCAGTAGCAAGATTCAAGGCTGCGTATGCAGCTCCAATACCAGCACTTACAGATCAGTCGCAGTGGCCTGAAGTGCCTTTTGATTTTGATATGTGTCCCCCCCTTGCCAAAAGAAAGGCTGGCAGGCCTAAAATGAGCAGATTCAAGGCCTGGTTTGAGAAAGGAGGCTGTAGTAAGAGGGCGAAAAAAGATGACAAACCAAAACGGCCTCAGAAAGGTACCAAAAATAGATGCAAGGAGTGTCAGGTACTTGGTCACCGAGCTGGATCATCCAAATGTCGGTACCCTCGTCCACAACAACCAAAGTAAGTTGAAGTATTTGATCATTTATTTAAATTCAACTGCAATTCTACTCTGTTTTCATACTCTGTTTTATTTTTTCAGAGCAAAGGCTGGAAGTGAGCCCATTGTTGTTGACAATCTCTGGGCAACAAAAAGGGCAAGACAAAATGGTCGAAGACAGATAAGTGTGCCATCTAATCTGGTCATTTTTTCGACCATCTCCAAATGATCTCAAACTCTAGGGTTAACATCTATTGCACTAATATAGTGCCCTAGACCAATATGGAGTCATTTATCAAAACATAGAACCACTTCTCTTCACACATAAGAGTTCATAGTTTGAGATGTGAGATTTCACACCATATTGCAGCATTTCTTGTTTAATTATATCTAGACCTTGTCTATCAGTTGGAGTTGTTAGTACATGACAAAATAAGAACATATGCACTGGATTTTCATTTTTTTTATGTTTTATGATTATTTTATGATTATTTCAAATTCGGTCAAACCCAAGTTTGACCAACATTTGAACATGTTTTAAACACCAAAATGAAAAACCAAGCCTGGATCCTTCTTAGTCAATCCAAAATGAAGCTTTGGTGAGTTTTTTGTAAATTTCATGTTGCAAATCCCAAACCACCTCTCTTCACACATAATAGTTCATAGTTTGAGATGTGAGATTTCACACCATATTGAAGCATTTCTTGTTTAATTATATCTAGACCTTGTCTATCAGTTGGAGTTGTTAGTACATGACAAAATAAGAACATGTGCACTGGATTTTCATTTTTTTGATGTTTTATGATTATTTCAAATTCGGTCAAACCCAAGTTTGACCAACATTTGAACATGTTTTAAACACCAAAATGAAAAACCAAGCTGGATCCTTCTTAGTCAATCCAAAATGAAGCTTTGGTGAGTTTTTTGTAAATTTCATGTTGCAAATCCCAAACCACTCTCTTCACACATTAGAGTTCATAGTTTGACATGTGAGATTTCACACCATATTGAAGCATTTCTTGTTTAATTATATCTAGACCTTGTCTATCAGTTGGAGTTGTTAGTACATGACAAAATAAGAACATGTGCACTGGATTTTCATTTTTTTGATGTTTTTGATTATTTTATGATTATTTCAAATTCGGTCAAACCCAAGTTTGACCAACATTTGAACATGTTTTAAACACCAAAATGAAAAACCAAGCTTGGATCCTTCTTAGTCAATCCAAAATGAAGCTTTGGTGAGTTTTTTGTAAATTTCATGTTGCAAATCCAAACCACCTCTCTTCACACATTAGAGTTCATAGTTTGACATGTGAGATTTCACACCATATTGAAGTATTTCTTGTTTAATATGTATCTAGACCTTGTCTATCAGTTGGATCTGTTAGTACATGACAAAATAAGACCATGTGCACTGGTTTTTCATTTTTTGATGTTTTTTGAATATTTTATGATTATTTCAAATTCGGCCTATTTCACACCATATTGAATCATTTCTTGTTTAATATGTATCTAGACCTTGTTTGTCAGTTGGAGCTGTTAGTACATGACAAAATAAGACCATGTGCACTGGATTTTCATTTTTTTGATGTTTTTTGAATATTTTATGATTATTTCAAATTCGGATGCAACGTCGACCGTTCATCCGTGTGATCGCTACCTTGCTGCACTGTGGCCGTGCGATCTGGCCCTGAGCTAACACACGATCGTGGGATGGCTGGTTCTGCTACCTGATTGGCTGAGAAGCGGTGCACTCGTCGGACCGTTGGATTGAGCGGACCCTCGTAGACGCATGCATGCCATCGAGTGGGCCCCGCTGAGCGATTCGACGGCAGTGCATGCAGACGTCTCATCTGAGCGATTTCGCGCTGCACCCCGCTGCGCTGTACGCCACGTAGTATCAGGGCTATTGTTGCTCTTTTTTTTTACGGATTGACTTTTGCGCCGACAGCGGCGGCGGGACGGCGGCGCGCTTGCAGTGTGCACGCAGACCAGAAATGAATCGACCGGCTGCGCGCTTGCAGTGTGCGCGTGCCTCTTCCCAACCATCACATTAAACCGAGTTTTACACTTCACCTCCCCACCATCGCATTAAACAAGATCACTATCCGCTATAAAATAGCACCCAGTTCTTCTCCAAGTCGCACACCGCATCCCATCTTCCTCCAACCCTCTTCTCTCAAACAAGCAGCCGCCCGCCCCTAGCAGCCCCAGCAACCATGGCGTACAGCGCCCCGACCTACCGCCTCCCCAACCTCACGCGGGAGCACCGCTCTACCACGCCCAATCTCGTAGAGCATCGCCAGCTGCGCGTGTGGGCCTTCTCGAGGTGGAGGGGCGCAAGGGCTCTAGCGGAGTTCTTCCTCTCGTCCGGCTTCCGCCACCTCCCTCCTGGCGGGCCGCCCATGTACCGGCTCGAGGAGTTCCATGATGGCGGCCTCGTCATCGGCTACTACGTCACCTTCACCAACCTCTTCGACGCACTCCTCCTCCGTCGGAAGGCGTTTTGGTATGGGTGCGAGTACATCGCATTCACGACGTTCAACGTCTTCACGGACTTCACCGACATCTTCCACTACCGGGGCACCATCCACGGCCTCCCCTACGAGGACGACGAGGACGACGAGTGAGCCACCAAGGAGGAGCCAAGGAGGAGCCCAGGAGAAGGTCAAGGAGAAGTGCCCCAAGGAGAACTCTTAGTGCCCTAGTTTATTTCGGGCTTATTTCCATGTTTATTTATTTCCATCCTAGTTTATTTCTCGTAAGTTGTAAGAGGGCACACGTTATAAGTGTGCTAGTCGTGTAAGAGGGCACACGTTATAAGTGTGCATTTTATTAATCTTATGTCGTTATAAGTGTGCTAGTCTTCAACCCACATTTATTTAAAACTACATTTTTCTACTTATTTTTCATTGGTCGCTGATGTACAAATAAAAAATAACTAGTTAAGGACTGCAATTTTCAATCGTGGAAAATAAAAAAATATAAATTAAATTTATAACACTCACGGTGGTCAAGGAGTACAATCTCATGGTGGTCAAAATCTTCCTTGTTCTAAAAAAGAGCCCGAAACGTAGCCCAAACAACCTCATTTCTAATCCGAGGAATTTTTTAACCTTCTCCAAATGAACTCAAACTTTAGGGTTAACATCTAGTGCACAAATATAGTGTCCGTGACCAATATGGAGTCATTTCATAGAACTATAAAAAAACCACTTCTATGTACACATCCAATTAGACATTTCTTTTAACTTGACACGTCATTTATTGGCCAACAAACAATATTTCATTTAAACCATTGTTTCTGTCCAACAACGGCTTGGCCCAACAACAGGTCCAGCAACGGGCCCAACAACATGAAATTCTTTTTTTCCCTGCACCTATTTTAAGCGAGCACTGACGGCTTGGCCCAACAACGGGCCCATGAACTTGTCGGTTTTTCTATTTCGGAAACGGCTAACTGAACCTGTTCAAGGTGTTAACTGATTTCAGAGCTAATTTAGTCGAATCATAACATTGTTCATAGGACAAACAGCTCCTAAATCGAAATCCCCAACTCCTAAATCGAAATCCCCAACTCCTAAATCGAAATCCCTTCATAGGACAAACAGCTCCTAAATCGAAATCCCCGACTCCTAAATCGAAATTTCTAATTCGAACGACAAAGATACACCAAATAAATGGCAATGATACACACATAAAATGCTCCGGCCATCATGTTTGACTGCTTCTTCAATTCCACAAGCTGGCTCAACTGCTTCTTCAACTGCTTGTTCAATTGCTGCAACTCCCTATTCACCAAAACATCCTCCTCCAATGGAGGAGGCCCAATGGAGGACGATCGGCTCTGTATGAGATCTCCTCCTCCACAGCAGACGAGATGGCAGCCTCCTGGATTGGGGGCCCCTGAATTGGGGGCAGCAATTCAACTTGAAGCCCTCGATCCCGAATATACTTGTCCATCCACACAAAATAGCCGCATTCCGCCAAATCCTGAAAAGGGAACGAAAACACTAATTTCCAAATCCATAGTGCAAAATCAAATTCAGGCCAAATCGAGACAAATCAAGACAAACCCTACCTTTCCATCCTTCCCACGATGCGGGGCGCTCTCGCATTTGACAAATTCCCGACCGACATTGCCCCTCGTCGAGCGCACACATATCAAGCGCTTAAGTGGATCTAGGCGAGGGCAGTCCGGGCATGTAGTCATCGGGACTTCTCCATAACGCGGCCATGACTTCTGGGAGCCAGAAGCGGAGCTCGACATCCTTCGCCGCCGCCGCCGTGGACCGTTGCCGGAGAAGAGGAAGAAGAAGGTACGCGGAAGAACAGAGGAAGAGAGGCAACGGTAATGTCGGGGGCAGGGCAGGACCACGGGAGCGGGGCTCACTCTGCCTCTTTATAAATGGATAAGGTTGACGTGGATAAGTGGTGGGTCCCTGTCTCAGTTGGCCCACAGTGGGTCCCGCGTTCCAACGGTCGCCTGGTGGGTCCCGCGTTCTAACAGCCCAGCTCACATAATCCAAATTGAAGCTGACAGTTTCCTTCCGTTTAAGGGCTAAAAGAGCCGTATCGGGCCGTCGCTATTTGGTCCGTTCCAACTGTCGCCTCTGAGCTATTTCATCGAACGACGTCGTTCTCCAGTGAATAGCATGCAAAGACGTCGCACCTGGGCTATTCGCCCCGTTGCGGCGGCGGTGATGGTGGTGAGCTTCTCTTTGAGTTTGTCCACTCAGACTGCTTGCTTTGGAGCTGTTGTTGGAGACTTGGAGGTCGTCCACGACGCAATGGCCTCGTGGTGTGGCGGTGCAGACGGGTCAGGCGCAGCTCCTCGTACTCTTCCTTATCCGACGGTGCGAGGAATTTCTATTCGCGGTTGAGAAAAAATAGGATAAGTTGTTAGGCGACCTACCGCTAACCATCACGAGTAGGATAAAGCGATAAGCATGATGATAGCTGTTTTTTGTTGTGTCGCCCAGTTTGTTGAGATGGGGGTGCGGGGTGGCATTTTTTTGTAATTACTCGGATGTGTGACACCAGGCATTCACCAAGTCACCTTTAATAGTAAAGATTAGGAGTTTTATTTTTTGTTATTGCATTAATATGTTTTTTCTTTGAGAAAACGAAAAATTTGCGTTTCGATGAATTGATCGAACAGAAATTTTTCTGTACTAGTAAGCGAAGGCCACAACCTAGAATACAACACGGTGCACTAGGTGCTATGTCATGATGTCGAGTAGGACTCGGTCTAAGAACTGAAACTCCGCAAAACTCGTGAGTTTGCTCGTTTAGATCGGTAAACTTTCAACAAGCAACATCATAGCTTGTCTATACAGTTCCTAATTATTTAGACATGTATGATAAAAATAATCACAACATTCGATGAGAATATGACACCATCAAACAAATTGATCATCATAACACACATCACAAATACAAGACACAACACCACAAAACACACAAAAACAGGAACATTGCAGGGCAAGTCGACAAATCGCAAGTGCACATTTCAACAAATCATAAGTATTTAAGATTCCACATAGCGATATGTGATGCACTTTATAACTTAACGGTCCAATACATTACATTATCTCAAGTTCTCAACAGTCCACACTCCACACGTCGGAGTTCATAAAGATGGAAAATAGAGCACAGTTGTAGAAGCAATGAAGCATGCATCCAATCAATCGTGTATCCATTGATAGTAGCAACCAAAACTCCAAAAAAGCCTTCCACACGCCAGGTTTTGAAAATTCTAAATTATTTCTACTAAGAACATATCAGGTTTTGATATTTCTAATTCAAAAATTAAATAGATCAACTTTTTGATCTTTCTAAGTTATGCGTAGTAAAATGATACAAATTAAAGGATAATTCTAAGTTATTTGTGTTTCAAACGGATCAGATTTAGTGAAGTCTATGTTATTTCAACTCAAAACATGTCGAATTTTGTAAATTATAAGTTATTTATACTAAAAAAGATTGGGTTTTGAACTCAAATTAATAGAAACAAGTGAGACAACAATTATGCCTTCAAATGAACAACAAGAGTTGATTTATGCATAATGTAAATAGCAAGTAACAAAGCACAAGATGAGGCAACATACTTGTCATCTAGCTACTTGCCACCACATACTCAGAAAATGGAACTAATTCAACACCATCATCCTCATCTACAACATGTTCAGAGCCACATCGGAAGACATGCAAGTTAGACACAACATTTGTGTAAAGTAAGTGGAAAACTAAATGGGACATGCTAGTTTTCAGGGCCGTCCAAGAGGGCGTGCGAATTGTGCTCCCGCACAGGGTCCCCAAATATTTGGGGCCCCAGATTAGCTACGCCAGGATAGGGTAGTATCGTGTAACTCGTCTAGTCCTGTTTTTTTTACCGTTTCTATAGTCCTGAATCTCCCAGCACTAGCGGGCCAATGTAAGGCAGCCACTGGCCCAATAGCTCTTCGTCCGTTGGCTGTGCTTCCTGCTCAGCTCCATCAGGTGTCGTACGGTAAACTGCTACGGGAATTGCGATTTAGGGTTGCTAAAAAAGAAGTGTGATTTGAGAATAGGGATTAGGAGCCGAGGAGAGGTGTTTAAAAAAAAGCCCCCGCGACGTGATGTTGTGACCTTGTTGCGTGATTTCATTCCGAGAGCTAGGACGGACGTCCTCAATAGTCGACTAGACAGATCATTCCGCCAATCGATTTGCCTCAGTTTGACAGTTTGGCTTTCGGCGTTCAGCCAATGCTGCAACGACGTCGCAGATCAAGTAGCAACTATTTAATG
Source organism: Poa pratensis (assembly GCA_947311845.1). Classification (NCBI taxonomy): domain Eukaryota; kingdom Viridiplantae; phylum Streptophyta; class Magnoliopsida; order Poales; family Poaceae; genus Poa; species Poa pratensis. The sequence continues at coordinate 15,082,518 of CAMZMU010000089.1, read as the reverse complement.
GAAGATTTCATTTCATGAAATATCTGGACGAGGTTTGATTATCATTTAGTTTCACATTGACTCTTTTTCATAATATTTCATATATTTCTGAATATCATGCGAAATAGCATATACTGAAGTTATATAGTTAAGTGGAAGTATCGCTTGGTTTTATTAGTTATACAATTTTGAAAAATTAAGCCCCCCTTTGACAATTCGCACCGGGGCCCCCAAATCCTGGAGACGGCCCTGCTAGTTTTCTTGGTTATTTGTTGTCATTGTGTGAACCTCATATCCAGCTAGAAGCACACACACACTAATCTCTCAACCATTACTGGAAGTAGAGAAATCTGGTAATTACCAAAGGACTCTACCTCCTATGTAGAAAGATGACTCGGAGGAAATACTAGTAGCTGGTATAGTCAAGAATCTCCGTTTTCCATCCTTGATATAAACATGAACCTATGAGTGATCACCTTCGACCAATCAAGTAACACAAATATTGTGTCATCGGGAGGATCTACGTTTGGTTCATCAAGATAGAGGCGCAATTTTTACTTAGAAGACTTTATAGATGTGCCTGTAGATGACTCCGAAACAAATTTGGCCTAGTTGCTCTCGTAGATGCCTCAAATACTTCACATCACTACATCTTAAGTGGCCTATAGATGTTGTACAATTCTTTTCGAACCTCCTCTGCTTTCTCACATCCCTTCACTTCACCATAGATGTGTTCAAACATGAAGGCAACAAACCTCATCTTCCACGTAGGACCAATAATAGTAGCAAGAGCTATAACATTGTTCTTCTCCTCCCAATATTTACCAAAATTATCTAGCATTTCATCAGCCATAGCTGCAAGTTACTCATCGTGCGATTTACTTGCTTTTTAAATTGTTTAGGTAGGATCATGACACTGCATTACATAACCTAAGCAGCATCTATGTAGTGAGCAACCAAAGACATGTCGGAATCCACAAGTCACATGTCAAACTAATATTCTCAACATCTCTAAGACTCTTCTTAAGAAGTTCCTTTTCAGATTCATAAACCCTTTATGCACCCTTTTCTTATGGTGTTTATACCAATGAACTTGTATGTTGGATTCACATGTCTTGTCAAGATATTAAACAATTCGAGTACCATTCTAAAAGGGTAATGGTGCACAATTAACATGTTAGAAATATATTTTCCGCGTCATTATATTCAGTATACAAACATATGTAACTGATGAACATGACTCACAGTTTAGTGTAGCTTGGCCTTGTAACCTCCCCATCATGAAATCTTTGAAATATTTGCAAAAGCGATTATGCCTATTCATACTAGAAGTTTGCCCACTAGCTGTGTAGAGAAGTGAATCCCCACAACAGTTGCACTTGGCCTTTTCTAAGGCCTCCCATTCAACTTTGATCATAGTAAAATGCTTCATTTAGAAGTATTACATCTGCCTCTCTTTGCCTTTGCCATGAGAGACACTGGGGAATATCCTTTTTCCTCTTGCGGCTCTTTCGGCTTGGGAGAACCACCACCATCAACGGGCCAATATTCATCCTTACTTCAATAATCTACCGACACATGGGAAGGTAAGCTCTTAGAAATATCATCATTCATATCATACTCACACTCGTGATTATCTTATATATGGAGACATGAAAACATGACACAATTAACAACTTTTGTCTCATCTAAAACGTGTCATTGTTCTTCCTTGGAGTAGAGGCGTAGGGACCAGGAGCTGCCTCTTCTTCCCCATGGACTTTGACTCAGGCTCAGATGCTTCTCCAAGATTATGTTCATATTTGTAACCCTATGGGGAATTTTTGCATATAAGATGAGTTATGAGATGAAATTTCAGTATGTGTTTGATGTATTTGTAGATGTACATTATTACCCCATTCTTGTGTCATTTTGCATCACATTCTTTATTGTAGATGCAATTTCAATATTTGTTTGATAAATTCACAAATGAAATTGAAGAGGTGTCATTTAGAATCATATTTTTCTTCTTCACAAAATACCCCATGTTTGGCATTTAAAAACATTAAAACAGTTAGAACCCTCTTTGGCACTATTGTTTGTTGGTATAAAGGACATCTGCGCCAAAATGGACCCATTGTGAATCATTTTATGGTGCATCGCACACAATTTGGACCCTACATAACAATTTAGTTTTTGTAAAAATATGTGCAATCTAGCACAAAATACCCGTTTTCGAATTAAAAAATGAAAAGGTATTTTATAATAAAAAAGTGGGAAACTCATTTTGACACTTTTGTTTAGTATGGTACAGGACACCTTTGTGCCAAAAATGTACTCATTACGATGAAATTACTTTATGACGAGACACACATAATTTTTTTATAACGTGTGTGATTGCAATCTGCATCACACATATTTTTTTATAAAAAACGTATGCAGTGCATTGCACAACAATACCCCCTTTTGGCATTTAAAAAGGGAAAAAAATTAAATAAGTAGTTGGAAACAATTTGGCACTATTGTTTAGTATGGTACATGGAACCACTGTGCCAAGAATAGATCAATTATGATAAAAATTTGTTTTATTGGAGTAGAGATTTCTTGCTCCCGGCTCCAGTGATCCCTCTAATTCAAAAAAATAAATCATATTTATAAGTTTCAAAAACTTCTGAAAAAATCCTGCGTGTTGTCAATGATATGTCCCACAAACGTGCAAAATATCGACGTGAAATATTGGATATTTTGTTCTATACAAAAATGACAAATGTGTAGATCTAAATGTACACACTTTCAAATCTTCAAAATATACAAGATTTGTTATTTTTGTGTAGCCCAGAATATGAGGTATTTCGATTCCAAAAAAATCACGTTTGTGGGATACATCATTAGCAACATGCATGAATTTTTTCAGAATATTTGGAAACTTTAAAATATGATTTTTGAATTTTTTTTAAACAGAGGGAGCACTGGAGAGCTCGGGAGCACAAAGTGTTTTCCGGTTTTATTGTGTATTGAACGTCATTTTTTATTTTAACACCGCGTGCAATTACCTACTACATCGCACCCCTTTAAAAAAAAGTGTGTGATTGCATTACATACTCTTTTATTATTTAAACCGCATGCGAGTGACTAACATCACACACTCTTTGTTTCGAAAGGTATGTGATGAGTCTATTGCATAAGGTTATGCCAAATGCTATGTGATGGGAAATAGCTTAAATGGTCTGATCTTTATTAGTACACCTTAGCCGTCTAATCACTAATCAGCCTGACAAGTCATGTCTGTCATTTTTCTCAAAAGCAAAAGGAGTAAAAGACAATCGTGTAGCTACAAAGCATGAATGATTCAACGAGCAAGCAGCTCCACAACTCCATTCGTTCCACAACTCCATTTCATTGCTACTGTCCAACGTTTTGTCTCTATACCACAAGCCTTGTGGCTGCCAAGAAAGAAAACACAGAGGATTAGACACCAGATAAAGCGGGCACCGCTAGATTGGTATCTGTTGCCTGCATCACAAATTGATAGACAAGTGACATGAGAGCTCCATGGCACATTTGCTGCAAATATCAAATCTTTTGTTTCTTTTTAAAGGATAAAACAATTTAGTACGAGAGCTTCTATCGACATAAGGAAATCGGTCAGAAACTAATACCCCTATTGTCTAGTTTTATAAATTTTGTCGTTATGACATTTTTAATGAACACTCAATGTGGAAAAAAAAACACCAGATGCGTTGTGCACGTACCTTTTTTGGTAACGTCAGAAATTCCGTAAGAAATACTCTCTCCGTATCAAAATGTAGATTTTTTTTGGTCTACATGTATCTAGACATGTTTAAATGTAAGATTCATGTGAACCTTGCACTAAAACATGTCTAGATACGTGTGGACCAAAAAATATTAAAACATCTTACATTTTGATACGGAGGAAGAATAATTCATCCATTAGTGTATACGGAGTTATTTTTCAAGTGGAAAGCTTGTATTTTTTCTATGAAACTTAAAGTCGAAAGCCTGTTCGTTGTGTTCATTTTTACAAGGTGCGCTTTTATTCTAGGTGGTCTCAAATTTCAAACTTAATCATGACCAGATTCTAGTATAAGACCTAATTCACATTTACAAAATTAAATTATAGGGGAACAACCTTAAATACAAATTCAATGCTGCTGATTTTTGTCACATGATCCATAGATTGTCTAATCGCTGGTCACATTATGATGTCAAATGTTATGAAATGCATGATAATTGAACGAGCCGCCATTTTTATTGAATGCTAGTATTTCGAACGCCAAAAGGTGCCAAATTTAAAGCAAGAGGTACTCAATCCTCAAACAGTTAACTATATGAAAGAAATAAATATCGAGAGCATAACTTTGAAAAGTATTCGATTCATTTCAGTTATAGTTCTTTTAAAATTGCACCGTATCTGATGGATGGGAAATCTAACTTTAGGGAAACAAAGTGATGATGCCGCACTTTTTTTGTATCGTACAGGGTAAGATATGGCAATGAAGTATGGAGCAGCACTTTAAATTAACACGTTCTACTTGTCAGGACTAGCATAGTTTTGGCATTTAGGTGAGGGAATAGTATCTCCTAGGCACTTTGGAGAACGAAGGCAACCCCATCGCTTTTCAGGGACCGGCTTGACATGGAAGCCATCTTTATCTCAGCCATCCAACACTACAAGAAATATGCTATAATGTGACCTTTTATAGTGACCCCCAAAATATTGGTCATAGATTTGTGACCATTTTGAGCCAGTTGGTCACACGCTGGTTTTGAGGGTGTAAACAGCACAAATTTATGACCAATTTGTGACCAAATGACTTTTTTTCTGAATATGAATTGGTCATAAGCCAGCCAACACCAATATATGACCTTTTTTCTGACCATTTAAAATGGTCATTCCCATATGTTGGCAGCCAACTCAGTAAAGATATCTACGTGTCAGTGCTTAGGTGTCATTTTTACTGACGTGTCAATCTACTGGACAGCCAACTCAGCAGTTTCATCCACGTGTCACTCTGACATGTGGGACCCTTTGTAAAGAAGAAGAAGCACATGCATTGACTTTGTTGACTGACCTGACATGTGGGACCCAACCCTCTTCAAGCTGCCATGTGGGTCCCGCCCCACCTACCAGACATGCGGGTCCCGCCCACACTGCCATGACATGTGGGACCCACCCTACCCTGACAGGCGGGTCCCGCCCCCACACCCTGACATGTGGGACCAAACCCTGACATGCGCCCCCACACCCTGACATGTGGGTCCCGTCCCCACACCCTGACATACGGGACCCACCCAACGCTGACATGTGGGTCCCAGTCGCCAGAACCTGACATGCGGGTCCCATTCCAGCTGACAAGTGGGACCCGCCGCCACCCAGCCCGCCAATCCTATATCAGGATATATTGGCAAAAATGGCAATGCACGCCGGAGAATCGAACCCGCGACCTCCTCTTCCTCCTCAACGTAGGTAACCATTAGGCCACGAACTAGTTGATGTCCATATAGCACACCGCTGTACTTAAACCATACAAGCATTTCCTGGGCTTGGGCCCAGTGGGCTGTTTCCACTCGGCCGGCGCGGTGAGTTGGGCTCGGCTGGTTCACTCTTTTTTTTTGTTCTTTTTTTATTCTTTTTTGTTTTCTTTTATAACTTTTGATTTTGAACTCCAATTTTAACCAAATAAATTTTGTATATTTTGTAAATATGTCCTCTGTCCTTATAGACTATAAGGGACTGCTTTTAGTCAACATAAAATACAAAATACCACTAATCTTATATATTGCTCTACATAGGGTTTTGAACAATTTGAAATACAATTTTGGGATTATTATTTTAAATTCAAATGCAAGACTAAAAAATGCAGAATTTTTAAAATAATGCAGAATTTGGTTATTTGTAAATACAATGTGGTCTAGTATTTTCAAATAATGTAGCGCTCCTATTTTACGACATATTTTTGGTAGTTGCTTCACAAAATAACCCATCTCCTTAGAGTATGGGAACAAAATAACCCATCTCCACATATTTTTGTAAATACAATGTGGTCTAGTATTTTCAATGAAAATGAAAACTTTCTTCGGCAACATTGTTCATGGTTCCAAGATGCACGTTTCTGTAGAATATGGGAACATTTGAACAAACTATGCCATGAATGTGGCGATAACATTGGTCATTTGGCCCTAAAGTCATGAATCTTCATAGATGATACCTCATTTCTGAGAACACTTTCTTAAGAAAACTGCCGTATTCCAACTTTATGATTTTTGATGGATACTAGGACACATATAATGACACCACGTGAAGGTTTTCCATTTATTGATTTTTTTTGAATTTCGTATGCCGGTTTCAATATACGGTCAACTCGGGGGACATGACCGTTCGTAGCTAGGGTTTGAATCTTGCGAAACTTTTGTTATATCTCTGATGAAATAGGTACTTGTGTACCTAAATATGATTTTTTCAATAAATCATGAGAAAACTACGAGGCACCTGTAGTTCAAATTTGACCCCGTTCCAGCTGAATCGACATGAATTTGTCTTTTTTACGAGTGGTTGATGGAAACGGTTTGACACATGACCATTTAGTTATTTGTAAGAACAATGTGGTCTAGTATTTTCAAATAATGTAGCGCTCCTATTTTACGACATATTTTTGGTAGTTGCTTCACAAAATAACCCATTTTTGGCACTCGGAAAATGAAAAATGATTTTTTTGTTCAATGAAAATGAAACTTTCTTCGACAACATTGTTCATGGTTCCAAGATGCACGTTTCTGTAGAATATGGGAACATTTGAACAAACTATGCCATGAATGTGGCGATAACATTGGTCATTTGGCCCTAAAGCCATGAATCTTCATAGATGATACCTCATTTCTGAGAACACTTTCTTAAGAAAACTGTCGTATTCCAACTTTATGATTTTTGATGGATACTAGGACACATATAATGACACCACGTGAAGGTTTTCCATTTATTTGATTTTTTTTGAATTTCGTATGCCGGTTTCAATATACGGTCTACTCGGGGGACATGACCGTTCGTAGCTAGGGTTTGAATCTTGCGAAACTTTTGTTATATCTCTGATGAAATAGGTACTTGTGTACCTAAATATGATTTTTTCAATAAATCATGAGAAAACTACGAGGCACCTGTAGTTCAAATTTGACCCCGTTCCAGCTGAATCGACATGAATTTGTCTTTTTTACGAGTGGTTGATGGAAACGGTTTGACACATGACCATTTAGTTATTTGTAAGAACAATGTGGTCTAGTATTTTCAAATAATGTAGCGCTCCTATTTTACGACATATTTTTGGTAGTTGCTTCACAAAATAACCCATTTTTGGCACTCGGAAAATGAAAAATGATTTTTTTGTTCAATGAAAATGAAAACTTTCTTCGACAACATTGTTCATGGTTCCAAGATGCATGTTTCTGTACAATATGGGAACATTTGAACAAACTATGCCATGAATGTGGCGATAACATTGGTCATTTGGCCCTAAAGCCATGAATCTTCATAGATGATACCTCATTTCTGAGAACACTTTCTTAAGAAAACTACCGTATTCCAACTTTATGATTTTTGATGGATACTAGGACACATATAATGACACCACGTGAAGGTTTTCCATTTATTTGATTTTTTTTGAATTTCGTATGTCGGTTTCAATATACGATCAACTCGGGGGACATGACCGTTCGTAGCTAGGGTTTGAATCTTTCTAAACTTTTGTTATATCTCTGATGAAATAGGTACTTGTGTACCTAAATATGATTTTTTCAATAAATCATGAGAAAACTACGAGGCACCTATAGTTCAAATTTGACCCCGTTCCAGCTGAATCGACATGAATTTATCTTTTTTACGAGTGGTTGATGGAAACGGTTTGACACATGACCATTTAGTTATTTGTAAGAACAATGTGGTCTAGTATTTTCAAATAATGTAGCGCTCCTATTTTACGACATATTTTTTGTAGTTGCTTCACAAAATAACCCATTTTTGGCACTCGGAAAATGAAAAATGATTTTTTTGTTCAATGAAAATGAAAACTTTCTTCGGCAACATTGTTCATGGTTCCAAGATGCACGTTTCTGTAGAATATGGGAACATTTGAACAAACTATGCCATGAATGTGGCGATAACATTGGTCATTTGGCCCTAAAGTCATGAATCTTCATAGATGATACCTCATTTCTGAGAACACTTTCTTAAGAAAACTGCCGTATTCCAACTTTATGATTTTTGATGGATACTAGGACACATATAATGACACCACGTGAAGGTTTTCCATTTATTTGATTTTTTTTGAATTTCGTATGCCGGTTTCAATATACGGTCAACTCGGGGGACATGACCGTTCGTAGCTAGGGTTTGATTTTTGATGGATACTACGAACATGATTATACCAAGAAATGATTTTTACAACATATGTTTGGTATGTGCTTCACAAAACAACCCATTTTTCTCACTCGGAAAATGAGAAATGAGCAAACTATAAAGCACCTATATTTCAAATTTGACCCGATTCCAACTGAATCGGCGAAAATTTATCTTTTTCACGAGTGGTGGATGGAAAGCTTTATACACACAACCATTTGATTATTTGTACATAAAATGTGGTATAATATTTTAGAAAAATGATATGGTCCAAAGTTACAACAAGTATTTCGTAGGTGCTTCACAAAACCTCTTGTTTTTTACACTTATAAACCATTTTACTTGAAACTTGTCCTGAACCAATCAGAAATCAGAACCACTCTTCCCACGGATCACGCTATTGTAGCCGATCTGAGCCGTCCACAGCGTAGCGATCCAACGTCTCTGCTCCCCCGAGCCAGACCACGCCTTTGTACGTGAAATGACTGACATACCCTCACATTTCAAGCACGCACCACACAATCAGGGGTAATTTTGTAATTCTTTCAGACTATCAAATATCCCAAACCCTAGCCAGATCCGCTGTCTCTCCTCCCCCGAGCCAGACCACGCCGCCCCCGCTCCGAATCGCCCCCTCTCTCCCAAACCCTAGCCGTCTCCGCGGAGTGCGCCGCCGCGACCCCGTTCTCCACCCCTCACCTTCCCGTGGCGGGGAGGAGATGCTCGTCACCTTCCGCAACCCCCCGAGGTGGCGCGACTGCAGGCATGGTAGGAGCCTTCAGATCAAACATGCTAGGGTTTGCTCGGATTGCCCCCTCTCCTCCCAGTCACCGCGCCGCCGCCAACAACGCCAACGCAAATGGGTCAGCGCAGGCGCTCCAGGGCGCGGCGTGACCCGGACCAGGACGACGATGATTCTCCTCCACGCCGGCGCGCCCTCCTCAGCGACGACGAGGACCAGGCGGGCAACGAGGACCTCAGCCTCGAGATCGTCGAGCGGGAGCGGCGACGCCGCGGGGCCGCGGGAGGCCATCCAGGGTTCGCCGTTCTCCTCTCTCTGCCCTCCGACGAGGAGGTCGACGAGGACGCCATTGTGGATCTCGGCGAGGCGGATCCCAGGAGGAAGGACAAGAAGAAGAACATGCACAAGGATAGGAGGAAAAAACAGCGGAAGGAGGACGGGGAAGCTGTAGCCGCCGCCCAGGGGGAGGTAAACTTCGCCTTAGGTTTTGCTCGCGATTATGCAGTATCATACTTGCTCAAGCAGTCAAAACATCTAATGCAACAGAGGATTGATTGATAGGCTTTAGTTGAACAATGTTCCGTATAATCACACCCGATGCGGTGCATTTTAATTGAACAATATTCTGTGTCCTGATGCGCTTCATTGATTAATACTATCAACATGATGAAACACTTTGTTTTATTCTTGTATGGACATGTGATCTATACTCATTGTTGACCATACACTAATACATTTCAGTGGTAATTCGATTTCAACAACCATGAGTAAATCTACTGTACTGTAGTTGCGGTGCATTTTAATTGATTAATTTCCTTGTTCATTTTCAGTATGAAACCAAAACCCTTACTTTATTACAGTGGGAAACTAGGAATATGAACATGATTTGACGACGTTTATTCTCCTTATTGTTCAGGATTGTCCATCTTTTCCAGATGTCAGGGATGTCAGCTTACTTGAGATGGACTGTCTCAGGTAGGAATGGGGTGAGGACTTGTAGATTATTCTTCTGTTTATGCTGAATCCTTATTCTTCCTATCAGTTGGGTCTGGAACTCCATATGAATGTTATTGTTTATTTCTGATGCATATGATCCAGCTGTGAATGTTATTTTGATTAATCTACTGCATATGCTATTTGTTTAGTTCTGATGCATGTCCCACATGTTACAGCGCACTTTTCTTCTTTCTCGTCTGTAGCCTTGAGCCTTGATGGTTCAGTCTTGTGTACTGATATGTCTTATCTGATATATTGTTATCTACTTACTTTCAATGTCAATGTTATCTGATCTTGTGCACGCTCATGGTTTAATATTATGTACTTATTACTAGAGATGCTTTTTACTCAAACAAGAATAAATGGTAGAAATGATTATCAGCGAGTGGTTTTCAATTAGCGTGCAAACATGGACATTCAGGCATGCATGTTCAACAAGTCATTTAATATGCAACTTTCATACTATGACTTCCACCGTGCCACACTTTCTATGTTTGTGAATTGTGTTGTACAACAGTGTTGGCGTGCGCTTGTTGCATATAGTATGTTTCACATGCTGATAAGTGGATGTGTTTGCCAGAATAACATTACTATCATTTGGAGCATATAGGACTACATTGCTGAACTGGATTTGGTTTCTGGTGGTGAATCGCAGGTTGGCAACGCCGGTGGTAGGCTTTATTCTCCTCTCTTGTAGCATCCAAATCATGTGAACTGTGCTTTCCTTTTCTGTTAAGGTGATGACAAGTTTTGATTAGGTCATTCCTTCCCTATCCTGTGGTTGAACTTGTTGTTTTAGTATATATAAACAGTCTTAATTTGCATGTCATGATCCAACTGACCTTAAGTCATTCAATCAATGTGCTTTATTTGAAATATACCAGCAAACATAATTGGTAGTGGATTCAACATCATGTGTAGTCTAGGACCTGGCAATATACATATTTCGTTTCTATTTGCTCAGCTCAGTTCATAATGTGGACAGATTGAACATGGTTATATGTGTTCTAATGTGAGCTATGATTCTTCAATGGTGTTAATGTGTCTTTGCTATCGTTTAATAAGTTTGCATGTGTACTTTAAATATTTTGAATGAAGTTTCTACCTTGTAACTATTCTCTAGTCATTCCATGAACATGTACTGTATAGTGTTGCTTATAAGCTATTGGATCCCTCATTGGCTACTGCTTGTTTAATCCAAAAGTGAAACATGAACAACCATCTAGTTTAATCCTATCTAACGTTTTTGTTTCTTTGCTGGGTTTTCAGGGCGCAAGTGGTGGTGCAGTGGACGCAAGACTGCCCTCTTGAATGCTATATCTGGCTGCCATCAGGCTCCCTGCAGCCTGATCTTGTCGGCTCTAGCTGCCGTTCCGCTGGATCGAGTCAAGTGGTGGCCGTCAACAGGAAGGATGCCGTCAACACCATCAAGCTCTGCTTAGGATGCTGCCTCCAGTGCTTCCAGTCGTTGAGCCCAGTTTGTGGCTGCTGGAGATGACCGTATGTTGTAACAGAAAATGAATACTGTGTTATTGCACTTTTAGAGCTTGTAATACTGTGTTGTATGATTAACAGAAAATTCTGGCTGATATTGAAAATATTAAATTCGTTTTCTTATTCGTTCTTTAATTATTGGTTATTTATTTATTTATGTGAAAACAAAATATGAAGAAAATAAGTCTGTCAGCTAGGACCCACCTTCTGGATCCTGACAATTGGGACCCACCTTCGAGAACCTGTCAGCTAGGACCCACCTTCTTGATCCTGACAATTGGGACCCACATTCTGGGAACTGACAGCTAGGACCCACCCGACAAGCTTTTGAAAAAGGCCTAATTGTTGGGTTCGGCCCATCTATTCATTTAAAATTAGCAGCGAAAAAACTCAAAATGGGCTGATTTATTGGACTCGGCCCATCTAAACGGCTGAACTGGACTGGGCTGAATCTAATCAACGACCATTTTATTTGGTCACAAATCTGCCACGTCAGCTTTGCCACGTCGGATTTGACGTGGCGTGGCAAGATTGGCCGTGACCAAAATATTGGTCATAAAATATGTGACCCAAAAAAGGTCACATTGGCTAGTTAGTGACGCTCATAACGTGACCAAGTGTTTTTGGTCACAAAAAGGTCACAAATTAAAATATGTGACCATTCGGTGACCAATATTGAGGGTCATAGAGTAGCATATTTCTTGTAGTGCAAGTTGCAACCGATAATCTCATGATGATAGGCCTACAGGGAAAAACGAAAGCCAGTCGACGCTATTGATGGAAACATTTTTTTCCCCGTAGACATAGGTATTCTCAAACGGTATGTAGCTTTGACTTTGTCGTTTGGTTAGAGTCACATCTCTTGGTTAGTATACTTGTTGGCATCGTACAAAACCACACACTCATGTATGTCTCAGAACATCGATTTTGTTTTGTGTATGTTGACACGACGAGGGGGAAAAATGATCGACACGGTGATTGCGACAAAACGCTTTATACTGACTTGGCACCACGAATACTCGAGCATGCACCGGAGGTCATACACTCGATAAGTCAGATTTTTACACCAGGGAGCATATCGAATGTGCTTGTCATTCACCAGAGATGAGATGGAGTTTGTATATGTGACGTCTTAATGTTTTTGGTGTGATGTGGTTAACAACATTCTAAAGGCTTCTCGACTCAGATTTCAGTGAATTTACTCTCTTGTTATTCACATATGATCTTCAGGGTCTCCGTGATGAGTTTTTATACAAATGTGTGATGTTTCGGAAACACGACAGAGGGTCGAAATTTTGCATAGAAATAACGAGCAGAAGGCTCACAAGAAAGCACGATGGGCGAACTACTAAACCTCCTTTGGCTTCTATATCTGAATATATACATAACTCTCTCACACACATGTTAATTCTGCCCACATCAATTTCTACTTGTTTCGAGGTCTTATACTTGAATATGAATTAATTACATCTCTTCATTATATTTACCTACCCAACTTGCGCTCCCTATTTATGCAGGTCATCTCTCCTCCCCTTTATTCCAATATTTGACCACAATGATACCTCATTTGCCCAGTGTATTCAACCTAGTTCAATTGATAACCAAGATGACGAGACTGGTGGTATCTAGCTCGTTAAACCGAGCATTGGTTTGGTATGAGAGACATCGGGGCACACAGAAATGCCAACGTGAAAATGTTGCATTACCTTGGATAACAGAACGGTACACCAATTCATCTCTTGGGATTAGGGATGGCAATGGGTACCCATTACCCGCGTACCCTGCGGGTAAAAACCCTATTAGGGTAAGGGTTTGGGGAAAAAAATACCCGTGGGTATGTAATTGGGGAAATCTCGTACCCATCGGGCAGAGAGGGTACGGGTATGGGTTCATATAACCCATATCCGCGTACCCATGTACCCTTCTAAATATGTGACAAGTGTGTCTTCCAATAATAATAACCTAATGTACTTACTATTTGTTTCCAATCATGCGATGCATGATGCCACGAACGATATTTGACAAGGGTATACATCTCGGGTACCCTACCATGAGGGTACCTGGTGCACGTGACGACTAAGGCCCAATAGCGAAGAGCCTACTCGAAGCCCAAGACAAGAGGCCCAAGAGGATGGAGTACCCTCCAAGATTAGACATAGACATAGTCGGTTTAGACTTTCCTTACGTGTAAACTAGGTCGGTTACGAACTCCCGAGACCCAGCCTATTTAAAGGCTGGGAGGGGTGCCGATCTAGGAAGAAGCCATACTCAAACCACCAAACTCTAGCGAGATCGTCATCTCGCCGGAGCCACCTTGTAACCTCATAATCTCCGCGATCAATAACAGACAAGCAGGAAGTAGGGTCTTTACCTCCACCCGAGGGGCCTGAACCTGGGTAAATCTTTGCCTCTGCTTGTCAGCCGACGAAACTACCAGTACTACCACGTTCTCTCCCCATAATCTCAACCCTAGGTCCTTAACCATGGGATTTGATGAGTGTACACCTCGTCAATTGGCGCCGTCTGTGGGAAAGAATAGTGCTGGACTCACGGTTTCTTCGGTTCCATCGGAAAACGGCGACTCGCCGATCGGATCTACAAACGGCAACTCGCCGGCTGCATCGACAAACCAGAACTCGCCGACTCAGGCGGCACACGGCAACTCGCCGGCTCACTCGACAAACGGCAACACGCCAGCTTCACCCGCAAAAAGCGCATCGGATCCTCTGATGGATTTCGAGCCACACTCGCCAGGATTCCAGGAGGCCTTCTCCGATCTCGAGTCAGGTTTGGGTTTAACCGTTGGTTCGTTCAATTTTTTCGTCAACAAGCTTGGTGTGCAGGACTTGACGGATCCACGCCAACTCGCGACTTCCGCACCCGAGGCTCCATCGGTTGCGGTTCCTTCGACTGCGGATCCCTCAACTGCGTCCATACCATCGTCGATCCTCCAAGCTTGCTCTCTGCAACAACCATGTCCACACGAGAGATGCACGAGCTCATTGAAGAACTTCAGGGCGAGGAGGCCGAATCAGCATACCGCACAAACGATCCCGAGCTCGATCTCTCACTCGAGGATAGTTTCGACTGCGGGATCTCCTTCAGCGACTTCGACGAACTCGAAACTCATATCGACAACCACGTCGACTCCGAGATCTGCACCAACAACAACAACCTCGACTCTGATTCATAACAACTTCGTCGACGCCGAGATGAGCATAGGCGATGAAGGCATCGACAGCGAGATCCGTCCAGACGGACCACTCGACGGCATATCGACTCCGACATGAGCCTTGATGACGATGTCGAGTCCATGACGGGACTCGAAGACACACATACATACCCTCGGGTGATACCCCAGCAGGTCTACGTCGCCATCGCCGCAGAATCATCAGATGCTGCGGCCAGCCGCAGGCCTACAGAATTCCCGTGCACAGTTACTATGCCGGACGGAGTCACAACTCTCACAATCACTGCTGAGATGGCAGCAAAAGCAGATAAAGTCATCAAGGAGTGCACAATGATGCCAGCAGACGCAACACAAGAGGAGATGTTGACCTTCCAGTACTTCAACTGGCAGGAATCACTTCGACTGCGGCAGGTCAGAGCAACACTCGAAGAACGCAAAAAGCAAGCTAGCTTGTCGAGTGCGCGAAGAAGACAGCTCTCCCTGAGCTCCACCGGGCGAGCAGACACAAGACCCAGATCAAGGTTGTCACACCTCTCGCCAGACGAAAGGGCGGCGCTCACCCGCAACTTAGGCAACTCTTTCATGACATACGACGAAGAGGGAGTGCCAGTACCCAAAACAGCTGCGGGTGCCCTCTTCACCGCTGCAGCATACCTAGAGGCAATCAAGCCTCCAGCTGATGACCCCAATGCAAAACTGCATCGCCAGCAGATCAAATCACTCGCCTTAGCGGCGAAGGCCATACGCCAAATCCAAGAACTCCAGGTGGGAGTCGAGACCGTGCCCTAGTCGACGCGCGTCGGGAAGAGCATAATCACAGTGGTCACCGCCACCACTCGAAGGAAAGAAGCGGCTCGCGTAGGCGCAGGTCCAGGAGCAGATCACGCAGATCTTACAGTAGCGACTCATACTCTGATCGAGAGCCTGAGCCACATGGAGCTCTGTGCTTCACTCGACGCGTCCGCGAGACACGGATGCCCAAAGGGTTCAAACTCACATCTGAACAGCCCAAGTACACGGGTCGACAGGAACCTTCTGGGTGGCTGGAAGACTACAGGCTGGCTGTCGCGTGCCAGCGAGGCACAAACACCACAGCCATGCAATACATACGACTCATGCTCGAAGGCACAGCCCGCGACTGGCTCAAGGCCCTCCATCACATACGACTCGTGGGATCACTTCCGCAGATTTCATCAAAAACTTCGAGCCTCTATGTGAGCGCCCAAAAACGTTCGAGGAGCTGCGAGCCTGCGTTCAACGTTCAGACGAAACGTTGAGGTCATACATCAGACGATGGACTGAGATACGCAACTCAGTCGGAGTAATTTCAGAAGATATGGCCATGGATGCTTTCATAATGGGACTCGCCAGGCGGACCTCAAAGAAGCACTTGGTCGCAAAAAGCCAACCTCTGTGGCTAACCTCTTGATGACCGCGACTGAGTGGGCAGACGGAGAAGACATGGCGCGCACCACACGCGGGTCCTCACCCCGTGACAATCATGAAAGCGGCAGTCGAAGCCGCAGAGACTCGTACAGAGACGACCGAAGGCGCAAACGTTCAAAACGTCACTACGACGATGACAGACCCGAATTCATGGCGGCTGGGTTCTCCACACCCCGCAATGACCAGGACAGAAGCGACCGACGGTCAGAAGATCGGCGAGACAGTCGAGAAGATCGGCGAGACAGTCGAGATGATCGCGGGACAGTCGAGATGATCCGGGACAGTCGAGACCGGCCAACGCAGTGATAGCTACAAGAGGAAGGACTGGCGCAAGTCACGGGCACAATCTGAGCGATCATTCGAAGAAAAGATGGATGCTGATTGCAGATTCCACCTGTACAAGGGGGACGACGGAAAACTGCGCTCCAATCACTCGATGAGAAACTGCAGGGAGTTCGACCAAATGGCGACTGATTACGTAAATCTCAGAAAGGCAGCAGCCACACAAGCACCTGCACCCGTGCCTCAGCCAAACAATGTGCCTGTTCTGATGGCACCACCTCCACCACCACAGCCTGCCGCAGGCGGAAATCTCGCGGGTGCCATACAGCACATACCTCGGGTGGACGAACCACAGTACCCTCCGCCCCAAGGGCAGATGTACATGATACAGAAAGGTCGACCTTCCAACAGGGAGCAAAAACTTCGCACTCGACAAGTAAACATGGCGTCATGTCACCTCCTGCTGTAACTGAATTCTTGAAGGGTTCTGAAACCGCAATAAGCTTCAGCAGAGAGGACCACCCTCCATCGGTTGTTCGTCCAGGGCACTCTGCTCTGGTACTCGACGCACAAATTGGAGGCTACGCCATGTCCAAGGTCTTCATGGATGGTGGCAGCGGCATAAACATCATCTTCGCAGATACGCTCCGCAAAATGAACAGGTCAGTCGAAAACCTGCCAAGATCTTCAAATACCTTTCACGGTATCGTCCCAGGCAAAGCAATAAGCCCAGAAGGCACCATACAACTCGACGTAACGTTCGGGGACAAGAACCACTTCAGGACAGAATCGATTGAGTTCGAAGTTGTCGACTGGAAGTCACAATACCATGCTATACTTGGACGCCCGACGTTCGCTCGATTCATGGCGGTGCCACATACGCATACCTCCAGCTGAAATGCCTGGACCAAAAGGAGTAATCACAGTCAAGGGAACTTCCAAAAGTCTGACTCTTGTGACCGAGAATTCAGCAAAATCTCTGAGATGTTTGGCATGGAAGCAACACTCGCTGATCTAGCGGTCTCCAACGATCGAACACTTATGCCAGAACACAAAAAGGTGGCAGTCGACAGAGCATTCAATGCCACCAATGACACAAGATCGCATCAGGTGCACCCGACTGACCCGACCAAGACAGTCAATGTCTCGTCGAGTCTGCCTATCGCATAGGAAAGCGCGCTCGTCGAATTCCTCCGTGAGAACTGGGATATATTTGCATGGTGTCCAGCCGACATGCCAGGTATTCCCAGGGAATTCGCCGAGCACTCTCTCCAGTTATTTCCAGATGCTAAACCAGTCAAGCAAACAATGCGCCGCATATCCGGCCCAAAAAGAACTGCAGTCGAAGCCGAAGTCGACAGGCTACTCGCAGCAGGATTCATCAGAGAGATCAAGAAATCACAATGGGTGGCCAACCCCGTACTCGTAGAGAAGAAGCACACAGATATCCTTCGGATGTGCGTAGATTTTACAGCACTCAATAATGTGTCCAAAGGATCACTTTCCACTACCTCGAATCGACCAGATCGTCGACTCCACCGCCGGGTGCGCTCGCTTGTCCTTCCTGGATGCTTACTCGGGTTACCACCAGATAAGGATGAAGGAAGAGGATGAAGAGAAAACGGCGTTCATAACCCCACTCGGGGTCTACTGCTACACCACAATGCCTTTCGGGCTCAAGAACGCAGGCGCAACCTACCAGCGCATGATGCAAGATTGCCTCAAGAAGCAAATTGGGCGAAACGTCCAGGTCTATGTAGATGACATCGTCATCACACAAGGAAAAACACACTACTCGATGACTTGCGAGAGACATTCGCAAACCTCAAACGCTTCCACATCAAGCTCAACCCGAAGAAGTGCACGTTCGGCGTGCCAGCCGGGCAACTCCTCGGGTATCTAGTCTCAGCTCGAGGAATCGAGGCAGACCCGGAGAAAATACAGGCCATCTTGACGATGCAAAGGCCTTCAAAGCTCCATGACGTGCAAAAGTTAGGGGTCGAGTGGCAGCGCTCAGTCGATTCATCAGCAAGCTAGGCGAAAAAGCACTCCCGTTCTATCGACTGATGAAGAAAGCAGATAAATTCGAGTGGACGCCAGAAGCCGAAGCAGCCTTCACGGACCTCAAGCGAGTCCTCACAAGCCCTCCAATCCTCGTCGCACCAAGGGAACGCGAGCCACTGTACCTATATGTCTCTGCAACTAACAGGGTGGTAGCACCGTACTGGTAGTCGAACGAAGGGAGGAGGGACACGCCCAAAGCATACAACGTCCAGTCTATTACTTGAGTGAAGTGCTCTCCACATCAAAGCAGCGGTACCCGCACTATCAGAAGCTGGCCTACGCCGTGTTCATGTCCTCAAGGAAGCTGACGCATTACTTCTCCGAGCACCCGATCACTGTAATCAGCACCTCAGGGATCGGGGACATCCTCACAAACCCCAACGCAACTGGGCGAGTAGCAAAATGGCTCATCGAGCTAGCACCAAGAGACATCAAGTATGATTACCCGAAGGCCATCAAAGCACAAGTTTTACCTGACTTCCACACCGAGTGGATTGAAGCTCAGCTCCCAGGAGCACCAGATGTGTCCAACTCATGGACTATGTACTTCGACGGCTCAAAGAAAAACGAAGGCGCAGGCGCAGGTGTCATCCTCATATCACCAAAAGGCGACAAGCTCCGCTACATCCTACAAATGGGTTCGAGTTCCCATCCAATAACGAAGCAGAATATGAGGCTCTGATCCATGGCATGAGGATGGCCAAAGCCCTCGGGTGCACTCGACTGATGATCTACGGTGACTCGAATCTGTGGTGCAGCAAACAATGAAGGCCTGCGACGCAATCGCAGATAACATGATCGCCTACCGTGACCTGTACAACATCATGGAGGGCAGCTTCGAAGGCTGCGAGTTGCGGCACATAGGGCGTGAGAGCAATGAAGAAGCAGATAAGTTAGCCAACATTGGTGCGACCAAAGCACCAGTGCCACCTGGTGTCTTCTTCGAGCGCATCGAGCACAGATCCATCAAAAAGAAGCGAGCACTCCTACATCAGCCGCACCAGCCAAGAGCAAACACCTAGCACAGAGGACCCCCAGTCGAGGTACTCCTCATCGAGCCAACTTGGACTCAACCTTTCCTCGCATACATACTCCGCGGCGAGGTACCCGAAGACATAACAGAGTCAAGACGCGTCACTCGACGATCTAAAGCATACACTGTCATCAACGGTGAACTTTACAAACGCAGCATATCAGGTATGTTCCAACGTTGCATAGCATTTGAAGATGGCCAAGCCATCCTTCGTGATATTCATGCAGGTACTGCGGGCATCACGCCAGCAGTCGATCACTCGTAGCCAAAGCCTTTCGCGCAGGCTTCTACTGGCCCACAGCACTCAAAGACGCGGAGGACATAGTCAAAAGGTGCATCGGCTGCAAAAATTCGCCACAAAGCCGCACGCACCCGCATCGGCGTTGAAGACAATACCATTGGCCTGGCCCTTCGCCCAGTGGGGGCTCGATATGGTTGGGCCACTCAAAAAATCCTCCCATGGAGGGCATACTCACCTTCTGGTGGCGGTCGACAAGTTCACCAAGTGGATTGAAGCAGTACCTATCACAAGTTCGACTGCCACTACAGCAGTCAATTTCATAAAATCCATCATATACCGCTTTGGTGTGCCAAGTAGCATCATCACTGACAACGGTACAAACTTCACGGCTGAGGAATTCAAATCCTTCTGCAAAGAGCAAGATATCACGCTCAATTATGCATCTGTGGCACACCCGCAATCAATGGCCAAGTCGAAAAGGCCAATGGACTTGTGACAAGCGGAATCAAGAAACGCCTCCTGGTGCCACTCAAAAGGGCCGCGGGTGCTTGGGTAGAAGAGCTCCCGTCTGTGCTATGGAGCCTACGCACAACACCCAACGCCTCAACGCAATTCACTCCATTCTTCATGGTCTACGGCGCAGAGGCAATCCTGCCATCAGACGTAAGGTTCAATGCACCAAGAGTCGAAGCATACAACGAAGAAGATGCAGATGAAGCACTCGAAGATGCAGTCGACTTGCTTGAAGAAGCACGCAATACGGCACTAACGCGCACAGCTGTCTACCAGCAAGATCATGGAGGGCAACTTCGAAGGCTGCGAGTTGCGGCACATAGGCGTGAGAGCAATGAAGAAGCAGATAAGTTAGCCAACATTGGTGCGACCAAAGCACCAGTGCCACCTGGTGTCTTCTTCGAGAGCATCGAGCACAGATCCATCAAAAAGAAGCGAGCACCTCCTACATCAGCCGCACCAGCCAAGAGCAAAGCACCTAGCACAGAGGACCCGCCAGTCGAGGTACTCCTCATTGAGCCAACTTGGACTCAACCTTTCCTCGCATACATACTCCGTGGCGAGGTACCTGAAGACATAACAGAGTCAAGACGCGTCACTCGACGATCTAAAGCATACACTGTCATCAACGGTGAACTTTACAAACGCAGCATATCAGGTATGTTCCAACGTTGCATAGCATTTGAAGATGGCCAAGCCATCCTTCGTGATATTCATGCAGGTACCTGCGGGCATCACGCCAACAGTCGATCACTCGTAGCCAAAGCCTTTCGCGCAGGCTTCTACTAGCCCACAACACTCAAAGACGCGGAGGACATAGTCAAAAGGTGCATCGGCTGCCAAAAATTCGCCACAAAGCCGCACGCACCCGCATCGGCGTTGAAGACAATACCATTGGCCTGGCCCTTCGCCCAGTGGGGGCTTGATATGGTTGGGCCACTCAAAAAATCCTCCCATGGAGGGCATACTCACCTTCTGGTGGCGGTCGACAAGTTCACCAAGTGGATTGAAGCAGTACCTATCACAAGTTCGACTGCCACTACAGCAGTCAATTTCATAAAATCCATCATATACCGCTTTGGTGTGCCAAGTAGCATCATCAATGACAACGGTACAAACTTCACGGCTGAGGAATTCAAATCCTTCTGCAAAGAGCAAGATATCACGCTCAATTATGCATCTGTGGCACACCCGTAATCTAATGGCCAAGTCGAAAAGGCCAATGGACTTGTGACAAGCGGAATCAAGAAACGCCTCCTGGTGCCACTCAAAAGGGCCGCGGGTGCTTGGGTAGAAGAGCTCCCGTCTGTGCTATGGAGCCTACGCACAACACCCAACGCCTCAACGCAATTCACTCCATTCTTCATGGTCTACGGCGCAGAGGCAATCCTGCCATCAGACGTAAGGTTCAATGCACCAAGAGTCAAAGCATACAACGAAGAAGATGCAGATGAAGCACTCGAAGATGCAGTCGACTTGCTTGAAGAAGCACGCAACACGGCACTAACGCGCACAGCTGTCTACCAGCAAGATCTACGCAACTATCACAGCCGACGACTGCGTACCAGGTCCTTCGAGGTTGGCGATTTGGTACTTCGACTAAAGCAAAAGAAGGTGCATAAACTGGCGTCTCCATGGGAAGGACCCTTCATCATCACCGAGGTATTGGAGGTGGAGCATACAGACTGAAGCATGCGAAGACAGGCGAACTCTCGCATAACCCTTGGAACGTTGCGCAGCTGCGCCGTTTCTACGCTTACATTGCTCAGTCGCATAATGTAATAGGCTCATATGTCGGATGGCTGCAGGTTTCAGACGCGCTCTTTTCCTTACCAGGGTACCTACGGGGACTGGGGTTTTTAATGAGGCGGCCTGCAGCCTAACATTTATAAATGGAATATAGTCAATAAATTCCTCATATTCCTCCATGTTTACTATTCGCACAACCTTAGCTCACCCGGATACTCGGGGGCTGCGCTACTTCAAAACATGAGCTCTCGCTCTTCAAACATAATACCCAGGCACACTCGAATACTCGGGGGCTGGGTCGCACAAAATCATACATAAACCACAAGGTTGCTCAATAACATGAGTTGAAGCTTCAAATACTGTAAAAAAATCACAGCCTCACTCGAGCACTCGGGGGCTGTAGAATGCATGTTCTATACAAAGTGTTTTTCATAAACCCCACTCGATACACTCGGGGGCTGCATACATACAAGTGAACAAATATGTACTAAGTACAATTGGCAAAATTTACACTCGGGGGCTGTTCCCTATAAAGAAAAACCCTAATCTTCCGGTTCGTCCTTTGCTGGAAGAACAGGGCCCATAAGTTGAGCATGATAGCAATCAACCAATACCCTCGCATGATCGAATGTACCATCAAGATGCGACTGGGACAAAGACGATCCAGGCGCGGGTGGACGTAGCTGCAGATTTGGACGTTGACTTCGGATATATGCCATTGTTGCGTTGGCGCCATCCACAAGCTTCTGGGTGATAAAGCCTCGAATGGAACCTGTCGACCGGAAGAGCTCGAGTAACGCGTGGATTCCTTGAGGTTGCGGCCCAGTCGGAAAAAGCATCTGGTTGATTCGACTGAAGGCCGACCTGCATAACTCAAGAAGCATAGTGCTCCGCCACACTCGATCCTGCAGGGTCGCGAGTATCCGTGCTCGGTGCTTATCCAAGCGAAAGTGCTGACGGCCAGTCGTGGGTTCGTCAGTCGCCATGTTCAACTGCTCATCTACGCGAGCCTGCTCCACCTGGAAATCTGGAACAAAACCTGCAACAACACAAGTTGGGTGAACAAAAAGGAACAGGTTGTGAACTCACAAGATCAAGGCAGTCATGCTTACACTCGAGCTGTCTGTTCACGATCTCCATCTCGCCAAGCACATACTCCTCTCGTTGGGTGGGTAAAGCAGGCCTCGCCCTCATCTTTCCAGCTCGCTGCGGGTGTTCTCCAACTCTTGCTCCACTTTTGCGACTCGAGCCTTCATATAACGCATTACTGCGGCATCGTTCGACACCTGAGCTCGAGATCGAGTGGGGGCACGATGCCGTGACGAACTAGATGAAGTGGCGGCTGGCTGTTTCTGTTCCAAATATCATAAAAGTTTCGTGAGAAACTCATCACAAAGCTTAGATGAATAAAAACACACAGCATTACAGGCAGAAGCATAACGAGGACATTAAGTTCATACAAAGGTAGCAAAAGCGCATGCGTACTCGCATGGTCATAAGTTTAATTACAAGACATAAAAAGTGCGGCTGC
The DNA here is from genome assembly GCA_947311845.1 of Poa pratensis. NCBI lineage: Eukaryota > Viridiplantae > Streptophyta > Magnoliopsida > Poales > Poaceae > Poa > Poa pratensis. The sequence continues at coordinate 15,058,872 of CAMZMU010000089.1, read as the reverse complement.
CCTACTTCTCCGACACCGACTCAGACCTAGCCCTACTCGCACGGGCGGCGACCTCTGTTGCCCGACGTTCCATGGTGTTCATAAAAAGGTTGGCCAGGCGGGTGGCTCGCTCGCTAACAGGCTTCAAAGAGATAAGCTTCCCACCGGCCTTCCGAGGAAAGTCAGACATCGCCGCCTCGAAGTTACCCTCTATCCCATGACCTAGTATCAGCTTGAGGGTGGACTCCGAGCCGCGTACCGTGAGGGCGCGAGCAAAATTCGCCATGGTTGAAGTCCCCGGTCCAAGCACGCATGCAAATCCGTCAGCAGTCGATGGCACCTCGCCTAGTGGGAGCACCTCCTTGTACACAGCGCCGAGGGTGCTGGTAGACTTGGCAAGAAAGTCCTTCGCCTGGACAAAGGTAGCACCAAGGTCACCTATAACCTGGTCGAGTGATAAATCATCACTGACCATGTCAGTAGGTGTTGGCACACCAATCGCCTCTGTAACGTGAACCAGAAAAAGCAAGGTTACTACATAATACTCAACGGGTACATGGGAGGCATACAAAAAAGATGGTTCCTTACCTCTCACATTCTGCGCGAGGCCAACCAGTCGCTCAGCATGCTCCTTCTCGCGCGCAGCGGCAGAACGCTGGGCGGCATCTGCGGCTTTCTTCGACTCGGCAGCTTGAGTGGCAAGAGCTTCTTCTAGCTCCTTCACTCGCGTTTCAGCACCTGTGAGAGGCAAAACGTCATTCACAATCGACAACGCAAAGACATAGCAAAAAGAGCTTCGAGTACAGAAGTCGAACACACTTACGGCTGAGTTGCTCCATGACAGCACGCAGATTGTCTCTCTCCTGTTCAACCTGGACAAAGGCTTTGCCTGATTCCACCAGGTTGAGGTAGAAGGGCTGCATGCACATGAACCAGCATAAGTTATACACAAATAGTCCCAGCATGAGGACTCGACAAATGACACTTACGTGTTCAACCCAAGGAGCAGGCTTGGCAGCAGAAGTCCAATTTCTGGAGTCGACGTGCTCGCAATCTTGGCGGCTTCAATGGTAGTGGCCGTGGCTACTGTCTTCACGACTTCAGTCGCAACAGAGAAGCTTCTGGCTGATCTGGAGTCAAAGCTCTCTCGGCTAGAGGAGTCGGAGGGCGCACAGTCTCGGCACTACGAGTGACCGAAAGACATACAACATAAGAAATAGTACTCAACTCACAAAAAAATTTAGTACAAAAAGGAGCAAACCTGTGCTTTTCTTCATCATCAGTGTCGAGCTCTTCAAAGTTTGGGCCTCCAAAAAGTAGCTCCCCACCCGACTGAGGAGGAGGAGGAGCCGAGCTCAACGGGCTCACGTCCAAAGGAGCAGCTGTGGTCGTAGGAGACGAGCCAGTCTCCGTCATCTCTCACATCTGATCCCTTTGCGGGTGAACTCATGGAGGAAGACACAACTTGAGCTGCCCGACGGCGCTTGCGAGTGGGGATCTCGCTCACATCATCAGTCGTGGCACGCTCCTTGTCATGTGCTTCTTCAACCCCTTCCTCTTCAACCTCTTCTGTGGGAGATGTAGTAGCCGAAGGAAGAGGCGATTCATCTCCTCCCTTCGCTTCTACCGTCACCTCTGTTTCATGAGTTGGGCCATCTTCAGGAAGAGGAGGAAGGGTTGAGGTGGTCGAGTGGCCCTGCACACAAAATACAGCAGTCGAAGTCACAAAGATGCATAGCAGAATAACAAAAACAGGAGATCATAAACTTGATAGATTCACTAACCTCTGGCAAAGGCTTTTCAGCCGTATAAGGAGCGACGGGCAGTCGACGTTGCAGGGCTCGCTGGATTTTGTGCTGGTGATGGACCGCACATGTGCCACCAGCTCGCTCCTAGACAGCTCCTCCTTGTTCATCCGAGTGGAGTCGAGAGGGCCTTCATACTGCCACATAGGGTGAGCTCGCGCGCGGAGCGGCCACACCCGCATCTTCACAAAGGTGGCAATTAGATGCACACCAGTGACGCTGTTAAGCAGTCCTCCAATCGTCTCCAGCAGAGGCGCCGCTTCCGCCACTTCTTCAGTCGAAAGCTCATGGTCCCAGGCCTTCGTCCTAGCGGCTATACCAGCAGTCGAAAATGCTGGGGCCCCTTCCTGGTCGACTAGCACATAGAACCACCTTTTCCTCCACCCTTGCGCCGAGTCGACTGGCTTCAGGGCAAAGTATCGGGTGTCACTGCGTACTTGGATCTGAAGGCCTCCAACTGGGTAGGTTCGGCCGCCTCGGTTGTTGGGCCTGACCATGAAGATGGATTTCCAAAGAGCCCAGCTGGGAGCAACTCCCAGGAAACACTCGCACAAACCATGAAGCAGGCAATGTGCATAATGCCGTTCGGGGTGAGATCATGGATCTGCACCCCGTAGGCGTACAACAAACCACGAACGAAATCGTGGAGGGGAAAAGATAGACCCCTAGGCAAGAACTCCGCAAAACATACGCGCTCGTTTGCGCGAGGCTCGGGGAGTACCTCTTTCGATGGCGCGCGGACGGTAAGCTGGTCCGCCGGCGGCAGCAATCCGTCCTCGCGGAACTTCTCGAGGTGGCTGCCTTGATTGTGGACTTCATCCAGTCACCGTCGCTCTTCTTGAGGTCGACGGCGGCCGCAGATGCGCCAGCCGCAGCTTTCTTCCCCTTCAGAGCGGCCGCGTTAGTCGCGGGCGCGTCGGTGGCAGAGGCTTTCCTCTTTGGCGCCATGGCGGTGGTGGCTAGGGAGAGCAGCAAGAGCTTGGGCGCTAGAAACAATGGAGCAGGAGCGCGAGGAAGAAGATGGAACAGGGGCGGCGCGCAAAGCAAATGGCTAGTAAAAAACAATGCCAGCGCCGTTTCCCCTATTTACCTCAAATCAAAGGCAATCACAGCCATTCAGATCCTAACCGTGCGCTACGCACGCAATCTCACTGTACACGTGGCAAACGCGGAGGGCAACCGTCGGCCACTCCGCCCACTAAGCACGCAAAAAGAGGAGCCATAATCACCTCTTCGGAAAAAGTGGGCCCGAGTGGTCAAATCAAGTCCAAACTGCACCGTCGTTCGTCAGCTCTGCACAAATGGGTCCACCTATGTGTCACGTCCCATCCATCGCAGCATAACGCACGCCACGCGTGTCAGATGGCGCAGTCGCCACAGAACGTCATCCATGACGTCGTCACAAGAATTTTGATCAGAAATACATTCGAGTCCGCTCAACGCGTATTGGTCACTCGATTGACTTGTTTGGTTCGGGTGTGAAAAAGCAATGATAAGGCAAAATTGGTCACTCGACCGTTCCTTCGGCTGATTCCATATTACTCCCATCGGGAGCGTATCAAAAATTTCTTCGACTAAAAATGTCAAGACAATGATTTTGAGATTATCCTCCATTACAAGTAATAAAGCACAATCTCGGGGGCTACTCCCATCGGGAGCGCTGTCGCGCACCCGATAGAATAAACGTCAAAAGGTCAGTCGACAAATATATCGACTCCGTTCATATACGAAATCATACTCGAAACATTCCCGAGTTGCGTCCGTCGCAAATACCTCGGATGCTGCACGCATAGTGCAAAGGTAAGACCCGCCGAACTTTCGAGCTGGGCTAAGGACGTTCCAGCAACGTCAATCCTTATACTTTCCGTGTCAGCAGACATGATGAAAAATCCCGACGGACGCGTTGGGTAAAATTCAAAGTTATACTGTAGATCGACTCAGTAAGACCTCAAGCGGCCTAGTCGAATCTTACCAGTTTGTTCCAGATTCGAGTCCGAGGAGTCGAGTTTGATTGAAAGCTAGTAAGGTTTTACCCGAATGTGTAGTTAACCAGTCCCGATCTGTCGAGTGTACTGGGCCTACTAAGCTATTATCCCTTGATCTTCATAAGCAAAAACCACAGTCGATGAAATACTCGACATAGCCAACATGTGCTATTCATACAGGAATTCCAATTATAATATACAGAATACAAAGCATATGACGTGCACTTACGAACGAGTCCATGCCCGATTCTTCGAGTCAGACAAGTACTCGGGGGCTACTGACAAGGGTATACATCTCGGGTACCCTACCATGAGGGTACCTGGTGCACGTGACGACTAAGGCCCAATAGCGAAGAGACTACTCGAAGCCTAAGACAAGAGGCCCAAGAGGATGGAGTACCCTCCAAGATTAGACATATGCATAGTCGGTTTAGACTTTCCTTACGTGTAAACTAGGTCGGTTACGAACTCCCGAGACCCAGCCTTTTTAAAGGCTGGGAGGGGTGCCGATCTAGGAAGAAGCCATACTCAAACCACCAAAGCTCTAGCGAGATCGTCATCTCGCCGGAGCCACCTTGTAACCTCATAATCTCCCGCGATCAATAACAGTCAAGCAGGAAGTAGGGTCTTTACCTTCACCCGAGAGGCCTGAACCTGGGTAAATCTTTGCCTCTGCTTGTCAGCCGACGAAACTACCAGTACTACCACGTTCTCTCCCCATAATTTCAACCCTAGATCCTTAACCATGGGATTTGATGAGTGTACACCTCGTCAATATTGGAATGCTGATATTCCTAAATATGTGCTGCTGGTTAAAGTTATATGATTATATGATGTTGTTTACGACTATCTTGTACTCAATTTGTTGTGTTGCAAATGCGGATATTTTTACCCGCGGGTACCTTTTTACCCTATCAGGTGAAGGGTATGGGAAAAAGATATACCCGTTGAAGGGTATGAGTACGGGTGACGGACAAGGTTGAGGGGGACGGGTAAGGGTATGTGGTGGCCCCACCCTTACCCATACCCTGCGGGTGCCATCCTTACTTGGGATGTCTTAGAGGTTAGGGCATCTCCTATGTATGGAAGTATCTAACCAAGTTGCCCAGAGTATTAAGCCTAGTTCGATTAATAACAAAGATGCTGAGACCAATGGTATCTAGCTCATTAAGTCAAACCATTAGTTTGGCATGGAAGACATCAGGACAAGCAAAATGTACGAAAGCGGAAATGCCGTGTTAGTTTGGATAACCAAAGTGTATGTGGATTCTTCTTATTCGACTTGGTTCGATGTGAGCATGGATATTGGTTAAACTTGTTCACGTTATACCACACACACATGCACTTCCATCCTCGGAACATGGTTTTTTATTTGTGCAAGTTGACACAATGAGGAATATATGGCTTCGTACGGACTCAGCACAGCAAATGCTCTCGAGACTGCATTGTTTGCCATGCGCTTCTTTGATATTTCTGATGGGGAACATATCGAGTTTTTTTTTTTTTTGCGATTGGGAACATATCGAGTTTGATTGTTATTGTTCACGAGATATGAGGTGGTGACATGATATGACTATTGCCGCCGCGCGAGGCTGACGAGAGGCGAGAGATCGAATGATATGTTGTGAAGCAAAACCCTAACTACGTACTCAAATCCATCAAATAATTGCTTCGTTGGTAATGGACTTGGACATGATTTGTTTAGTTGGAGTCCGCTGATTGATCGCGAGCCAGCCGCGATACGCAAGAACTCATCGTGATTTGGTTGAACGTGAACTCAAACTCATGCTCTGATCGTGGTTTTCACGTGTATCCCCTGTTCATTGACCTGTTCGTGTGCACTGTGCACTTGTGATCCACACGGTAACTGAAACCTTGCAACACGAACTGGGTAGTACTCCCTCCGTCCCAAAATAACTGTCTTAGATTTGTTAAAAAGTGGATGTATCTAGACATGAAACAAGTATAGATACATTCACTTTTGGACAACTTTGAGACACTTATTTTGACACGGAGGGAGTACAACACTGCCGATTCAGCAAATCCTTGTAAAAAGTAAAAATTCCAACAACCAAATTTTTATCACAAGAAACAGGCAATAATCACTAACGCTGCCGGCGACGGCCTACTTAGGCTGGAGCCACTCGGCCTGACCTACAAACCAGGGCCGGGCCGGTAAATTTTTCGGCCCTGTACCAAATTCGAAAATAGGGCCAACTTTTTTTCTTGCGAAAATAGGGCCAACCTTGTTAGAAAATAGAACTACGTATAATAATGTTCAGAAATGAGAAGGAACATATCCTGCTAGTTAGCACACAATACAATCAGACGCTAGAATATTTGGCTATCTCACATTCCCTTTCTTTTTCAAGTCAAAAAAACTTCCCTTTTTTTTTAGACCCCTCGGTCTGTGGAACATCTGTTGTATCTGAACCTATGCGAAAAAAAAAAGCATCACATTCAAAAAAGAACCCACACCCACATGTGCACACCTAGTGCACAAGCAAGACCGAGACACTATCTAGTGCTACCAGACCTTTAATTTCGACTTTCTTTAAGGTCTTATGCTTGAAATAACTCTCTCTCTCTATTAATCGAACCCTACCTGCCCTCCATATTTATACAGTCCTCTGATCCTCCTTTACTCTGTTCTATATATGCCTACAAAGATACCCATATGCCCAGTCTATTCAACCAAGCTCGGTCGACTAGGAACCAAGATGTTAAGACTGATGGTATCTAGCTTGTTGCGGTGACCACTAGTTTGGCATGGGAGACATCAAGACAGGCTGATGTACAGAATGGTCTGGCATGGGAGACATCAAGACAGGCTGATGTATAGAGTGGTCTAACACGGGAGACAACAGCAGATGCATATGTACCAAGGTGAAATGTCTCGTTAGCTTGCAGAACCGAAGGGTAGCTTCAGCTTCATCCGGTCGAAGCAGAGATATTGGTTAAAGTTGTTCACGTTATACCACACACACGTGCATTTTCATTCTTATAACATTGTTTTTGATTTGTGCAAGTCGACACAATGAGGAAACATATGGCTTCATACGGACCGGGCACCACAAATCCTCTCGAGTCTGCGTCGTTCGTCCCTTCTTTGATATTTTCAACGGGGAACATATCGAGTTTACCTGTCATCGTTCATGAGATATGAGGTTGAATTTGAATGAAACTTCTTCTCGATTTTGGTGCTATGAGATCAACAACATTCTAACATCTTCTTGACTCGGATTTCAACTGATTTACTTTCTTATTACTCCGTACTCAGATATCTATCACTATCCGATGTTTTTTTATAGGGACGTGTGTTGTTTGGCAAACGCTATAGGAGCTCACTTTTGAACAGAAATAGCCAGTCCAGAGCATTTGACGCAAATTCGTGTTTTTGACAAAAATTTAGCCAAACTTTGAATTTTTAAATTTATATACCAAAAGCCTAACATTCAGAACTTTTCGCTTGGGTAGTTATACCGGTGAACGAAATGGCCGAAATTCGTAAAAAAATTGTTTTTCTCGGCCGAAATCCAAATTAATCCCTCGTCTCAACTTCCTTTCCTTTTTCAAGTAAAAAAACTCCCCTTTCTTTTTCTGAGACTCCTCGGTCTGCGGAACAGCTGTAGTATCTGAAAACTCACATCACATTCACGCCACACCCACACGTGCACACCTAGTGCACAAGCAAGACATAGAGAATATCTAGTGCTGCCTCATTTTTAGGTGCTCCTGGAGCTAAAATTGAAAACAAATTGTGTAAATAATTCTATGAAAAAAGTGTGGGTGTTTGCAAGATATGTGTCTACAGGTTTCGAAGTTACAGATCCAAATTCACGCATTTATACGCTAACAGGGACATGCACACACACATATATATCAATTTTACTAGTATAATTTCGACTTTTAGATCTTATATGCTTGAAGTATGAAATATTAATACCGGTGCAAAACAAAAGTATGAAATAATTGTCTCCCTATATTTATCTATCCTACGTGCCCTCCATATTCATGCAGTCCTCTATTCCTCCTTCACTCCGATCTATATATGCCTACAAAGATACCCAGCTGCCCAGTCTATTCAACCGAGCTCGGTCGACTAGGAACCAAGATGTTAAGACCGCTGGTATCTAGTTTATTGTCGTGACCGTTAGTTTGGCATGGGACACATCGAGACAATTTAATGTACAAAATGGTCAGGCACGGGATACAGCAGCAACAGAAGAAGCATCTATTATATACTTAAAACACAGGATAACCAACGGTTAGATTTGTCTCCCGAAAACTAAACGGTGGAGATTACGTCAAGCCTCAACAGGTAGGAAAGTGCGCGGATACACGTGAGGCATCACAACGTACATGGAGTTGAAAAGGAATACGTGACCACGGGACCAAAACGTTTGAGATTGATAATTGATTGTACACACCGTGCGCAATACGAAAACTATGTTGTGCAACGAAAAGGAAAGGTAAACTGATCGATCTTTATCTATTCAAGGACTCTTCGTGATTATTTGGATGTTTCAACCGGACAAGCCATGCATATGTGATTTGTGCTGCTTCCGTACGTATACCTTGGCAGCGATTCAAGTCTATATATATGTGTTCTGCCAGTCTATATATGTGTGTTCTGCCAACGAGAAATCGTAGATCGCGACAGTTGATACCCTGCCAATTATAATCGTCCCAGCCTTCAGCTTTTGCTCGACGGAGAAATTCGTCAATGTCGGCAGTTGATCTGGCTGCCAGCGTCCACTGCAATGTTCCAGCATTAAACATCCGATGAGATTGATGCGAGGCTGCGAATCTCGCGACGACGAAGTCGACGTCAACCAGCTAGATGAATACACAAGGAGCCCTCAGTCTATGAAGAGTTTGTATGGCGATATTGATCTGATCGAGAGGCGAGGTTGTCGAAAAAGCCATGGAATATGTAGATCAATGGAGACCCCGATGGGGCAACCACAGGCACATCGGCAGTACAAATGGTTTGCATGCTCTGATTATTTTCTGAACACAGGTAGTTACACGCGTCCTAGGTGGTCAACAAAAGCATAGATGAGATCAGAGAATACGGCAAAGCGGTCAATGGCGTGATGATATTAGAGAAGACATTATAAGCAATGAATTTCCATCCTGATCGGAGGCAGCCAAAGACGTTTTTTAGATTAGAGAAGACGCCACACCAGGCGCCGGTCTCCATATCAAGTCGTCGTCGATGCTAGACACATCGGTAATACAAATGGTTTGCATGCTCTGATTATTTTCTGAACGCAGGTAATTACACGCGTCCTAGGTGGCCAACAAATGCATAGATGAGATCGTAGAATACGGCAAAGCGGTCAATGGCGTAGGTGATATCAGAGAAGACATCATAAGCAATGAATTTCCATCCTGATCGGAGGCAGCCAAAGACAGTTTTTGAGATTAGAGAAGACGCCACACCAGGCACCGGTCCCGATATCAGGTCGTCGTCGATGCTAGACGTGCACCATCAAACATGCATGTTCATCAACGGCATAGTGCAGGCATTGAGGCAAAAGCCTATAACATGAGCTCAGGAAGAATGTGGAAGAACTGCACTCACGGCTGTATTTGTACGCGGCCATCAAAGACAGGGCATAAGCGGCCAATTACGTAGATGAGATCAGTGGCGATGGCATTCGCAATGGGTTTTGCACCCTGATTCGAGGCAGACAATGGCGTTGTTTAGATTCCTTCTGGAACAACGCAAAGGTTCCGGCGATGACCTTCATCAAGATCAAGAATTATGTATATGCCGGCACAACAACACAAATGTCTCGGCGATCAACATCACCAAGATCATGAACTATGATCACGCCGGCACATGCCCCCGCGCCACCACGCCTACGTCGGGCCAGGAGAACATGGCCCAAGTGCACGTATGTACCGTGGGCAAGGTGCCAAGTCGCCAGCTGTCGATTTCGAGAAGTGGATGCGCACGTGCGCTTCAACGACACTCATGATTTTGAGAAAATTGTCCCGCTATATATGAAGGTAGAGGTGAGGGAGCTTGGTGAGGCGTCTGGTGCGTCGAAGGGTCTTTGTTTGTGGCCTCCTGTGCTGCAATAACGCTTTAGGATGCCAATCCGTGCCATTCAAGATTGTTGCAAATTCATTGTACACAGTAACACGCCATGTGAATATGGTCAAAATGTGAATTCATGTGTAATGGAGCTAGCTTTGTTCACTAAGAGCAATCAGATATACAAGATCAGCCTGCAGGAGCGGCAAAACAGGATCTGGAACACAACAATTGCAGGGTCGGAATAACCCATTATAACGGCCCAGCTGGGAAATTGCATGAGGGGTTTCTGGAGGTATGGTCCTGGCCAGCAACGAGGGCAGCACATTCAGGTTCCATGGCGACTTTGTTGTTGAGGAAAAGGCTTCAGATTTAGAGCCCTTCAAGGAAGGCAAGGGGTTCTGCTTGGCGTCAACACAAGTCGTGATTGGAGCAATCTCGGCACCCGTGTTTTGACGGGCAACGAAACCAGCCATGGTGATACTTATCCTGCATGAATCTAGCATTCATATCACATGAGCCCTGCAGGTTAGAAGCAGATACTAATGAGCTGATTTTGTTGTGAAAAAAATGGGATTTGACGCAGGTTTGGAGAAGATAGTAATGCTATACTTTTTATATGTTGACTTCCATATCAGTACTTATGTACAAATAATAAATCAATAATCCTATGTTCCTTCTCATAAGGTTAATTAGTTTTCCAAAAAGCTAAATGTTATTATCTTAGAACATATCGAACTCGAATCCAACTTTTTAATTTTCAAAACACATAACACAATTTTTTTGGTCAAAATGATGTCACACTTGACGGAGGGAGTAGTAATCTGGGGCACATATAAAGTTATAAACAATCAGTATTAAAGTTACTCTTCCCGTTCCAAATTATAATCCTTTGTAAATTTTTCTTGATAGTACATGTTAGTGTGTTGATTCACTTATTTCACTCCGTAAACATACGAATAAGGAAAAGAATAAGAGATTTATATTTAGGGACGAAGTGATATTTAAGAGTCCAAATCCCTAACAAAAATAAACGGACAAAAGGGATGGGAAGAAAAAAGAAGAAAGTCAGATACTATTATGAATTTTTATGTTTTTGAATGACTGCCCCGAATGCCAATGCCATCAGCCTTTCATGGTAAAAAGAAGATTATATCAACAAACCTCATGCGCTTATTTAAAAGTATCTTTCAAAATAAAAACACGTCTCCAAACAGTGCATTTTTAGGGAATCCTTTCCTTTATTTTAAGTTATGCCGATATTATACTAATACCAATTTAAATCTAACGATAGTTCACAACAAATCATAAAACAATATATAGTTAACCTAGCCGCGCAAATGCGTGGGCCACCCAGCTAGTTTGTACGGAAATGAAATGTTGTGTTAGCTTGCATAACTGAAGGGTAGCCTCGACTCCGATCAGAGCATGGCTATTGGTTAAACTTGTTCACATTATACAACACATGTGCACCTTCTTCCTCAGAACATGGTTTTTGGTCTGTGCAAGTTGACACAATGAAGAACATATGGCTTCGTACGGGCTCGGCACCGCAAATATTGTTCAGTCTGAGTCATTTGTCATGCGCTTCATTGATATTTCTAATGGGGAACGTATCGAGTTTGATTTATATTGTTTACGAGATATGAGGTGGGCTTTGTATGAAATGTCTTTCAGACCACCGACATTCTAACATCTTCCTACTCAAATTTCAGTCGATTTACTTTCCAATTACTCCCTACTCACATATATATCGCTATCTGGTGATTTTTTTTATGGAGGTGTGATGTTTGGCAAACACAATAAGAGCCAAATTTTGAACATAAATAGCCAGGCCAGGGCATGCACGTGCACGCACGTCTTACTTTTATCCATTACCATTTTTTACGTACTTTGAGGTCTTATGCATGAAGTGTGTATTAAATAACTTTTTTGTCTACCTACCCTATACATGTCATCTCTATTTATGCAGTATTCTCTGGCTACAATGATATCTTAGTTGCCAAGTCTATTCAGGCAAGCTCGATTGTGAACTAAGATGGTCAGATGATGGTATATAGCTTACTCTACGACCATTAGTTTAGCATGGAAGACATCAGGACAAGCAAATATACAACTGTGAAAATATCGAGTTACTTGCATAACATAAGGGTATGTGGATTGGCTAAGGAAGCCTTGCGGGGTAAGATTGCATGGTCGAATCCCGAGGTGTCCGATTACCTTTTCTTTGCTAAAGCTCTTAGTTGTAGGTTTCCCAAATGTTGTGCATGATTCTTCCATCCATCTTTGATATTGTTGTGAAGAGGCATATTACTAAATTAGTCCCTTATTTCTATCAAAAATGTCTATCATTTGTATCGATAGAAACCAAACCAAGATTTATGTTTACATAAGAGGAAAATGAAAACTCCTAAGCCGCAGTGGTGATTTCCCTCCCCTCCCACAAATACATACTGCCTTTGAGGTCATGAGATTACAAATGTATAGTTGGAAGGTAAACAATTATCTCTTCAATGAACAACCTAATTTATTTATCTATCAATGTAATCCATGTCATTCATATTTGCTTTAGCTTCAATGGTTCGGTTATTAATCAATAAAACTAAGTCATTTTGCTACAAAAATACTTATCAGTTTTATTAACCTTTTAAAATGAAGAAATACATCAATGATACATGATCGACTTGTCCGATGAGTCTAGTAGTCGCAGATCTACACTTAATTATTAGATGTGTGGCTTTTTTTGGGATTGATGTATGGAAAACTTAATATTGATGTATCTTGCAAAAAGAAAAACGTCATTCACCTCTTCAAAATGGCCCTTCATCTCGTAGATATTTTACTGGGTCGGTTGCCCATATCCCGCTCATTTCCTACACGAAAAGATATCCACAGAGCAAAATTTGTGCTCACATTTTCCCACTAGATATCCAACTACACACGGATATCCATGAAAATATAAACATCACCAACAACAATTTGAACATGGATAATATCAACAGAAGAATGAAACATTAGTACAAAAATTATATATTTAGTCTTTCCGCACATGACATAATACTATTGTTTGACTCACACAACAAAATAGCTAATTATCTGTAGAAAATTGTAGAAATAAGTTGTCCAGAGGGGGTGAGGGTGAAAGTGCATGTAGCCCAATGCGTGGTTCAGTAATTATTGACAATCCATGTGGACTAACAATTTCATTGTGTTATGTATGAACAAATGTTCTATATGCAATGCATGAAAGAAAATTTGATAAACTAAATGATGAATGCCTTGAAGATAAACATATTTTTATAGAACTCCTATTTACCCCTCTATTCGTCATATATCGATTCTTCGGAACTCATGGCATGGGTGCTCTCTTCAGTCCCGATGCTCCAGATCTGAACTATTTGAGAGGTGTGGCTCAGGCCGATTTCACAAGTTGGTTGTGCGCGCACAAACGACGGAGCGATGGCGATGTATGGAGACATGTGTGGCGTGTGCGGCGGCACGAGTGCCATATCGGATTGGGTTCGTGCGGGCTTGCCGACGGGCGACGCCACATGCTAGTTCGGGCAGTGGAGGTTGTTGGGGGCAACGGCCCCGGACGACTCCTCGAGACGGCTACGTTTGTGGTCGGATCTTCTTAGTCCAGTGTCCTAGACACTTTCATCAATGGGATCAAAGGAAGTACGACATCGACTATTAGCAGTGCGGCACGGGCTACAGCTTGCTTTCCAAGACTTCTCCAACGGCGTGCGAGGCTCTCTCAGATTCTCAGTGCTGAGACCAGGCTATCGATTAGTTGCCAACCGGTAGTGTCGTTGTTGACAGTGATGACGTCAACGAAAAGTATGAGTGTCTAGGTGGAAACACAAGATGTAGACAAAAAATGCTGACATGCGTCGTGTCCTTACTCTTAAGGTGTTCATTCGAAGCTCGGCTTTAAGGATAAAAATCCCTAGATCGACCTATTGTCGGATTTGTCTGCTATGAATCTTTCTTGGAGGCCTTGTATAGGAGTTGTGTATTTTTCGTTGTTCGATCACTTGTCACATGGTTTGTGCTAGGTTAGTGGAGATGGTGTCGCGAGGCGATGGTCTCATTCTTTTGTTTTCCAAATTATTCGGCAACGATGCCTCGTTTGGCTCGGTAATGTTTTTTAACTGTTGCTTGGTATTGTTTGAATGATTAATTGTTGGAGGTTATCCTCCTTTTCGATGGTAATATACCCGATAATGGTGAAAGGTAAAATTCGTACCGAAGCTAACATCCCTATCCTCACTTCTGCCTCCTCCATGTGTCAGTTCCCCCTCCCCCGACCGGCTTTGCCGGCGCCGACAAGGGTGGGGAACCCGATATGAGTGGAGTTTTCACTAAAAGTAGTGTTTCAATATGTTAGGTTACGGTTTTGGTAGCCGTCTTGTTCATCAATGGAGATGATATCGTCTACAATAAGTGATCTTCGGCCCATCGTTCGACGGCGAGTTCTCCTTCCCGACGTCAATGGTAGTGTTGTAAGAGCAAATTTCTGTAGATATGGTTATTTCAGATCTTACTTTCCCAGATTGATTTTGGATATTTTCTCATGACTTCCGTGAGAAGGATTGTCCTTGCAATATTTGTCCCGACTGCTATGTTCTCGACAACGGTGATTCGTATTCTCGGCTGCCAGCGACATTTACCAGACTGTTCGGTTGTTTTTTCCTGAAATAGCTGTGTTGGACTCTTGCCGATTTTGGGAGATTATTTTAATTGTTGTGTGCATTCGCCTTGCCACATGTGTGTGGTTTGATATCTATATCATTTTTCTACGGCTTTTTTTAACAAAAAATACAAGCTTGTGTAAAGAAATAAGAAAATAGTTCGACAATCTTTAAAGATTTGCTTGTTTCTTTGAAACTTTATATCTTTTAATCGCTGTAGTCAGCTCATGTATCTCTGCCCAGTACTTGCTACTATAAATATATTTATTTACTGTCAAATAAAAAAGAAAGCTAAAAGCGTCACAGACGGATCCCAGTCGTTCAAGCCGATCAACCAACCGTAGCCGTCCGATAACTGAACCTCGACCCGTCCGACACTTGCGTCTTCAGACTTGGTGTAGAAGCATCACGCACGCCTGACTGACACCCATCGCATTCGCACGCACCTCTGCCTTCCTCCGCCCCTCTTCCCCATCTAGCACCACCACCGCCGCCCCTCCTCCTCCTCCACCTCCCATGAAACCCTAGTTCCCCCAAAACCCTGACCCCGAGCACCGCGTCCGCCGCCATGTCGCCGCCGCTCCAGGCGCCGGACTACAAGTACGTCACCGAGGAGTGCCTCCGCGAATGGAAGGGCCAGTCCGCCGCCGCCTTCCGCCTCCCCGATCCGGTCCCCATGCTGCGCTTCCTCTACGAGCTCTGCTGGGCGGTGGTCAGCTCCCCGCGACCTCTACTCCTTACTGCCGGCCCGCTTGATTAGGTTTTTCGTCGGCCCGTGCTGATTCCGTCCGTTTGTTTTGGGCTGCGCAGGTGCGGGGGGACCTGCCGCCGCAGAAGTGCCGCGCGGCGCTGGATTCCGTGGCGTTCGTGGAGGAGGCGTGGCAGGAGGAGTCCGGCTCCGTGCTCGCCGACATCGTCGCCCACCTAGGGCAGGATGTGAGTGTTCTCGAGCCCCTTCTCTTTTGCTGCTGTGCTGTGTGGTGCTTAGTTAGCTGCGAGCGAGTGTCTCCATGAAGTGTGTCTGATTTAGCCAAATTTCTGTTTGGGGATCGTAGGCAGTACAACTGCATATGCTTTGCTGAATTGGCCAGTGTGTAGTTAGTGTGTGTTACTTGTTGTGCCAGCTGATGCGAGAACCTGGTTGGATAGTAAGATGCTTCTGTGATGAACAATATCCCACTGGAACTGATAGTGTGTGGTAGCCATGCGCAAGTTCTTAGGCTATGTTTGGAAAAAATATCCTGCTGAAGCTGCAGTAGAACAAATGGTTAAATTATGCACATGAAACTGCCAGCTTTTGGAGTAACACTAGCAAACCTTGTGGAGCCAAGGAGTATACTAAGTTATGTTCGCGGAAAACAAAAGCCATGCAGGCCTATTCATTATTATTCGATTAGAGCTGGAATGTTTAGCTTTACATGCTTACAAGTTAGAAGCCGGTGTTGCTACGAAATAACAAAACGACTTTTTAAGCCATAAATCAAGCGTCATTCTCCTGTTTTCTCATCCAGCTCTCTTTCTCTGTGTCATGCATATCCTTCTTCATCCCCACTTTATATGAAATCAAAGGCGTCATCTCTGGCTCAATCGCCGCCGCTGTGTCCCCCCCCCCCCTCTAGCGTCGTTCCTTTCCACAATGCTCCACCTTCATTTTATTGCACCTTATGCTACTCTGTTACGATTCGCTCTGGCATGCGCACCAGCTAGTAGTACAACAATTCTTCGTCATGTTGTTTCTTTCAGCTTCAGCAAATCGCTGTTGTTGTTCCGATTACCTTCGACGGAGGATAGAAGCACAATAAATCCCTACATTCACCCCCCTCATTCGATAACGACATCTGGCTATGTGTACGCTTCTCCACTCTCACACATACGGACTTAAGGTGTAGCCTTTCTCCTCCATTACCAATCTATTTAGTATACTCGGCTCTTCCATCGTTCTTCTACTCCGTTTCACTTCTTCATGACAGTGCATTAAGCTCACAACCTTAATATCGATCGCAAAGGGGAATATGTGGCAATGGCAATATGTTTTCTCTCATTTGGGATTGGCAACAAAGGTATGACGCTGTCCGCCTTTACCTTCTCCGTTTCATAAAGCTCTTGCATTTTCATACACTGATCGATCGACAACCGGATCCATCGAGCAACTACATCTTTGCATTGGATCCATACATGGAATTGCTTAGTGTGCGCAGACCCAAAGCATGCCTGCCGAATATAACAGACTTTATTTGCTCCATTATTAGAAATTGTCATCTCTAACCATGACCATGGGTTAGACAATTCAAAGCACCAGCACATAAGCCAAGTTGTTGGATAATGTAGCTCATCTGATCAAGTACCTGCTCTTCCATGTACCTGGTAATTCCATGAAGTTTTTTTTTCTCGAGAAAATGCAAAAAGCCTTTGCGTCTCGTTTTATTGAATAGAAGAGAGTTTGGTTACACGCCTCCTAGGAGGTACACAACAGGAACAAAAAAACTCGGTGAACGTCCCAGGTCTGTGGTAGCACAGCACGCAGGCCAAGTGCACCAGCAGATGCCCAGGAGGCTGCTTCTTCCTTGATCTTCGTGAGCAGACCAGCAGTGGATGGTTGATCGTCATCGAAAATGCATCCGTTGCGGTGTTTCCAGATCATCCAAGGGACCAACAACGTGATGGAGGCGAGTCCTTTACGCATCGACTTGGGGGTGACCTGTTTGGCAATGGGGAGCCAGGCGGTGACGGTGGTGCTCCGATCAGGCGGGGCGCATGTGTACCCTAACGAAGACAGGACCTCGTTCCAAATCTGCTGCGAGAAAGGGCACGCCGTCATCCTCGCTGCCTCCTCTGCGATCAAGAATTGGATTTCATTAAGTTGAACATGAACATTTTCATATATACATGTTCATGTCACCACTCACCAATGTCTAAGTGTTAGACCATACAGGCATTCCACCGGACATGTGTTAGGCTTAAAAAAATGCAAGCGTACGCTGCTGAGAATGGAAGGCCCTGGCCAGCCTGGAAGCTGCCCATGGTGAGCACGTAGCTGAGAGAGCAAGTTTGTGTCACGTAATGCATCGTGCAATACCCGGTCTGTCTCCTCGACCCATGCCTTTTTCAGCCAGTCTTCAGCCAATTGTAGATGGCATTGCCAGCAGCTATTGCATCATGTGAGGCGCTGACTGAGACGCATAGCTCATCTCACTATTTTCTCTCTCTCTCTCTCTCTCTCTCTCTCTCGTACATGAGCTGTAAGTGCTAATTTGGCCAATATGTGTTATTCTACTCTTATAAAGATCTGAGTTCGTGGGGTCAATTCACCCTTATGAGGTTACCTCTTAAGTTACCAAGAAATGGGTTACCATAATTATCGTACATTTTTTGTAAATAGTCTTTTATTTCTCCATAAAGTTAAGGATTATGATGAGACAAGGGTTTAAACAACTCAAGCAATGCATGAAAAACTTCTGTAGCAGCACACATGGCACATGCATTTAGCTAGCATCTCCTTAGTATTGGCATTGCACATGCATGTCGAATTGTCGACAATGTCATCTTGGAGCTAGGTGGTCGACGGAGTGCCATGAGAGCCTTGATAGAGATGCTGCTAAGTGCTTTTATTGTTGTTCTTCGAAAAACCTGGGTCAGTAGAAATGTAAATGCCATCCTTCGTTCAATCTCTTGCCACTTCCCATCCTGCAAAAAAAATGAAATTCCTTGACACATTGTGCCTTGCTTACTAGGTATCATATGACTTCAGTCTATAACCATTTATTTTTCCATCAGTCAGCATGGCTGTGCTTTTGATCTGTCGTTGATACCTAAGATCAGGATGCATTTCTTTCAGACTCATGTAGCTTGGATTTACCACACTGTTGTGTTGCTATTTTCTCAGAATCACTGAGGGCTGCATTATTAGTTGATCTGACCTGTACTGATGTGCAGATTACAATTTCTGGTGAATACCGAAGCCGTCTTGTCAAAATGGTAACAATCTTTTTTGACACTTCTACACCTATTCATAATTTCAGCAATGCAAATAGGCTTTCTATCTTCTGGTCCGTACTTTTTTTTGGGTGGAGAATTTAGTGCACACTAATTTCCTTTTAAATACTCTGGACTGCAGACTAAGTCGTTTGTGGAGTCTTCATTGGTTGTGCCCAGGCTTCTTCAAGAGCGATGTGAAGTGAGTATTTTTGTTCCTCATAAGAGAGCACCACATCTTTGTTGACAGCACCTTTTCATGATTCAAGGCAACTGACACATGCTGTCTATGTTTCCTTTATGTGCACATCTGAAGGAAGAGTTCCTATGGGAGGTTGAACAGAGTAAGTCGAAGGGCCAGGAATTGAAAGCCAAAGAGGTATGTGTCACACACTAGTACAAGCCAAAGAGTTCCTGATATTTTGTGTGCATTCACGTAAATTACAATATACCATGTCAGAATTAATTTATCTTTTAAACATGGTTCCTCTGCAACACCCTTCTCCTTATTTTGCAGTTCCATTTTGTACCTCTTTACTGCAACATTCTCTTATGGTGGCTTAAAATAATTGTCAACAGGTCAGAGTCAACACACGACTTCTTTATCAGCAAACTAAATTCAACCTTCTAAGAGAGGAAAGTGAGGGCTACGCCAAGTTGGTATGTATATCTGCCTGTGAAACCTCTACCCATTGTTCTTGTGATTACTTCTACAAACAATTGTAATTGTGATTACAGATGTATATATTGACAAATATTTTCGAACTTATAATTCCAGTTTGAAATTTATTGAGGGATTTACGGCTATTTCCATTCTTCAATTAGTTTCCAATTGATGTGTCTAAAATGTTCTACTGGAGCCTGGTGTAATTTTTAACCTAGTCGCTTTTGTTTGTTTGGAATTCAGATAACCCTACTTTGTCAAGTCGGTTCAGATTTGGCTTGCCAAAATGCTTCTTCAGCTACTATTAGCATTGTAAAGGTTGGTCTTAGAATTTTCCTTTTTTCTCCTATGTTATGTTGAGCAAGTAAACAGTATTATGTAATAACATAATGTTCTTGTGACAGTCATTAATTGGGCATTTTGATCTGGATCCGAATCGTGTATTTGACATTGTGAGTTTTCACTTTTCAATCCGGGTATTACTATCTGATATTATAGAAGTATGCCATTGTTATAATATAATTATGTTTTTCTTGTTTGCCTTGCTAGGTGTTGGAATGTTTTGAACTCTATCCAGATAACGATATATTTTATCAGCTTATACCTCTTTTTCCGAAGGTATTCTTTTAGTTTTTAGTAAGATACTTATAGAGAGCCTATAAATATTATTACCATACTCGAGGTACTATTTCAGCCCATCTTACGACTTCTCCTTGTTGCAGTCCCATGCTGCTCAAATTTTGGGCTTCAAATTCCAATACTATCAACAATTGGATGTAAACAGCCCTGTTCCATCTGGTCTTTTTCGAATAGCAGCCTTGTTGGTCAAATCTGGTCTTATTGACCTTGATAATCTGTAAGTTTTCTAGTTGTTTCTGTGTTTCGCTACACTTCTTGACGACAAACTGTAATTTCGGACATCATCCATGAAATATTTACAATATGTTGTTATAAAAGAAAACTAAGTAAAAACAGATCAGGCTTTTGTAAGGTTCATATACATGTAAAATTGTATTTGTAACATTACATTTTTGGTGCTGCTCTCTTCAACTTCTGCTCTTATTTTGATGGCCATTTCTTCTAACTATGCGATGACTATTACAAACAGTGCTAGACTTTTGTTAGGTCATTTTCCTCTAATATGTTGTACTGATACCAAGAAAAAAGTCGTATACAGTTGAATATCACTAATTGTTGTGCTAGCCTACTGATCATAACCGTAGGCTCAAGTCCTTGTTTGCTTTTAATTACGTAGTGCTTACTATGCTGTAACATTATGAATTAGTGTTGTTGCTGGATCTATTTGCGTGGAAATATCCTTTGCAACTTCTCCTCAGATGTTATGAATCATGACATGTTTATGGCTTCTTTTTCAGCTATGTTCATTTACTTCCAAATGATGATGAGGCATTTGAGCATTTTGGCTCATTTGTTTCAAGGAAAATTGATGAGGTTAGTATCTTTTTCTTGTTGATTTCATTCTGTTCAAAAAAATATTTGTTGTATATCAGTGTTATAAAGGAGAATCGTATGAATATCGCTACAATGTACTAAAATAATAAAGTACCACCACACAGATTTTCAATAACCTTATATTTTTTTATGCTTCGACTCTTAGACCTAACAAAAGACGACCATTTAGAAAAGGAAAACAATACTGTGTAAAGTTCTGTTTATGCAAGAACCATAATAGTTCTTGCTGAAACCATAACTTCATGAGGACTAATAACAAGCTGCCACGCCGTTTGAGTTTTTTTTCTCATGAAACCACATTATTGCAGTTATTATTCACGCAACTCCCAAACCCCTTTTTTGATGTCAAAACTGACCTGTCAGTCCTGGCGTGGATTTTATTGCCAGCGTGGCCTTGCCAACATATACCGACCAGAACTATTCTTTATCATCCCGAATCTCTATCCTCTGCTCCACGTCAGCGCCATCTTCTCATGAATGATCTGGCCTTCTTTGCCATAGTGGAGCTGGAAACGAACTCCCACCTCATTGCTGGCCCACTCCAGTGTCATCCTCAGGTGGACGTCCTTGACTTCGTACTTGTTGCCGGCCCTGAGCAGTTCCTTGATCTTGGGCATGTAGTCCTATGCATTGGCCAGAGTCAGCAGGAAGTCCACTGGCTGGATGCTCTGGTTCAGCAGCGTTTGCATCTTTGTCCTTGGTGCCCTCCATCGGGAGCATCCCAATGTATTTGAAGTACTATACATGATTAAACTCACGGCCACTGTCAGAATATATTTGAAGTACATATAGATCTGGTCTTACATTTGTGCTATCTCTCCGTTGATCTTCAATATATGTCAGTACTTATGTTCACATTGGAGTTTTAACTTATGAAGTTTACTCATCTCTTTCTTTATTTCAGGCTACTAAAATAGGAAAAATAAATCTTGCTGCTACTGGAAAGGACCTTATGGATGACGAGAAACAAGAAATCACGATCGATTTGCACACAGCATTGGAGATGGAAAATGATATAATTGAGGAGCGAGCCCCTGAGATAGAAAAGAATCAGAAGCTTGGACTTCTTCTTGGTTTCCTCTCAGTTCATGATTGGTATATACCCTGCATGCTATTGATTTTTGATGTTGTATTATCATACTGCAAAGTTTATTTTAATATTTCATTGTTATACTCAGTTGGTTCAAATCCGCTCCTGCAGTAAATGTATGTCTTCTTTGACATGTTATAAATGTCACTGACCGATTTCTGCTGTTATTTGCCAGGGACCACGCACAGCTACTTTTTGAACGTCTTGCACAGCTAAATCCTGTCGAGCATGTTGAAATTTGTGATGGCTTACTTAGGTTTGTCAACTTCCTCTGCATATTCTATTAGCAGACTCAGTATTTTTATACTATTGCCTGTACTTCAGTGCAAAACATGGTTTGCCCGAATATGTTGTAATGCAGTGGTAGAGTTCCCTGATTTTTATTGTTCCATTCTACTTTCATTTTTGCAGAATTATCGAGAAGACTATTTCCGCAGCCTACAGTACATATTGTCAAGCACATTATAAAATCACCCGTAACATTGACACTCACATGATGGATGCATCATCTGTCTCTTTACCAAGTTATTTGGTTGATCTGCCAAAAGAATTTTTCCAAATGCTTGTTGCCTGTGGACCATACCTTCATCGTGACACACAACTATTTCAGAAGGTATCGTTAAATCTTTGCGTTGAACTTCTCTGTATTAGTACCCTCTTGAATCTTGATATCTTGCCTCCCTACTAGATATGATTGATATTTTCTTTAGTGCATGTATGTTACACATTATTGATTTGTTATATCCATTTTGTACAAACTACAAAAGATACCATGTCCATATCACAAGTTCTTCATTTGATCAGTGGTTGTGATGACCAGATTTTTCTTCCTCACTTGTGTTGCTGTAACAAAATAAGAAGCCAGTAATGGCCATACCTGATGCAATTCAGAGTTTTGGAACCGGTGCTCACATGCATCGGCTATCGGCTGCATCCAGCATGTGTGGCGATATGGGTACGGGGCAGCTGTCGCATTTGACGCTCTAGGAGCATCTCCAGCAGCTCCCCTTAGTTCATGCCCCATATGGGGGACCTCCCCCAAAAGATGCCCTGCCTATGCATCCTCCCAGTCCAACAGACTTTGTATTTTGTTAATATCTTGTGACTAATAACATTTGTGTAACACAATTAAGTACACATTTGACATTGGCTCCCAGAATTCAGCATGCTAATGGCTCTGCAAGTACGATAAGACGTGATAAGAAACGTTAGCACCAAATTAGCATGTATTAGAATACAAAAGGATTAGCACCAATCATATAACATACAATGATAGCACACAAACACTTCCAATCCCTTCCGCAGATAATTATGGATTAGAACACACATATGATTAGCACCAGGGATGGGAACCCAGAGCAGCCCCCTCCCCTTGGTGCATCCGAGCACCTGGTCTGTACCGTTCATACTTACTATGCTTGTGACCTACAGATAATGAGTAAACTTTTCTGCTAATTGGAAAAAAAGGTTTTATTGCATTCATCTAAAAGCATTTAGACTATGACCATCATACATCTTTGCTTGCAATTATGCAGTTCCGCCTGGAGCATCTAGTGGCAAAAAATGTTCGGTATTGTTTATTTAATGGCGCATTGAATCTGTTAACTTCCAGGTTTGCAGAGTGCTAAAGGTGTACCATGCCTCGTCAAAGGAATCAGCCCGTACAGCAGGCGCAATGTCTCCAGAATCTCGGATTGAAGAAGCACTTGGATCATGCTTGCTTCCTTCATTGCAGCTTATACCTGCCAATCCTGCTGTTGATATGGAGATATGGGGAGTTCTTTCCCTTCTTCCTTATGAGGTTCGTATTGCTTCATGGTTGTTGCTGTTATACTTGCACTGCCTTTTTCACAAATATGGCACTGTTCATGTTCAGGTACGCTATCGTTTGTATGGTGAGTGGGAGAAGGACACTGAACAAAACCCAATTGTCCTTGCTGCAAGGCAAACAGCAAAGGTAGCCTGCTTATTCCATGCCTGCCTTTTCTTTCTTTCATCTATCATTTTATCTTGAGCTTTAAATTCACCCACATCCTTGTTTTCTTTCTTTCATCTATCATTTTATCTTGAGCTTTGAATTCACCCACATTCTTGTTTTCTCAATTAGCTGGACACCAGAAGGCTCTTAAAGCGGCTGGCCAAGGAAAATCTGAAGCAGCTTGGCCGCATGGTGGCTAAACTTGCTCATGCAAATCCAATGACTGTACTTCGAACAATTGTCCAACAGGTATTTCAATCAACAATGTACATACATACAATTTATTCGAAGCAATAATATGTACTGCAGCCTTATATCAAACATGCGATATACCTACTTCCATTTGGACTAGCGGCTGTGATATTATTGGTTTCTTGCATGTAACTTATTCTCCTTGTTATGTTTTAATTATCTGATGTTGGAGATGGCAACCATTATTACATCAGCTGACAGCTCCATTTGGACTTTATTTGGCTCTTCTATCTCCGCTGGAATTTATTTGCACCAACCTGGCAGTGTCCAAATCCATCATATGTATTTTTGCCTATATGCTGGTGGTTTGGGATAGGAAAGTTTGTAACTGACAAGGGGAACACTAACCTCATATTGTCACTAATGTTTAAATCTGTAAATTAATCATAATGGTGCTGAGAAAATGTCAATGGAGGGAGTCTTCTGGGACAAAAAAAGTAGCAGAGCCTCCTACAGTCCTACTGTGCTATATATTAGACTATCAGTGGACTATGTGTAGAGGGAACGTGGCCCTTAGGGCTACAACGCACTTAATGAAGCAACAGAGGGAGTCTGATCAAATTATTTCTGAATATATTTTTTAATCGGTTAATTGTGATGATTCAGTGACCTGGCAATTCACCTTTATATTTATAATGCTTTGTTGACTTGTTTCATTATGATTTATCTTCAGTTCTCTTTTTCTACCTTTACAATACATTGTTCCAATTTTCAGGTCGAAGCATACAGGGACATGATAAATCCAGTTGTGGATGCTTTTAAATACTTGACTCAGGTATTAGCTGCGTATGTGATGCATGTTTTATGCAGACAACAGTACCTTAGAGTCTATTGTAATTATTTTGCACATGTCTTTCAATTGTTTTTGCAAGTGAAATTAACAGCATTGCCCAAATATGTTTCATTTACAGCTGGAGTATGATATCTTGCAATATATTGTAATCGAACGGTTGGCTCAAGGTGGTCGTGAGAAAGTAAAAGATGACGGCCTTAATCTGTCAGACTGGCTTCAGTGTCTTGCATCATTCTGGGGACACCTGTATGTCGTTTTGACTCATGTCTGTGATTATATTATTTGCATAACACATGGCGTGACTGACCAGTTTTTAGTCAAACCTGATGGTCCAGCGACATCTAATTATGTATGTTCTTGCTTATTAGGCACATGTCAGTGCTTTTGTCATATGGTTCATACAATGGTACACTATCATTTGAAATTTGAGTTTAGCTGTTGACATTATTTCTCTATCGTAGTGGTTAGCAGCAAACTATGTGAATTGAATTTCTGCGTAGGATGCAGTTTCTTTTTAATAAATATCACAGATGTATCTGTAAAGCAAGCATACTATACACTATGTTGAACATGCACGCCAGTGATATTAGATATGCTAATGGAGCATGAACCGATTTATAACCTAAATATTTAGAGGTTTACCTTTTGTAATACAACTAGGACTCCCTGTTATGTTGTGCAGAATCTTGGGTTCCTCTCTCCCCATTTGTTTGCTCATTTTGACATTGTGTCTATAAAAGTTCTGTACAACGAAGATATCACCGATTTACCAAGACTCCATATTCCTGTTGATGTTTGTTAATCACATTTGATCTTCAACTTTGGTTGGCGGATAATTACTTTGTCTGACTCTTTGAGTAAATCTTTATGCGTTGAAAATGCAAGAAATATTTCTACTAGTGCTATATAGCTTTCTAATGACTAGGGTTCTTGTGTACCCCTTCTCAGTATTGTTATTATCTTCAGTCTTTATGCTCCTATTCTGAACCAATAAAGTTTAACAGCTGCAAGAAGCATCTTTCCATGGAGCTAAAATGCCTTTTCCAATACATAGTTAATCAACTGAAGAAAGGATTGGGCACTGAGCTTGTTGTGCTGGAGGTTTGTTGACTATGTCGAAACGTCCTTGCTCCCTTGGAACTGTATGAATCTAAATTAAAAAATGATATACCATGCAGGAACTCATTCAGCAAATGGCAAATGTACAGTACACCGAGAACATGACTGATGAACAGGTTGATGCTATGGCAGGGAGTGAAACGTTGCGGCTTCAATCTTCACTGTTTGGATCAACACGGAACTATAAGGTTGCACGAGGAACCAAGGCTTTCTCTATTCATGATAATTTCAAAAAAAAGTTTACGAAATCATTTTTTTGTAGGTTTTGAATAAGTCTACAAACAAGTTGCGGGATTCTTTGCATCCAAAAGATGAACCTAAACTTGCAATTCCTCTATTACTGCTTATTGCCCAGCACAGATCAAAGTAAGGTTTTGTTTCAATTTGCAAAATCCTCTGTGCGCTTTTATTTTGTTCTGCTCTCTCGACTAAGTGGACTTTAGTCTTGGTGCAGTTATGTACTATGATATTTGTAATATAGATGACATACTGATGGCTATTATAATTGTATCCTAAAAGCCTGTCATATTCAGTTTTTACCTTTTGCTCTGCTCTGCTCTTTCAAACTTGATAATGTTGCTATTGTTCTCAGGATTATAATAAATGCAGATGCCACATATATCAAAATGGTTAGCGAGCAGTTTGATAGATGCCATGGGATACTACTTCAGTATGCCGAGTTTCTTTCAAGTGCTTTGACTCCAGCGACCTATGTTCAGCTAATACCTCCGCTGGAAGATCTGGTTTATAAGTATCATATTGAGCCAGAGGTAATACACTCATATCTTGTGCACTCTATATTTTTCTTATGTGCGAGCAGATTTCATTATTTTATACACCCGAACATCTCAGCACTTTACTTTGTTCTAGGTTGCTTTTCTTATATACCGCCCGGTAATGAGGCTTTTTAAAAGCGCTAATGGTGGCGAAGCCTGTTGGCCTCTGGATGGCAATGAAGAAGGGGAGTCTGTATCAAGTGATGATATGATCTTGCATGGCGATTCATCTCAGAAGTTAATCACGTAAGTCTGTTATGAACATCTTCCACGAGTCTCTTAATCATCAATTCAACTGTATGGGTCATCAGTCATCAGTACCCCTACATCTGTCTAACAAAATCCACACCGCAGAATCCCCAAACTCATATGTAAATATGGCAGCACTGTGCACTTGCAAATTTTGATGCAAATGTACTAATTTTTTGTTGAAAGAAGGTTATTTTCTAGTTTGATTCCCATCCTTGTCTTTGTGCAGCCCACAAATGAACATGCTTTGATTTTTCTTCCTCACAACAAAGTGTACAATTGTGTTGGGAGCTCAAAATCTGCATCTGGATTATCAGGTCTTGGTTATGCCATGTTGACCTTTTGGTTCATGTTAAAATAAACTTGAAAGTTACATTACAATTTAGGTTAAGAAAAAATATTGACCCTGTAGAATATCTGAGTACATTTATGAAAATTTGATCCCCTCTTGCTTGCCACTAATAGATCAGCGAAGATATTGTGGTCCTTGGAAGCTGGTAGGGATCTAGCTACTATACCTTTAATAATGGTTGCTTTCAGAAACTTACAATTTAACTGTTTAAGCCTCCTTGAGGATAGCTTTAGTTAAAATTTATGTTTCCATTCATTGACATATCCATGGTATTTTCGGTTCAATTCTCATGCAGTTCTCTGTATTCTGTTTTTTTGCAGGTGGTCAGATCTTCTTAACACAATCCGAACAATTTTGCCACCAAAAGCCTGGAACAGTCTTTCACCTGAATTGTATGCTACTTTCTGGGGTTTAACACTATATGATCTTCATTTTCCAAAAGATCGTTATGATGCCGAAATCAAGAAGCTGCATGAAAATCTCAAACAACTCGAAGATAACTCAGATAACTCTAGCATTGCAATATCACGACGGAAGAAGGACAAGGAGAGAATCCAAGATTTACTTGACAAATTGAACAATGAATCTGACCAGCATAAACAACACGTTGTATCAGTGCTCCAAAGGCTAGCCCGTGAAAAGGATAAATGGCTGAGTTCCAGTCCGGATGCACTGAAGATTAACATGGAATTTCTCCAGCGGTGCATATATCCACGCTGTGTTTTCAGCATGCAGGATGCTGTGTATTGTGCTACATTTGTCCAGACGATGCATTCACTTGGGACTCCACTTTTCAACACGGTGAATCATATAGATGTTTTCATCTGCAAGACACTACAGCCAATGATCTGTTGTTGTACAGAATATGAGGCTGGCAGGCTTGGAAGGTTTCTTCATGAGACACTTAAGACGGCCTACTATTGGAAGGTAGTCTATTGATTCAGTTGTGCTAGACCCTCTTCACCATAGCTTTCATTATGTTCATTACATTGTTTTAGTGCTTCTGAGTTTGCACATACAACTTTTTGCAGAGTGATGAATCAATATATGAACGTGAATGTGGGACTAAGCCAGGATTCGCTGTATACTTCAGATTTCCAGATAGTCAACGTGTATCTTATCCTCAGTTTGTCAAAGTATGCTTTGCACACTCCTTGAAGTTATGTGTGTCGCACAATTCAGTTTATGTTTGTCATATCCTTCAGTACAGCTTAGTCATAAAATCTTAGAAATAGTGGTCGATACATAGAAAGCCTGTTCTATGGTTCGATCACAATTTCTGAAATTTTAGGACGAAGTTGTACTCAAGTAGCATGATTACGGTAATATGGCAAATCTTAAAGAGCTTGTAGGGTCATTTGTAGTGTAAAAGTACTGTCAGGTGCACAAGTAAACTAAAAGTAAATCTATCAAGTAGTTTATGGCTTTTGTCACCTTTTAAAATAACTGCAAACATAATGTATATTAAAATTACCAAAAATGAACTTTTTTCACAAGTCCATGAGGTCAGTTTTCTGAAAACCGTACATTGATTTTGTACCCAAACCAAAAGCTTGTACACTAGGTATCTCACCAAGATCAACAGGGACTATTGATGTGCATATAAACAACAAATTTCTGTTTTGTCTCAGTTCAGAATTAATCCTTTGACAAATACTTATTCACAAAACCTATAACTCTTTAGTGTGAGCTGTTAGCATGCTAGATACTGATGGCTATTGATTTACATTTTGCAAATGAACTGTTCGCAAATTCACAAACCATGTTAGAGGAACCCAGTCTCATTCATTCCAAATCGGGTGTGTCCACTGTTTATACAATGGCATTTCGTGTTAGCTTGCTACTTCCCAAATATGGATACTTCCCTTAGTTCCACACATAGGACATAAGATATTTCCACTTGTAGTATGTCAATGGTCAGATTTGTGAAAACACGTGGCAGTCTCATTCAATCCAAATAGGATGTCTCCAATGCTCATACAATGACACATTTCGTGTTAGCTTGTTCCCAAATATGGATACTTCCCCTTAGTTCCACACATAGGGGACATAGGACATAAAATCTTTCCACAGCATGTCAGTGGTCAGATTTGCAAAAATCTGGCAAGATAGCTCATTCTTAGTAAGCTGGCCCTGTCTGTTGTTAGTCATGCCAAACGTGTGGATCTCGTTTCATGAAGTATTGCTGTCCTGTCATGCAGATTTTTTAATTTAAAGAGTATTTCAGATGTGCCAGTTGGTGCTGCATGTGCTAGACATGTTTGGCTTATTGAGCTGTACATTTGGTCATGTTTGAGCTGTGCAACAGAAGTTTAGTGGCTACTTCTTTATAAAATGTTAAAACTTGCAAGACTTGCATAATATGTACATCTACATATAAAAAATGATCCACTGCATGTACTTTTATTGATAAGCATCTGCCCATTTTTCGTGAAAATTTTATTTCTTGAATCCTGGTATGAATTCAGCATGGTTTCATGGACTCTAGTTTTTATTGTTGGCACGTCCTGCTTTATTTCGTATATTTTGTTCATGCCACCTGAATTAATAAAATATCATGTGAATGTCTAATATCAATTTTTTTAAGCTGTCCTTTTATCTGCTATATTCTTTACATATGTTTGTGAACATATTTTTTCTGTGCTTTTGAAAGGTTCATTGGAAATGGAGTGGAAGAATTACCAAGGTGCTTAATCAATGTATGGAATCAAAAGAGTACATGGAAATCAGAAACGCCCTTATTGTGCTCACAAAGATAACTAGTATTTTTCCTGTGTTGCGAAAAAGCGGCATCAATATCGAGAAAAGGGTAAATACATCACAAGTCACAATTTGTGATATGCTGCTGTTCTATTGCTCACAATATTTTTACCAGGTAGCGAAGCTAAGGGGGGATGAGAGGGAAGACCTGAAAGTACTGGCCACTGGTGTAGCTGCTGCCCTGGCAGCTCGCAAGGTAAGTGTTACATCGTCACTGCTGCCTTTTTTCCTTCCTATCAGGGGAGACCCATTTGTGTATGATTACGAGATGTATGTGTGGAAAGCCCAATTATTATTTATTATGCAGAGCTCATGGCTATCTGAAGAGGAGTTTGGCATGGGTCACCTTGATCCGAAGCCAGTGCCTGCAAAAACTATTCCTGGTAAATAGAAGATACAGAAGGTGTTTTTGTTTACCCACTATGATTAGCTGGGTATAACTATTCCTTGGATCCTACAGGAAATCAGTCTGCAGACCCTGCCACAGCAAAAGATCACAGCGTTCGTGCAAAATCTACTGAGGGTAGGCATGAAAGGTCAGAAAATGCAGTGAAGCCTGATACTCAACACAAGAAGAATGCCTCGACTGCAAATGGATCTGATAGTCAAATACCATCTTCCTCTGCCCAAGGAAAAGTTTCAGGGGTTGCACACGGTGCAGATGAACCTCCAAAACTTTTGTCCGATGAGGGAGTCAAGGTTTTGAAACCTACTGCAGAATCTGAGGTACCTTTCAGTTTGTCATGTGGAAAGTAACATCATGAGAGCTTGGGTTCAAAAAAGTTACTGGAATTGCAAAAAATTCCTAAAAGGGTGCATGTGGCAACAGTATGCATATTTGTAGTTTTTCGTGCAACAATTTGCATTATTTTTTCTGCAGATGACAAATGGATTTTTCACAATTTCACAAGTACATGGGTGTATTTCAATGTGTAATTTTCTCAGGATTTTTTGAAATTTAAAACAGTTTCTTAAAAATAATTGGCTCAGTGTCCTTTACTATGTCATGGAAACATAGCAGTGACTATTGAGTAATTTTGTGCTGGGCATTTGGTTTGATTGTTTCTAATCATTTTTACTACAACAGACAAGAGGGCAACAGAAGCGTGCTGCAAACAATGCTGCAAAGGTATCTAAGCATGATGCAGGGAAGGAAGATGCAAAACCCGGGAAATCAACCAGCAGGAGTCTTAATCAACAAGCTTCTGTTGACAGAGAAGTATTGTCTCAGGCAGCTGATGGTGCGCTGGATACTAAAACCGCTAGTTCCTTGGTTGGCACCAACGGTAACGCACATCTGGCGCCAAGAAAGGTATCAGCATCCTCCCAAAGATCAACGGTGTTGGCTGCAAATATTGGTGGAACAGCTAATCCTGCTGGTGAAGGTGAATCTACTGACTTGATTGATTCTACCGTGAAACAGCAAAAAAGATCGGTTCCCATTGAAGAACAAGAGAGAACAGGTAAACGAAGGAAAGGGGAGTCTGAAGGCCGGGATGGTGACTTAACAGAACACCATACAGACAAAGAAAAAAAGTTGGAGGCGCGATCAGTAGATAAATTGCGTTCTTTGGATCATGAGAGAGGTGCTAGTGAGGAACAAAACGTGGTCAGGACAGAGAAATTAAAAGAAAAGTTCGATGAGAAATATGACCGAGATCCTAGAGAAAAAGTAGACCGGACTGAGAGGCGCCGTGGAGAAGACGTGGTTGAGAGACCAACAGACAGATCATCCGAAAGGAGAGAGCGTTCTAGTGAAAGGATGCAAGACAGAGGGATAGACAGGGTTCCTGAAAAAGGAAGAGAAGACAGGAATAAGGAGGAGAGGAACAAAATTAAGCATGCTGAACCCTCCGTAGACAGGGCACATACTTCTGACGAACGGTTCCGAGGGCAAAGCTTGCCACCACCTCCACCTCTTCCAACAAGTTTTGTACCTCAATCAGTCGTTGCAAACCGAAGAGATGAAGATAGTGACCGAAGGGGTGGCAGCACTAGGCATACTCAAAGGTCGTCTCCCAGGCGCGATGAGAAAGAACGGTGGCACTTGGAGGAGAACGCTTCGCTGTCTCAGGATGATGGGAAACACAGAAGAGAGGAAGATCTCCGGGATAGAAAGCGTGAAGACAGGGATGTTTCATCAAGCAAGGTAAATTGTCTTGCCCGTAATACTCTCCTGTGATTTATGATCCTAGTTTGGTTGTATCGATAAAAGTTGATGTGTCTTGTGATCAGCACGTATTTATCTCGTCTCTCAACAGCTCTATGACTGTAATGATGCGAGGCATGCATTCACTCTTCTTGGGATCTTGCATCTTGTAACTGATAAACTCACACTCTTGTTTGACCTCTAATGATTTATTATTTTTATAGGTAGATGACAGGGATAGGGACAAAGGTACTATGAAAGAAGATAGTGACCCTAATAGTGCTTCCAAACGGCGAAAGATTAAGAGAGAGCAGTCTACTTTAGAAGCTGGAGAATATGCACCTTCTGCTCCACAGCCTCCGAGTGTAGGAGCTAGTAACTCGCAATCTGAAATACGAGAGAGAGAAAGAAAGGGTGCTGTTTCACAGCATCGGCCGTCACATGCTGATGACCTTCCTAGGATGCATGCCAAGGATTCAACAAGCAAGACAAGTCGTAGAGAGGCTGACCAGTAAGTTTAGGAAATGATGATCTCATTAAACTAAGCATTGCACACTTCCTACATTATACAGCATTTTTCACTTTGCAATGTGTTATTTTTATCTTAGCTGTCATGTGAAATACAATCTGTTTATAGGAAGGATCAATTTATCGACTGAATGAAGTTGCAAAACCATTGCTAGCAATTTTTTTCTTGAAGTTCAGATGCTATGAACATACAAAATGCGAACTGCAATATCTCATGCAAACTGTAGCACATTTTTTCTTTGACATCTTTTAGCATGCACCCTACCCACCTCTTTCTAAGTTGTAGAAACATATAGTCAAATAAAATAATGATTGCGTTCCCAAGTAACAAGTCACCATGCTGGTAAGTAATGTAGAAACTCACCATTTCACCTTCCAAAATTGTAGATAACATGGTGCCATGCACTTATTGAGGCATGGCATGGCGTGGCAGGCAACTAACCACTTATGTTCCAAGGTAGCATTATTGCGAAAGCTGCCTCAAAGGTGGTTCGCTTTAAAAAGTACTGCATGAATAATAGAGAAATGTGCAACTAAATAATTTTCATTTACTCCGTATTTGAACACAGATAGCTGCATGACAATAGTTCAACGGAGTAAAGTCGTACCAAGAATTTGTAGTATCCAAATTATTTGTTTCCATTGATAGAGAACACTGAGATTTATGACCTATTTAGTTGTCATGTTGACACCATGTTAAATCGTTGCTACCAAAAGTTAGATCAATGGATGGTTTATGTAGATTCTGTATTACTCTCTTTTTTCCTTGTGTGTAAGAGTATCTTCAAAGAAATGAGCATTTAAAGCTGCAGAGAAATGAATGCTAGGATGCTTTTCCTTCTAATTGTGCATAACAGTAATGTACTGCAACATCATATGTTTCTCTAACAAACTCCCTGGTTAAATTGCAGAACGCATGATAGAGAAAGGGAAGAGGAAAAGCGGCTAAGAGCTGAAGCAAAAAGGAAGCATCGGAAGTAGGTTCATGCGAGAATTTTGATCATTGTCTCATAAAAGATTTCACTTGAGGACACCCATGACCACCTGCGACCAGTAGTTTTTGTCGTAGCGGGAAGATCTATCTGGCATATTTGAACCATCCAGTGTATGTCTTACTCCATGGTTTCATAGAAAGGTTTGCTGGGGTGAAGGGAGGACACAGGATCAATTCTTCAGCCATACTTCATCGATGCTACACAGCATCACTGTCCAGATGCAAATTGTTAGGAACCATGATGTCTGAGTGCAAGGAACAAACATCTGGGCCATATAGTCGTTATACAAGTTGATGTAACATTTTAACTCCGAATGCGAGAAACAGAAACTATGGCCATATTGACGGAGACGGATTAGCTCTAAACAAAGATGAACCGATGTTGGTCCAGCTATTTTTGTAATTCATTTTGTATTCTAGCTGCAAACACTTTTGTTGTAGGAAGCATATGAGATTCCTTTTTGCACTGTCTAGGAAGAATAGCAAGGGGAGCATATTGAGTAGGTTGTACATGCATAGTACAATGGTCTAATGAACAGTTGTGTTGTAGCTTTTGCTGAGATGGTTGCACTTCATCACGTTATGCTGTGGTTTTATTTTGGTCATTGCTGATTGTTGCCTGATTGTATGTTTGTATGTTTGTATGTAACTTGATCACCGCCTCTGGGTGTCTACTTAAGCATTTCAAATAGGACGGTGGTACCTGGAGCCAGTTAATTCCCTTGTTCCTGGCAGTCAGCTTCTGATTTTCATAATTTTATATTTTCTGGACAAGGGAAAACATAGAACATATCTATCTATATCTATATATATACCTAGTCATAAAAGCAGCAATGTTTCTCTTTTGTCCGTCTCGGTTCTTGTCGCTCGTCGTGTCTCCTTAGTACGTCAAGCCGAAAAAAAGCTTGCAAACGCTAAAAACCGGAAAGAAAAACCCAATCGGCCATAGCTCCGCCCAGGCTCCCGTCTTGTGTCCTTCGGGTGCATGGTTTGCATCCATATTCTTTCACTTCTTTCACTTGCCTTATTTCCTTTGTGGTTTGCATCCATGTTCTTTGACTTGTTTTATTTTCTTTCGATCTAATTATATCTTCAGTAGTAAATATGTCGGTGCGTTGCTACAGGTATATTGTTAGTGTGTTTTTTTTTGGAATATTAAATAAGAAAGATCAATGGTAAATCAAATATGGAAAATAATTTGGGAGCACGAGCATATAATTTGGGGAGTGACATGAATCGAAAATGAAATCACACATTCGATTATGTATTTACGTGTTACATCAATACAACTGTTGAATTCAACCCAAAATATGACCATGTTGGATTGGAGTATGTTTGGCTACGAGAGAACATTAACAATGTATTATACAATACCCGCAAGAAAAAACAATGTATTCTACAAGCTTGTCAATTGGAGATATAGGAAATACTGGCCCTGTGAAGGTGAGTAAGTGGCCTTCCCTACCTAATGTGCCGCTAGCCATATTTTCGATGTTCAGAAGACAAATAATGTCTAGATGACACAACAATGTAGATAAATATGAAGATTAAAGTTACACATACACAATGTCAGGATGAAGTTTAGACAACTTTGGAGCCTCCTTCCCAAATACTCCACAATACACATATACATTACTGCCAAAGAGTTGCACTCATCTGGAGGTGGCCTCTGTCGCTTTTGAATACATCAAGCAATGGGCCCTTGTGTTTGGAGTAGTGATCCTGCCTACATGCATTGGCTGATTGCTCTTTTTGGGGTTTTTCCTTATCGGTTTGGGCACATCCCTTGTTCATGCCAAATATTGGCTTCAATCCTTTCTAATGAAAAAACAGTGCTCCTATCGTTTTTTTTGAAAAATATACTCTTTCTACACATTTCAGGACAAAGTTCAGATGATTTACTACTCTCCACTACAAAGTTGCTAACAATCCACACAGATACAGGAGACATGGAGACACATATATCTTGTTGTCACACCTCATAGTTCCACATACAACGCCAAAGGCTCAGATCTTGCTGACAAGAACTTGAGCACCGTATTGGGGTTGGAGGGTCATGAACTTCATTGGAGCATGTACATAGGATGGTGAGATATCAAATGCAAATCGCTGGAGGACCATGGCAAGCGCCAACTTTGCCTCAACCATTGCAAGATTTTGCCCAACACAAATGGCAGGGCCAATCCCAAAGGGGAAGTACGCGCCAAGGTGATAGCTCTTGCCATCTGCAAACCTCGATGGATCAAACTCCTCCGCATTAGCTCCCCATATGTCGACATCATGGTGAATGTCAATGATCGGCAGATTGACCTGCGCACCGGCAGGGATGTCGAGTTTGCCTAGCTTCACATCCCTAGTGACTGTCCTGTTGACAAACAAAGCTGGAGGATAGAGCCTGAGGGTCTCCTTCAACACCATATTCACCTGATATCATGCCAACATAGTAGGAGTGTTATTCACTATGTTTCAATATGTAGACATCATCAAGAATATAAAAGTTTGTAGTATTCATTCAAATATGTAGGACTCACAATTTTGAGACTGCTCAGACTATCCGCACTTGGGTGCTCATACTTGCCACATACTTGATAGACTTCATCACGGGCCTTCTCTTGCCATTCTTTATGCAATGCCAGAAGAAGTGTTGTCCATGTCAACAAATTTGCGGTTGTTTCTTTACCGGCAAAGTAAAATGTCTTGCACTCATCAATGATCTCTTCGATTCCCATTTTTAACTCGTTGTCAGTTTTGCTGGCTGATAGCATCAACCCAAGCAAATTTTTGGAGTCTTCACTCTTCCTTCCATTGATCTCAATCAATTTACGCAGAGAACTTCGTATTTCTTGGTTTAGCATATGCCTTCTTCGGTTCTTCTTTGTTGGTACAAACCTAAGAATGAAACATGTCATATTCTTTTTCTCTCAACTACAAAGTTTGATTGAAGAGCATGAGTAGCAACAAAGAGAAGCAAACTTTTATTTACTAACGTAGAAGTGAAGGAGCGGGTAGGAGGAACTACATGTTATATTGATAGAGAAGAATGATGACCCAAATTCGAGTGTATGAATTAATCTCACCTGAAGCCAGGAAAGTAGAAGGTTCTCATTGCAAGGATGGCAAGACTTATCTGTTCTTCTTGCAATTGAAAAACCCGCTTTCCTTCCTCGTAGCTACTTCCGAAAGCCACAACGGAAATGACATCCGCACTGAAAGTGTGGAATTCTTTACTTACATCAATCTCAAACTCTGCGCGGGTTCCTCCTTGGACTTCCCATTTATCCATCATAGATGAAACCATAGATGATATTTCTGGTATCCAGCCCTACAAAGATCCGACAATGTATTGTCTCAAGCACAACCGTCGATTACATCAACATGTTTGTATAGAAGAGAAGAAACATAGACACCATAGGTCATGAGCAACTCCGGCAGTTTATGCCAGCTACAATTTTTGAATGAAGTAACCATGCCAAAGGTGCAATTTTAATAACAAACGTTACCTATTAATATGCAACTGATTACATGGTATTGATCACAAGTTAAGAATTTTATTAGGTTGACAACGCTTGTCATTATTTGGTTGCTTTGACTATATAGAAATGACGAGATTTGCAACTGTAAGAAAGTTGTGTTGTTCCCCCTTCTTTTTTAGGGAGGTTGAGCTGTTGTCTTATCTTCTTCTTACCTTATTTAGTGATTTGTACTCTTTTAGTCCTACTATATCAAGGAAATCATTTTGCCCTTCTCGTCAAAAAAGAACTCCACCACTAAGTATGATCTTCAAGCAAAATGAATCTTGAAGCAAAATCGGCAATTTTATGTTTCAATTCAAAGTTTTGAAGAAGCGCTTCCTCACCTTGACCCTCTCCATGTTGAACGCGGGCGCGATGACACGGCGGTGACGCGCCCACGTCTCCCCGCTGAGCCCGACCAACCCCTCGCCGATGAGCTGCCGAGCCTGCGGGTTGCCGCCGCCGCCGGAGCCAGCCTTATCGAAGGTCCCCGTGGAGTCGGTGAGCACGGTCTTGGCGACCTCAGGCCCGTAGACCACCAGCCGCGGGCGGGGCCCTAACCAGTACACGAACGGCCGGCCGTACCACGCCGCCCACTCGCGGTATTCCGGCGTGACGCGGCCGACGACTGCGTGGTGGAAGGAGGCGAGCGGCGTGGACTTGGCGGCGGCGAGGAGGGCGCCGTAGTCGGCCGCGTTGCCGGAGATCAGGCGGCGCGGGGGGCCCCGGATGCCCTGCCGGCGCAGGCGGCGCTCCAGGCGGATTGGGGCCCATACGAGGGAGTGGACCAGGCGGAGCACGTAGGCGAGCACGGCGAGTAGGAGGAGCGCGGCGAGGGCGCCCATTGATTATTTGATTGCTGGTTCGCGTTTCCTGGAAGGCTGGAACAGTGTTTGGCTCTGAGTCTCCCATGGAGACGAACCAAGGAGTTGACTCTTTCGGTCTTCTTCGATTAAATTGGAGAATGAGATTGAGAACAAGTAAAGAGCAACCTGTCCGGAAAGTCTAAATGCAGCACGAGCTACATGTAGCTCTTTTTTTATCAAAATTTTAAATAGGAACTTTTAGTTTCAAAAATCGTGAAAAAAAATCCCAGATATAGATAATGTCTGGATTTAGAAGCGTGCAAAATTTCAACTCAAAATTCGTTGTAGGTTTGGCTACACAAAAAATACAAATCGGGAGAAATTTCAATTGTCTTAATCTTTGTAGTGTTTACCACCCAGATCCACTCATTTGTCTTTTTTGCCTAGGCCACAATTGAAATTTTACACACTTGTAGGTATTATCACTATCTACATCTGGGATTTTTGTTCCGATTTTTCGGAACGTAAAATGCAAATTTCGAAGTTTTCAAAAAAAATACGAGCTCCATGTAGC
This sequence comes from Poa pratensis, assembly GCA_947311845.1. Taxonomy (NCBI): domain Eukaryota; kingdom Viridiplantae; phylum Streptophyta; class Magnoliopsida; order Poales; family Poaceae; genus Poa; species Poa pratensis. Next base: position 15,020,319 of record CAMZMU010000089.1, on the reverse strand, counting down.
TCGGGTACAAAACGCCTCACTCGTTTCCATTTTTTAATGTATGTACTAGCCGCATCACCACTGCATTCTAACCGCGGTTCCTCGTGTCGGAGGATGCGGCACGGGGATGCCGCTGATGCTCAACGTCCGACCGGAGCACGCATATCCGGCGGTGCGTGCTAGCCATTCTCCCGCAACGACGTCGTCTTTTTTTAGCAAGAGCATGCACGACACAAAGTCATTGGTCGCGGCTTCGCTCGTGCACCTGCTGCTCGAGATCGCCGGTGTAGCTAGGGTTTTCGTGGCGGGAGAGAAGGGGAGAGATTGGAAGCGCAGGAGATTGTGAGGGACGAGGCGAGGGGGAGCACTAGTAGGAAAAGGCCTTTTAGTGGCGCACCAAAAAGACATTCTGTGGCGCATGGTGGGTGCGCCACAGAAGTCTCGCCACTAAAATATAAATTCTGTGGCGCACCCCTACCGTGCGCCACAAAAAGACCAAATTTCTGTGGCGCACCCCAACCGTGCGCCACAGAAACAATTCAGTGGCGCATCCCCAGGCATGCGCCACAGATTTTTTTTTGAATTTCAAAAAAAAGGCGGCCAGATCTAGATCCAGATCTAGATCTGGCCGCCTTTTTCGCCGGAATTTCGGAATTTCGCTGAAATTTGGCCGGAGCTTGTCGGAGGCCGTGGTGCCCGTGGCCATGGCCGTAGGTGGCTTGGTCGGTGGTGGGTGGAGGAGGGGGTCACCGGAGGTGGTGGAGGTGGAGGAGGTCGCCGGAGGTGGTGGAGGAGGGTTGCCGGAGGTGGTGGAGGAGGAGGAGGAGAAGGTCGCCGTAGGTGGTGGAGGAGGAGAAGGTCGCCGTAGGTGGTGTAGGAGGAGGAGGTCGCCGGAGTTGGTGGAGGAGGAGGAGGAGGAGGAGGAGGAGGAGAAGCTCGCCGGAGGTGGTGGAGGAGGAGGAGGTCGCCGGAGTTGAGTTGAAGTAGAGGTAGAGGAGAGAAGGGGAGAGGAGTAGTGGAGGAGAAGGGAGAGGAGAAGTGGAGGAGAAGTGAAAGGAGAGAAGGAGAAAGAAGAGGAAGAAGAGAAGGGCGCCGGCGGGATTCAAATTTCGAATCCTGCCCAACAATTCCGTGGCGCACCCACCACCGTGCGCCACAGAAATTTTTTTTTTTCAATTTTTTTGATTTTGTAGAAAAAAATCTTCTTTTTGAAATAACTTTTTACTCTTTTGGAATTTTCCGAATCTGAGAAAAGTTCACCGGGTAAACCCTGGTGAAAAGTTCACGATTTTTTTTGACATATTAAACACATTTTTTCGACGTCGTATGCAAAAGTTATGGCCGTGTCAATATTTTTTTTCGTTTTTTGCAAAAAAGGTCAAAATTCATATTTCAAAATTTCTATACCAACTAGGCACTAAAACCTAACTACATGGCCAGGTGCACCACAGAAATGTGACTTTCTGTGGCGCATGTTGTTTTCGTGCGCCACAGAATTGCAAAAAGTGATCCCAGAAATATTTTTTGTGGCGCATGGCTGTTTAGTGCGCCTCAAAAAGTGATCCACAGAAAGGCAGTTTCCTACTAGTGGAGGCGAGCATGCATACACGCTTTAACGCCGCCGCATGCAAATCTCGCGAGCTAGCCGTGTGAGACACACGCAGCGGCGACGCGACGCCTCTCTCGCCGCCTGGGAAACCATCGCTCTGCGCCGCATTCATTTCAGACGACCGGCCGGCGGGTAACCGCAGTTAATTAAGCTGATTCGGCCTATGTGTCAACGATAGCACTGACCCGCCTATCGGGATCCGATGTGGTGGTGCGCGTGGCTTTGTCCGACGCGCCCAACCAGCTCCCAATGTGGTGGGAGTGAGCTGGTAGTTCCAGACGAAATAATGAGTCGCACGGATAAAATTGGACTATGGGGGCGTGAGTGGGCCGATTTTGTGCCAAGGTGGGAGGGAGAGGTGGGGGGGGGGGGGGGGGGAGGATTCTGTAACACTCTACTTCGAGGGCCAATGGGTTAAGATTGTGAAAGAAATGAGAGGGTGAACTGTCCTGGGAGTATTGAGATTGTGGCACGTTCATGGAATATTGAGGCGGTGAATATTGAGGTGGTGAATAGCCTGGGGAGTGGGAGTAGCTATGGGGGTATTGGGATGCTGGGATGTTGACATGATCTGATTAAGAATTTGTGGAATTGGAACTCTTGTTTCGGTAGTTTTTGTGTTGTGCATCTGGCCTGAACTAGGGCATGAAATGTTCATGAACTGCTACTTGAGACGTGTTCAATCTCTCTTTTTATAGGTAACATTGCAGCCATGGGGAGGAAGAGATCGAAGAAAGAAAGTAACAGTCTCTTTGCTATCGCTACAGTGAAGAAGCTGAGGCCAACGGTCTCTTTACTGGTACAGTGGAGAAGCTGAAGGCATCGGTTAATTTGTGGCCAACGGTCACATGTGAATAGTGTAAAGCAAGTCAGAGAACAGTGATTTTATTCCATTTCCTGTGGCTATACCGGTATGGTTGGGTCTTACGATTTTTGTGCTATGGTCGGGTGCTACTATGTATATGACCGGGTCTTAAGGCATCTTTATTGCTCAAGACCAAGGCTTATTTCTACATTGGAGACGTCCTAACCTCATCAGGCTGATAAACGATGTAACTGGCTTTCCCTAAAAAAAAACGCACTACCCTTATTACTTCCGTCCGTGCTAATATTCTCTACATTTTTTTTCCGCTCCATCTACCCTATCTACCGTTTTAATATTGCTACTTTAGTGCAAGCCAGCATTGTACATACATAAGTCGGGTAGCTAGACAGGATGTCTATGCGTATAAGCATATAGGTTTTGGTTGCTGCTTCTCTTCTCCCATGCATCACAAACAAAAAAACATGTGTGCACGCACAAGCAGATGTAATTTGTAAATGGGCATGATGGATCAACGGACCGAGTCACCGATCGAGGTCACTAGGATGATTGTAGGTTACTCTTTCCATCAGTTACATGTTTTGAACCGCTTAAGCAGCTATTCATTTTTGTTGGGCATGGGAGATATCGGGACACACATAGTTGCTGCTCCCCACCTTTCCTGAAGATTGATTGGGATAGGCAGTTCCTCTGGGAGCTCGTATATGATAAGCTCTTCCGCTGTCAGTCAGTTCAAGAAGCGCACCGGATGATAGCGAAGGTCATCAAGATGTTGGGCGGCAGAACCGATTGGATTCCATATGACCATATCTAAGCATCTAGGCTATTTGGACCGCATCTGAAACTTTGCACAAACGGAACATAAACGGGCTGAAGCCCACAAACCCGTATGCACGCACTTGTCCTACATCGATCGGGAACAGGTACAACTAGAAAAAGGGTTCCCTTTCTAAAGGGAACTCCACATCTCACAAACGCGCCACGTGGTGGTCCTCTAAAAGAAGCGAAATCGAATTTTGGCTCCATACAACCGCGATGAACCACGTACGTCTACACACTGCGTACGTCTCTACTAGCAGCGAAGCTCTCCGTGGTGTGGCGTTAGCATGCATGTTGCATGCTGCTCACTCGCGTACGCCTCGTGAGCCACACGCACCGCACGTACGTTTCGTACCATGCATGCATGGATTAAGCTATTGAGCTAGCTAGCTCCACCGATCAATTGGAGCGACGTAGCCGCTTTTCCATTTAAGAATACACATAGCCGGTGTACAAACTGCACATATTCGAGAGTACAAGTATAAAAAAAGAAGTTGTACAAAGTATATATAATTGGAAGTACAAAATATGATGGTGTACAAATTTGTACAACTACACAGATACAAGTTATACAATTGAAGAGACACATGTGTACAACTAACATGTTGTACAACTAAAGAGACTCATGTTGTACAACTACACAGACACAGTCTGTACAACTATACAGACACAGGTTGTACAGACACAGATTGTATAATTAGACAGACACAAGTTGTACAACACATGTTGTATAACTACGCAAACACAGTTTGTATAAACACAGGTTGTACAACTACACAGACACAGGTTGCACAACTATACATAACCGGTTGTATAAAAAAAAAGTTCGTCGAAACATATCAACATGGGATCTAGTTTTGAAGATCTCGACGCGAGGAGCTCAAAAGTGAAAACGGTTCGTAATTCGGATAAACGGTTCTCAAGATATTTCGTTTTTAAAAAAACGAATCTCAAAATAAATACGGTACAAACCTGGGCGGGGGAGAAGAGAAGAAAACCCACCAAAATTCTCTCATGCTGCCACTTGTCACAGATGCAAGCACCCACGGGACCGCGTAAAAGGAGAAGCTGACACTTGTCACGACCACAACGCACACAGGTTTACCTTCGCGAAGGGAACCCTTTAATTAGTGATTTCGATCGGGAACCTATCTCACAGTTCACGTTCGCCGCCGCCTCTTGCATCCTAAACCCACTCTAAACCCTATCAATTTCTGGTTCGTCCCAACTTCCAGCCCCTCCCTTACTCTCCTCTCCTCCCGCCGTACGAAACCGATGGACAAGTCCAGCAAGAAGTCCGCGGCTCCCGCAGCCGTGGTGGCAGCGGTTCCGCCGGAGAGGAAGGCCGGCGAGAAGCGCAAGGCTAAGATCATAGAGACCGAGAAGGCGGCCAGTCCCAAGAAGCAGAAGGCGGTGGCGGTGCCGAAGGAGCCTGCCAAGAAGGACAAGAAACGAGTACTGCCGCCCAAGAACGCCGGGTGCGGCAGCTCCGAAGAAGGCTTGTTGGAGTCTGGGAAGGAGGTATCATTCTTTTTTCCCCCAACAAATTTAGCTTCTCCAATCCCTACATGGTAATGTTTTTTTAGCAATTGTTTGATCACGATTCACTGTATGGTAATGTTACCAATATATGGGTTATTTTGTGCTTAGAGACAAGAACGCGAGGGAAGCGAAAAGTTGGATAGAATGAACAAACGCTAAAAAAAGTCAAAGACGGCTCGCTCCCCAGCATGCATAAACCAATGAAACATGACATATGAGAAGTTGATGCAAAATGAGCATGCATATACATATACCAACTGCGATAACTACAACTCCTGCTGCAACTTTACCATACTGGGTCTGTGTCAATCAAGAATTTAGTCTATATAAGCGATTCACTTGATTAATTTGCATGTTCATTTGTCGATGTGTTAGGTCGTTAAAAATAATGATAGTATCGTTATGGCGCAGATGCTTGGATTGTATTCGTTTGATAAGCACATATTTCTATAGGTGGTCAGACTAATTGCTCATGTTCGAAGAAATAATAATCTTACTTTGACATTATATAAATTACAGTCAAAGCTAGTGATAGTACTAGTTTATTTTTGTTGTTAAGGAACCTGTGAATAAGCCTGTTGCTAAGGCCCTAGTTGCCAACTATGGTTCTAACAAAGCCAATCAAGAGACCAGTGACTTTGAGGAAGACGATGAAGTTTTAGCTAAAACTCCCGATAATCTTAGTTCTCATGTGCAAATCTGATTCCAGCTTTTAACACACTATTATAAGCCTGTAGTTTTTGTAGTGTTCTTCTAATTACGATTATCTTCAGATGAAGCCAGGGTCTTTCAAGAAGCCAGGGTCCAGCTTCTCAGTATAATCCAGGGCTTCGATCCATCTCTTTCGGTGGATCAGGTATTTTGTTTTTCTTTGATCCTTTTCTTTCTTTTCTTATTGTTTAATTGTGATTATGAAATCCAGCTCCGAAGTTCTCTCAAAGGACATTTCTCCAAATGTGGAAAGGTTACGGGTGTTTCAGTTAATGCAGTCGAAGGGTTAGTTCAGTCAACTACTTATTTTAATTATGTCTGTTAATGTACTGAATGTGCACATGGATGACTATTAATTTCTGCTTTGTTAGAACTTTATGTTAAGAGCAGAAAAATAACGAGAGAGAATATAATATGCTGAACCTGGAAAGTGCCATAATTACCTTTTTTTTTACACAGCATTCACCTTTTGTATTTGAACGGATTAAAAATTGAACTTGTATTTCTTGTTCTTTTGAGAAATAGAACAAGCTCTCGAGAATTCATATGCATTTCACAGAATTTACATGCTATGCGATTATTGGAAAGATCATCCCAAACAAAATTATGTTGATGTATTGAATTTTCGACTTCTTTACATATGTGTCTAATTTTCATTGCAGCTTGGGAAATACCTCTGACTTCAGTTGCTATTATTTTAATTATTTATATGTGCCTGTGAATTTTAAATATGCCTTGTTTCTCGAGCACCTGTCCTCTCATTTCATACTTACATATGGTTTTTAACTCTGTAGGAAAGCATATGTGTCTTTTGTTGATGTGAGTTCCGTCATCAAAGCAATCTGTCTAGGTGGGTGTGACCTTGGTGGCTACAACTTGTATGTTGCTGAAACAGACCATGAAGGTAATTTTGGTGGTAGTGGTGGCAGATTTGGCTGATCTGGTGGCCAAGATGGTTGTAGATTTGGCCGGTCTAGGGGGGCGAGATGATGGTGCGGCAGATTTGGTTAAGGAGGAGGTCGGGATGGTGTTGGAACAGCTGGCCTAGGCTTTTAGAACAGACAGAATGCTAACTGCTAGTGCAGGTATAGTTGAAATGAAATTTTAGTATTGTTCATCTTTATATGGAATTTTAGTACCCTTGTTTACACAATTAATTTTGCAATTGGGGTAAATATATCTTCCAGATAGGAATCCATCTCCATCTTATTTGTTCAGGTTGCTTTACGATGCTCAGCTAGCACCTTATTACTAAACAAGGGTGTTTTGCATATGTGAAACAATTGCTGAACAATGGTGTGCACAAATGTTTTCTCAACTCTGGCGCCATGTTGTGTCGGAGTTAAATTGCATTTGATGTGTGATATGGTTAATATGTTTAAAAAAGTTGCGCTCATGATTCTGGAACGGTGGTAGGCACTTTATTCAAAATGACATTGTATGCTATGTCAGCTTCAGTCGAGCTTGTTTTTCAGTCATTAGTCCTTTAATAAGGTCAGTTGATGGAATCTTCAGCTATTTGAGTTTGAAGAGCTTCTTTGTTCTGGTCATACTCAATGTGTAGTGCCTCTGCCTACCCTTCTTTGAGGGACGGTACTAGAAGAATAGAACATACCATCAATCTGGAGCTCACGGTTGCTTTTTCTATTTAAAACAGTGCTAGCCAAGGGATAGTCCTGGCAGGTCTCATTTTTAATAAGTACTAGAAGGTGGACAACTAATTTCTAGTACTCCCTCCCTTCGTAAAAGATGTCACAACTTTGTCTAAATTTGTATGTATCTAGACATACTTTAGTGTGTAGATACATGCACATTTAGACAAAGTTGAGACATCCTTTTACGGACGGAGGGAGTACCATCCTTCCTCTTGGTTAAAAGCACAATCATCATATCACTTAATATTTGGGAAAACCATCACTTAGCATCCTTCCCAGATCTTCTTCTAGCATGATTTTCATCCACCATTTGGGACTGGCCAAATACATGGCTCGGTCCCTAGTTACTCAGCATGATATGCACATTGATCAACCTCATGCTCACCATTGCTTGATCCAAAAGTTCACATGTATTCTTTTTGCAAGGAACAAGTTCACATCTATTCTTAAATGACTCAATGTATCACTTCCCTTGTTTTTGAGAGTGAATATAGTGAACATGGGGGCAAATCCCCGGTCAAACCATCAGCCCAACACGCATCAGACCTGTTTAGCGGTTTATGCTGGGTTGGCCTAGTTTCCCGACTGAGACCGTAAGAAAAATAAGACTTGCCTGTGTTGAGACGGGTTTGGACCGCGAAACCGAGTAAACCGCAGCCACATCCAACCCCCGCAGCGCCGCACAGTCGCACCCAACCCTTGCATCGCCGCGCTGACAAGGAGACTGAGGGCACGGCGGAGACGGAAGGCACGGCGGAAACGGAGGTTGAGGGCGGCGTCGCCGAGCTAGAGTAAGGACAACTTGATTATCTAGCCACTCATCTCAGAAGGTCACAATATATCAGAACTAGAACCAATCAATGTTTAGGATTCAACGGATCCCATTCTTAAATTCGACATTCATGTCCACATGATTCGACTACCATATCTCTAGTTTTTATTGACCAATCTGTTTGTTTGTTTATCTACAAGTATTTTTTTTTTACTTTTATGTCGCCCCAAGTCATGTATGAGTGTGTATCATATACATGCACCTTCCTAAGCTCAAGAAGTATGCGTAGACATTATCAAGGGTTGAGTGCTACCACCTCTTCCGTTTCCTTCCCGACACAAGCAAACGATCAGTGTGCACTTAGATGTAGACCAAAGCAACCGGTATATCCTAGTTGGGCATGTGAGGTATCGGGATACACGTAGGTGCTTGGCTAAGTAGAAGGAAAAAACATAACTGTAATATTATCACATAATTTAGTAGCAACCACGAGTAGTTGCCTTGGTGATATGCACGTATTCGGACGCGAAACTTCACAGGCAGCCACCGTGTCCGTGGCGACGTAGGTCCAATTGCTTACGTCTCCGGCTGGGGATACATGACGTTGCCCAGCGCCCAAGCGCCTCGTCGAGCCTTCCTCCCGGCTAGCCTAGTCTGTCTGGCTGGTGGATGTCCTGCTCTCTGTGTCGGTTCTACTCCCCTTGCAAATCTCTGGAGGCAGAATTACTACCTATATCAAAGAGGGTCCGTTTCTCGCTCTCTCCGCGCTCGCGCACTGTAGCTCGCTACAGTGGTTACTGTAGATTACTACAGTGTTGAACAGTCGCGATCCACACCGTCGCCCGGCGATCGGACGGCCCACAGAGAACAACGTGACGTTTTTGCAAAAACACCCCTCCCATAACCATAAATTAACCCGCAGTCCACGAAATCGCGAGGCGACGGATTGATTTGGAAATTACAAAAAAACACGGACTAAATTGCAAAAATGCCCTCACACCCTCCCTCCCTCCTTCTCCTCCCGCGCCACCCCGGAGTCGCCGCCGCCGGCCGCCGCGCTCGATGCCGCCGTGTCCGGCCTCCCCAGGACGAGAAAAGACCATCTCGAGCTTCGCCGTCCACCTCTCTCCCTCCCCGTCGAGTAGTTCATGCTGGGATGCCGTGAATTGGCCGAATCGCGCCGCCGCCGTCCGCCGCCAAACTTGGTCGCCGGCGTACCTCCGGTGACCATTTGGTCCCAGCGCCGCCACCATCCGAGTCGCCGTGTTCCCGCGCGTCACACACGCGCAAGCGCGCGGCCCCTCGCGCGTTCAATCGACGGGGCCGTGGCCGACAGGAGCTCGACTCCATTGATGACATCATTATGACATCATCGTCCCTTTCCTTTCTTCCGAATTATTTTTAAGAAATTAATAAAGCTATGACATGTGGGACCAATTGTCAGACTTTTAATCATTTTCAGGAATTACGGAAAACATGCGAAATTTGTAAAATTCATAACTTATTACCTGTTAATCAGAATAATACAAATAATATATAAAAACGATCAGAGAAACCACCTCTATTTGTTTATAAAATTAAAATATTTGTTTGACTAAATTTGAATTACTCTAAAATTGGAACAACAATTCACTTTTTATTTCAAATATGGAGTTCATTTGAAATGCTGCTTTGTATCCATTTCAAATCCATTTAAATTTCTTCATATGTCCAAATTGCAAGCATGGACATATGTTTCAATCAAAACCTTACATACCTTATGTTAATTTTAAGAATGTCATGTGTGGACATCAATTATGACTATTCCATTATTTTGGTCTAACAAGATGATGTATTCCATAAAAGAAAATCATTAGTAAAGGATGTTTACATAATCTAAAAATGAAATCTCTGTTTAATAAAAGATGATCACTATTAGTATTATTATCATTAACTTTGGATTAACTTTGTGTTATAGTTCTATTCATGGAAGAGCATACATTAAAACTAAGAATTTTATCACAAAATGATGTTACTTTACTTATTTCTTCTAATTGTCATACTTAAATGTTAGATGAACTTAAAAGTGTTTGTTCTTCGTATCTGGTGCAGTTGTCATACCAAACCATTATCAATCTATGTCATCCATTGAATAAAAGATATTTATCAATGTGAAATTACGATACACTTTATTTTTCAATTATGCTATTGGAAAATGTTGCTACTTTAGTTATACCTTATGAGGCTCTCTTTTAAATCTTATAACAAAGTGTGCGCTCTAATTTTTATTGGGGTTGTATCCAAAACTAGAAGCTAAACACTTATAATATTTCTTTTAGGGAAACAACACGATCAAGGCAACCATAGCACATGTCTATGGCGCGTCTTTTAGGGAAGCATCACGATCAAGACAACCATAGCACATGTCTATGGCGCTAAGTTACGAGTAGACCTATAGGTCTTCGACGATGTGTGAATTTAGTTCTACTACTTGAAATTTGTTGTCCCTGAAAGATAGAATTTAATTTCTGTTGTTATACTGATATTCCATAAAAGAAAGGATGAGGATTTAGTTTGTGTTTTTTTTTCATGTAAACATATTTTTGGCTTACTTTCCAATGATATACTGACACACATGTTCAATTGTCAGTTCATTTACCCTCCTGCCTCCACTATGGTGTATTTGCTTTTCTTAGTGACATGACATAACGACGAGTAATATCTTGCTTCTACAAGATTCGGAAACTCATACATAAAAAATAAATAGAGATGAGCTGGAAAATGGTACCTATCTACTGATTTTGGGTACTGTTTTATCTCATTACTAACTATATAAAAGGAGTGCCAATTCATCTCATATGTTTTATTTGCTGGCTACCATCCTTTCCTACGGTTGTCCTCTGTAACACATGAGTGCTAAAAACATATGTGGTGCAACCCTTCCATTTAGCTTCTAGAACTTCAAAAAGAAAGGCAAACCATCATCGTCAGGGCCATCCATCATCACCATCACTAACACATGGAATATCAAACCAAATGGAGGTGTCATATTCAATACTTGGTAATGTGTACAAACTAGCTGCAGATAATAGTAGCTTAAAACTTCAGTAGTTCAGTGTGGAGATGAAAACTATTGGTTTTCTTCTTTGTTTGATACATTTTAATTGAGTCAGCCTAAAACAAGAGTTTGAGGTTATCATGCAAATCAGACTGTAGGGGAAAATATATCTTTTTCGTGCTCCTTAAAAATGCTGCCTATTCATAACAAAATAAACAACATGTTTGCAAATTCCAATTTGGCCAACATTTGAACGAATATACCGATATTTCCCTAAAATATATCGCAAATGCTAAAAAAACGCTGTATACTTACAGCAAATTACAAATATGTTTGAACATTTCAATTTGGCCAAAATTTCGACACCATACAAATAAACTTTCCCCAAATGTGGAATCAAATTCAAATGGATTTTTCTAATTTCAATTAAATATTGACGTCAAAATACAAACATGTTTGAACATTTCGAACCACTAAATATTTGAATATTGTACACAGTATATCAAAAAAGCTCACAAAATAAATACTGCTTATTCATAACAAAATAAAAACATGTTTCAACACTCCAATTTGGCCAACATTTTGCTGACCAATAAAAAGTATGTATTTCACAAAAAAAAAACACCAAGGGCGTGGCGTGACGCCACACCAAATTTAACTAGTAATAAGTGATGATGTTCTCCTAGAAAAACAGGCAATGACGTGTGTAACAGTCCTCCTGCCGGTGATATGATAACCCGGATTTTCAGATTATTATTTATTTGCATAAAACATATAATATTTGGCTTCTAATATTTTTTAGTTTTGCATCTCTAACATTAAGTTGGATGACAATTCTTGCATGCAACAAACTTAGAGGGGATAATCGCGTGGCAAGATGACTTATCTTGTTGTGCATGGCCACAAGTCGAAGTAGTAACTAATACATTGACTAAAAACCGGTGCTACACCAGCTCTACCAAAAATAGCAAGACATTGTTTTGATGGCGATTGATTTTTACAGAATTATAAACTCACGACTTTACAAAAGAACCTTCGATTTTCCACTATTTTAATGCTGACCGGTCAAGCGACATGTCCGACAGTGCGGTAACGGCGGCACAACAATCTGATTGAATGCTGCAAGCACAGTGCTAGTCCCATAATTGCACTGCTCTAAGCTTCTAAAGCATCTTTGCAGTTCTTCGGGTCTCTACTCGCTGCGAATATGACCGGCTGCTGAGTGGTGACGTCGAGCTGAACTCCGACGAAATGGGTCACCCGGAAGATGAGTTAGAGCACATCGGGGACGAGCCCGCCGAGCATTGGGGCAACATGCAGGTGTCAATCAAAGCATCTTTGGCACATGCACCGCCTCCACCACTTCCACTGCCAGTTGCGCCGGTAGTCGACACATAACGTCCGACACAGACTAGGGACGTCAACCCAGACCAGATTTCGTTCAGAATTGTAAACTAAATCTAAAAAATGAATGAAAAATTGTTGGCGGCTTTAAATTCCTTTTTGTTTCAACCTGTTTTCGGTCGCCGGCGTGTCCATGCGTGACACTTATTGTTTACTCTTGTTACTGGTATTGATTGATGTGGGAACGTTTCAGTGAACCGCAATGTCTATGAGAATGCAATAGCTTTTACCCTAAAAAAATATACATTAGAACAATTGACACCTCACCTTTCCTCAATAAGCGAATTCTGTCAGCAAATTTCCATCTCTGATGCTCATTCATTTGTTTGTCTTATGTAGCATCAAAAGAAGTAGATGAAGGATGAGACAAACAATGAAACCAAAGATCATGCTGGTGCATTTAGAAAAACACGTACATAGAGATGCCACTTGACAAGGCAATCAGTGTTTCTACTCTTTTTTAGACACGGAGGCTGCAAGTGTCGTTACTTTTAAAGGCAGAATTTGGAAGTTGAACGGTCATAAAGCTGATAATTATTTTTTATTTCAAGGTGTTAAACAGGACCTGTCCTTTCTAGAACGGAAACTGAAACCTTACTTAACGCCTTTATCTGCTAGTCCCTCCTTCCGCTCAGCTTTTATATATCTATCTATACATCGATGTAAGTAATACTAGAAGAATACCCCGCGCGTTGCGGTGGAAATCTCTTTAAAAAATTATAAAGTAAATAAAATGGTATAAGAGGCATGAAATATCCAATTTTCAAGATTCAGTTGATCGCAATAGTCGAGACACCAAATTTAATTCGTGCCAAATTGTTGAATATTTGAGAACTAAATATTAGTGACGTGGACAATTATATGGTTGAAAAAACATGACACGCATAGGTTGCATGAAAACTATTATTATTAGTATAGATGACATGGACAATTGATTGACCAAAATAGTGGGTGATGTGGATAGCTTGCATGTTAAGATAGAAAAATAATTAATGCACTTCGTGGGGTTTTGCTTTATAAGAGGTATAGATATCGGCACTCGCTAGCTATTTCGTTGTGGATTTGTGTAGCATTGTAAAATAAACTCTTACATGATACATGTTGGAAGAGGCCATACGCCCATACGTACGTAGAACACGATATAAGTTCGAGTGTTGTCTTCTCTTGTATATGTCCGTTCTCCATCTTATCATAGTTACACCGGCCAATTCATTTGCAAAATCGTCGGTTCTCGGAAGGGGAGACATCAGGATACGTAGATGTGCTTCTAGTCTTGTTCTACCCAGAGTCTGGGTTAAATGTAGGTGGTACTGGACACACCGACGCAGCAATATCTATAGAGTTCGTTTCACGATGCATGCACCAGACTGTGTCTTTGAGTTGCAAAGTGCAAGGCCGCCAAGTATTTCTACATAAGCATCATGGAGCACTTATCGGGTACAAATTTTTGGTGTGATCCATCCAAGTCATCTAATGAACTAGTGGTATCTATTTTTACCTAATAATAAAATCAGCACGGCTTCCACAATTTGGTTTCGTACGTCAACAGATTTGTCCCTAAAGTTGTAAATAATTATCCACCATATATACTACCTGTAAGTCATAACGGTTCGTATTATTTCTGTCACCCTTTCCTTTGGTCGCCTACCAGCCGCGTTGTCCAATTTCTTTTCCCAGTGAGATGGGCGCTAATTAAGTGTTGAGCATTTTTACAACAATATCTATCTAAGAAAAAGGAAGAGATTGGTACATCAGGCTGGATATGTATAGCTAATTGGCACATGAGCTAGCTTTCTGTCAGAAAATTTCCATCGCTGATATTCATTTGTTTGCCTTATGTGGCAGCAAAAGAAGTAGATGAAGGATGATGCTTACAATGGTACCAAAGATCATGCTGGTGCATTCAGAAAAACACGTACATGGAGATGACACCTGACTATGCAATCCGTGTGTTTCTACTCTTTTTTCCACACGGAGGCTGCAAGTGTTGTTACTTTTAGAGTCAGAATTTGTAAGTTGAACAGTTCTAAAGCTGAAAGATATTTTCTTATTTCAGCAGAAGGTGTTAAACAGGACCTGTCCTTTCTACAACTGTTACTTTACTTGGTCTGCTAGTCGTCCTATCCTTCCGCTCAGCTTTTATCACTACAAGAAATATGTCAACTAGTGACTCACAAATTTGGTCACTAAAAGGTCATAATTTTTCATCTATGACCTTTTTATGACCAAAATCTGAGAGTCACATACGGAGCGTCTCAAACGGTCGTATGTGACCTTTTTTTCGAATTGGTCATAACCATCTATGACCAAATTTGATGGTCATAACTCTTATGACCAATTTTTTTGGTCACGCGCTGTCTGGCATAGCCACGTCAGATCCTACGTGGCCAATCCTACGTGGCAAATTTGTGACCAAATCAGAAGGTCATAGAACAGATTCAGCCCAGTCCACGTTGGTCACTAGATGGGCCAAGCCCAAATGTTTAGCCCATTAACTTTTTTTCGGCAATTTCTTTTTGAATTTACAGCTCCTCCATATGGGCCAGCCCAACTTTGTTCGGCCCATTTATGTCGGTCAGCCCAACTTTTTCAGCCCATTTATGTTTTTTCTGCAATTTCTTTTCAGCATTACATTTCCTCTATATGGGTCAGCCCAACATTGTTCCAGCCCAAAGAGTTTGGGCCCAAGGCCTCTTTAGCCCAGTTGCACAGTATATGATGAAATTCAAATCCAGGAATTCAAGTACATTTGAATTCAAATTTCATTTTGAAATCGAGTAAATTTGAGTTAAAACAAATATCCCAGGTATTCAAATCAACACATCAACTCACAACTCAAAATCACATATTCTTCCAGATTCAAATCACAGGCCAAAATTAGCATAGTCAAGATCAGGTATCAGCATCAGGTTTACATGCAAGATCATGAGCATGAGGTTTACATCACAGACCAAAGCAGGTTCATATCACCATCAGGCCAAAACTTACCATCACAGACCAAAATTAACATCCATCAGGTACCCATCCTCACAGAACTTTAGCTCCCATCAGTGACATGAACTGAGCCAACCTCTCATTTGTTTCATCGGTCTTCTTGCGTAGCTCTTCATGCTCCTTGTCGCGGACAGCTTGTGCGGCTTCAGATTCTTCAGTCTTCCTCTTCATTTCAGCGAGCTCGGCCCGCATTGCTTCGTTTTCCCTCTGCAGCTTCTCCTCAAGGTCAGTGACATGTGCAGCCACAACATCTGATTTGCTAGACTTCTTGGATGAGCTTGATCTCAGACCAACATTCCTCAGGAACGTGCTTGACGGGCATGCCTTGGTTAGAACTTCAGCAACAGCGTCGACATCAGATTTTGGTTGATCTCCTTCTGGTACAGGCACAGCCAATATGGTCTCCATGTCACTCTGCATATGTAGAATTAGACATGAGCATGCTAGGAGTAATGAACAGAAACTTCAACCCAAATTCTGACACATAAAAAATAGAGATACTAACACCACTGGAGCATACACTAGCAGCATGAAGTTGTTGTTCTTAAGTAAGATTCCAACATTATTGGAGCATACCCAGGACTAGACAGTGTTGTGGATACTTGGGGTGGGCCCTTGTTCTAGCTAGCTTTGCAACTTGTTACAGGTTTGCTGCATTTATCAGCAGGTAGCCCATACTTGTAAACTAACTATAAAGTATTAACACATACACTAATATGACTAAATTCCTGTCACTTATAGAGTACATAGGATGAGTCCCCTGCAACTTGGGGCCCAGGATGGTCGCCCCTTTGCCCAGCCTCGGGGCTGGCACTCCGACTCTCCGAGCATAAGCAACAAACGGCTCGAAACCAAAAGAATGCACCTCTTTTTTGTTGTTGCAAATACCATCAGCTTAGATGAACACAGTGGCCATTTTTATGCAACTACTATTAATCCCAGACCTGCCATTTTTATGCAACTCTAGCCATCTTTCTTAGTCAAGTGTGAGTTTTTGTAAACGACTTGCTGTATAAGCCTCGTATGCATAATGGAGAATGAAATTGACCAAAGGAAAGTACCAGTCAAACATTACTACTAGTACCAGATTCACAAGCAGCATATTTACAAGTAAACATGAGGAAACCCTGATTCACAGGGGCATAGAAACATGTCCGGAAAGACGTCATGATCAACAATGGCACAGGTGACTTACTATAGCCTTCTGGACTTCCGGGGAGAATCCATGTTCTTTGCTGTGTGTGTGGCCCTAAATGTGTCGACAGCAGACATTGGTTCACCGTTACGCTCCTTCCTCTGAAACATTTTTCATATAGAAGACAATCAGACTTCTGCTGGATCTGAGCTTGAGTGTGTGACAAAAGTTGCTTAGGACAATTGAAAAACTTGAGGGTTCTTACCGTGGCATAGATATGGGCCGCGTAGCATCGAGAACCAGTCCTCTGCTGGAACTTAACTTTCCCTCGATTAGTCCTGGCACTGTCACAAGTTTTCTACAATTGAAAAATGGTTCGGGTAATTAGGACAGCAGGTACATGCTAATGCATACAGCAGAAACATGATGATCATCAGGAAAGCAAGCATAAACAAGGCCTACTTTGTGTCTTGGGGTAGACCACAGTTCTACTAGCCTTTGCCATTCACTGTCCGGCAACCCTTCCACCGGGGACTTGATGCTGACTTGGTTTGCTGGGACTTCGTCGAAAAATTTCTTCTTGATCAAGTGGCGTCTGTTCTTGCAAATTTTCTGTAGAATGTCGGTGCATGCCTCCTGAACAACCTCTGAATCGGTGTTCAACTTGAAATTGCCCTACCAAGACACAGCAAACAAGGCAAAGGAACACAATCAGATAATCATATTATCAGGTATCCACACCAAAAAGATGGCATTCAGCTACAAAGTAATTAGCTTACCGCCACTTTTCCAATATAGTTCTTTACAAGGGTAGGATCCTTTTTGTACTCCTTGAAGTGAGGGAGGACTGGCATAAGGCTTCTTGCAGTATAGCCACACTCTGATGCAAACTTTGCAGCCTGCAAAGGCTTCTCTGGGCGTTTCATCCCTTCAGCAATCTCGATGGTGACCTTCGCGCCCAATCCATTGGTTATCCTTTCAAGCCCTGTGCCCTTTCTTTTGTGGTTGACAAAAGCAGTTTTACCTGAAATAGGACAAATGAAGACATGGCAGAATGTCATATAGACATGTATGCATTGATCAACTGAATACATAAAATAAGGACATGCAACAGTGAGCAATAGGTATGCCCATGGAAACACTAAAAAAGAAGGGAGTAACTTGCCTCTAACAAGAGTATGGTGCTCCTGTTGTTCAGAACTGCCAGCAACAGTTAGTGACTTATTTGTGACCATGTGGCTTGACTCCATGCCCCTTTCGCCTCCTTCTTCCATGTGCCTTTGGCTTCCTTCTTCCAAGTGCCTTGCGCTCTCTTCATCCATGTGCATTGAGCTCTCTTCATCCATGTGCTGCTGGCTTCCTCCATCCTTAAGCAGCAGGCTTTCTTCCAACACCTTCTTCTGTCTAGTGACTCGAGTGGGAGCATCTTCAGGTTCAAGACCTTGTAGCATTCTTTGCGTTGCTCCTTGAGGTGGGGGCATCACCCTTTTCCCTGGAGCCATGGCAGATGATGGTGTTGACGCAGCTGATGGTGTTGAGGCAGGTGAGCTTGTCCTTCTGCTGCTTTTCTTCTTGACAGCACACTTCTTTCTTCTAGTTACCTTCAGTTCCTTGTATAAACAGAGAAGACAATTGCATTAGATTATATGAGTAGAAAAATTGTTTGCACATAATCTAAAACAAACATGAAACAGAAAGCAGACAAAGTATCCCCCCCCCCCTCACACACCACCCACCTTTACTTGCTTCAGTGAGGTGTCATCACTTTCATCTTGCTGGCTCACTTCGTCATCTTTAGGACTATACTCAGAACCTGAACCTTGAGTTATGCCAGATGCTGAGTCATCACAAGTAACTGCACTACCTTCATGATCATTGCTGCTCTTCCTAAACATGGACACTAATGCATTGAGGCCCATTTCCTGCAATCTGCGGTTGTTCCTCATCATGTTTTCAGCCCTAAGCTTCTCGTATTCGGTCATAGGCGGTTCTTCTCAAGAAATAAATGAAGTAGCAGTAAGTTTGATTGGTTGAAATGCATGGAGAAGCAAGACAACACAAACAAACAACCAAATTACTTATTTGAAACATGATAGTGGGTATAACAAATTCATTAGCAACGAACCCATTCTGGTCAATTTATTTATCCTATCATGTTTTATTTTTATTTATTCCTGGTACCCTAACAAGCACAAGCAAAAATATAACCAAATAATAACACATAAGCCAGGTTTCAAACATAGGCTGGTCACATCAGAGCATACATAGACAATCTAGCAGGATAAGCACAAGGAAAAGGTTACATACCATACAGCACCTTCTTCTTTGCCATCTTTGTCATGGCTGATCTGGAGGGGGGAGGGGATGCAAAATAGAATGAACAAGAATTAGTGGACTTGATAAAGTAGAAGAGAAATCAAGACTTAATCAACAATATGCACCACAAAATCAAGCAAGCTAGCAGTGCACCAATGTGGATTAACAACATAACTACAAACTGAAAATAAGTGCAAGACATCCCACTAAGACAGCAGCAGTACTAGCTAGAACGGTAGGCAGGAAACAGCACACCACTGATTTAGTACTGGATTGGCCAGTAACTAAGCAAATAAATTGGCATGTCATGTAACATAACCAAGCAAGCTAGTATTGATCAAAGGTGGACTAAAAAATCACTACTATATAAATCTAACACCAGCACATTACTACTTGGCATGCCAACCAACAGAACTACATGTAGCACATTTACATCAACCAAACAATGATAAACATGTAACTCATATTTAAATCAGCAAATAATTATAGAGCATTCCAGAGACACTACTATACAACATGAACAGTAGAAAGCAAGTAGTAGCTGGAGCAAGCAAGAACAAGCTGCATTCCAGAGCATTCCATAACAGTACAATAAGGACTAGGAGCTTTCAAAGCATGATGAACATAGGTAATTGAGCAAAATGAGCAAGCAATACTAGCTGAAGCAAGCAAGTACTAGGAGCATAGATAATTCAGCGAGCAAATATAAGCTGAAGCAAGAAAGCAAGTACTAGTACTAGGAACAGCCAATCAATCATCCTCCATGAACCAGAGAGGGCAAGCAAACCCTAACCCTAGGTATGCAAACCTAAAGGCCAGTACACGCGAACCCTAGTTGTAGCTAATTTAGCAACCTAGAACGCCATGACACGCCAGCCTTCGAAACCTAGAACGACATGGCAGATCAGAAGCTGCGGGGCCGAGAGAAGTGAACGGAGGACCTGAGGTCGGAGGAGAGATGGAGGCGACGCAGACGCTGCAGGTGACGGCGTCGAGGAAGAAGTTCTTGCCGGCGTGAAGGAAGAAGTCCTTGGCGGCGTCGAGGAAGAAGTCCTTGTCGGCGTGGATGAGGTAGTACTTGGCGGCGGCGTGGATGAGGAAGTCCTTGGCGGCGGCATGGATGAGGTCCTTGGCGGCGGCGTGGATGAAGAGTCCTTGGCGGCAGCGGCCTCCGGGCTTCAGCGCGGACGACGAGGACGGAGTGGTGACCTCATCCTCACACTCAGCTCGACGAGGACGAGGCTCCGGGCGGCGGCAAGCTCGGCGGTGCGGCGGCGGTGCGGTGTCCCTTCTCTCGGTGCGGCGGCGGAAGGGAGGAGCTCGGCGGTGGATGGGGACGAGGAGATGGGTGGGGAATTGTGTGGATAGGGACTAGGAGATGGGGTGGGGATGGTGTGGATAGGTTTCGCCGGTGCGAATTACACAAATACCCCAATCTTTTTCACTTTAGGTGGGGTCGTTTCTGTCATTTCAGCGAAAATTCGGGCAGGAGGGAATGTTGGGCGAAAATTCAGGCGGGAGGGAGGGAAAGTGGGAGGGAAAGTGGTGGTTTTAGATGGAAAAATGGAGGGAAATTTTAGCTTTGCCATTTTGGGGTTTGTTGTACATACTAAATACAATTAAAGTGGGCAAAAATGTATAGTGTATGTATGAATTGAAATTGTGTACAAACTAAATATAATTCAAGTGTGTAATAATGTGATATAGAGTTTAGTGAAAAGTTTCACATGATCAAGATGTCACATAAGATGTCACATAAGGTGTCACATAAGTTTTGAGAACACTTTTTCACGAATTTTTTCGTCTTGCAAGTTTATATTTTTTCTGTTAACTATGTCACATAAGATGACGCTACGCGAAGGTTTCCCATTTTTTTGATTTTTTATGAATTTCGTATGGTGATTTCAAAATCTAGTCGGAGTCGTCGTCGTGACCGTTCGTGTCTAGGGATTGAACTTTGAAGTCAGTGATCTTGCCATCCAACTGGCTGTCTGTCTGTAACGAGGGGTCTGAACTTTGAAGTCGGTGATCTTGCCATGTTCTGGTTTCAGAACTTTGCATATGGAGACGATGGTGTCATGAACCTGACTGTTGAGAAAATATAGCTGGGCATGTGTTGTTGGATGATCTATGTATGTAGTTGTTGATCAAAACTGTATGATCTAGGTATCAGATTGCTTTTGGACATGGTTGGGTATGAAATTGCTTTTGTACCTAGTTCTCTACCTTGTGTATAAGCTATTTGTGCTTGATCATGCATTTTTATTTCAATCTGTTCCAGTATTTCATGAATGAAATGTGTTGATGAATGCAAACTTTGCATATATGTTCTTGAATGCAAAAGCTTCCAGTAATTCATCTGTAATTTTTCTTTTGGAAAAACAAAGCAAAAAGTTATCTATAAAAGGGTCAGCACACCATAGGCTAACAAGATCTCACATCTATCCCAATGGCAACTAACCACACGCTGTACCCTGATGTCCTGGGTTCGAGTCCCAGGCCTCAACTTTTTTTTTGCAAGTTTGCTAGACAGGACAGAGCACATTCATCAGGTGCAATATTCAGAAACAATAACAAGTGCAATATTCAGAAGATATAACAAGTGAAACAAATTCGAACAAGCACAGCAAGTTCAATATTCAGACTACCAAGTGCAATATTCTTAGATTGCTGCATCAAAACAGCTTACAAATTCTTGTCAGAACTGAAAAACATCCATTACAAGTTACAAGCACATTCATCAGGTACAAGCACATCCAGAAACAGCAGCAACAGAACCTTGTGTCATAACCTTGTGTCATCCATCAAGCACATCCAGAAACAGTAGCAACAGAACCTTGTGTCATCCATCAAGCAACAGAACCTTGTGTCATCCATCAAGAACATAGAAGATAGAATTTACCTAACTACTCATCATCGAGATCAAAACCAGGATTTCTATGCCCAGCCCTCTCATCGTCATCGTCGCTATGATATTGCAGCATCGTCTCATCCTCATCCTCGCTTTCATGCACATCCACCACCTCCTTCCTTCTCTTCTTACTTCTTTCTACAACTGCAGCATCAACCAACACACGTTCACGGTCCCTTCGCAGCCTGGTTTGCACATTGCTTTCTTTAGGTTGCACCGGAACTTCCGTTGACTCATCGTCTTGGTATGCCAGATCACGAACTCCGGGACCCTCTTCCGTTTGAATTTCTTTCACGCTCCACAAATGCCTGTGCTGAAATTTCTGCACAACTCGCCAATTTCCATGATACAAGGTGTCTGGCACATAAAAAACTTTGGTTGCCATCGTTGTTAGAATGAAGGGATCATTTTTATACCAAACCTTCCAATGTTTATGCTTTTGAAGTATCCATCATCCCGGACTCCTGTCTTCTTCTTTCCACCTATATCAAACCAATCACAGCTAAACAGGACCACCGAGCGATCAACACCTCCGCTGGAGTTGTACTGCAAACTTATTATCCTCCTAAGCTGACCATAGAACTCAATGTCATCCCCATCATGTGTTCCCTCGGTAAGGATTCCACTATTCTGGGTCTTCCTGTTCTTCTCGCGATCAACGGTGTGGTATCGGACACCACCAACAATACACGCTGAGTACACTCTCACTCGCTTATCTGGGAGGCAGGCCAAGGCAAACAGATCATCACTGACCTTCTTCTCGCCATGCAGTTTTCCAACCTGCACAAACACATCTAGGATGAATAACACATAAACCAAACAAAATAAAATAAAGACATGCAATAAAGGCTAAAAATCTCACATGGTTCATAAACCATTTGGCAAAGCCCTTCACAAGCCATTTGTCGACATTGATATGGCTATCTTGCTGCCTCAACTCTTCTTTACACTTCCTGCAATGCCAAAAAAATAGAGGATCAGAACACTAGGCCAAGCAAATAGGTTCCAACCAAAAGAAGCATACAAGTGCACAAGAAAATACATACTCGATATATGGTTGAACCTCCGCGCAGCTACTGAGCACGTACCAAACCATCTTCTCATATTCAGCCCCAACCTCCAAGTAGTCCGAGCCTCCAAGGAAGTTCACACCATGGTTGAAAACCGACAAGTCATGACTTTGCGAATCGTCTCGCGCCCTATTTCTGCCCTTCTTGTTAAATCTTGTGTCCACATCATCGAAATATCTAGAGCAGAACGTCAAGCACTCGTCCACACATATGCTTCGGCAATGGATCCTTCAGGTTGGCCGTGTTTCTCACAAAGCGCTTAGTTGTAAGCAACCTTCTTTCGACGGGGAACATCCAACCATAATGGACCGGGCCTCTAAGGATCGCCTCTTCCGGTAGATGGATGGCCAAATGGACCATCACGTCGAAGAATGCCGGAGGGAAAATCCTCTCAAGTTTACAAAGAATAACCGGGATTTCAGCGTGAAGTCTTTGCAAACATCTAACTTCAGTGTTTTGCAGCATAGTTCTCGAAAGAAGTTTCCGAGCTCAGCGACAGCCTCATATATTTCCTTATCCATAATTCCTCGGAGGCCCACTGGTAAAATTCTTTGGAGGAGAATATGGCAGTCATGGGTCTTGAGCCCTTGAAGCTTGCATCCATCGGGGACACACACCTTGCTAGGTTCGAGGCGTAGCCATCTGGAAACCTCACAGCCTTTATGAACTCACAAAATGCAATCTTTTGTTCTTTAGTCATCGTGTACCATGCTTGCGGCATTTCGTAAGAAGAATTTTCATCTTCCTTATCAACAGGCTGTAGATGTAGCTCCTCTCTTATTCCCATGTCTTCCAAATCAAGCCTGGAGTTTACCGTATCCTTTGTCTTGCCTTCGATGCTCAGAAATGTTCCAAGCAAATTGTCAAAAATATTTTTCTCGATGTGCATAACATCGAGATTGTGCCTTAACTTCAAGCCTGGATAGTATGGAAGGTCCCACAAGGATGACCTTCTGCTCCAACATTGACCATCCTCACGTTTTCTTTTCTTCTGATGCTTTCCTGGACGGACATCTCTCACCTTCTCAAGTTGTTGCTCTAGCTCTTCTTTAGTGAACTCTGTTGGCTTCTCACGGGTTTCAGTCTTGCCATTAAAAGCTTTGCTCCGTCGCCACTTATGGTTTTGATCAAGGAAACGGCGGTGCCCAATAAAACATATCTTGTTCCTTATCTTCATCGAACAAGGATTTTTGTCACAATGCACACAAGCCTGATAACCCGCTGTGATCCTCCCCAAGAGTGTGTGCAGCCCCGGAAAATCATGGATGGACCATATGATGGCTGCACGTAGATTGAACTTATCCGGACTCAGGGCATCATGCATACGTACACCCTTCCATAGCTCCATCAATTCTTCCACGAGGGGCTCTAAGAAGACGTCAAAATCCTTGCCCGGAGATTTTGGACCCGGGATCAGCAACACCATCCTGAAGTTTGATTGATCCATGCATGCCCATGGTGGGAGGTTGTAGTTCATCACAAACACCGGCCACATGCTGTAGGAGTTGGCCATGTTATTGAACGGATTAAAACCATCCGTGGCGATGCCAAGCCTTATGTTTCTTGGATCTGCGGCAAAGTCTTTGTGTTTCCTATCAAAATCTTTCCATGCTTCACCATCAGCTGGATGACTGAGTTCATTATCCACGGGTTGCCGCTTGTCCTTGTGCCACCGTACCTCCTTTGCCGTTTTCGGCGAAAGAAATATCCTCTTCAGCCTCGGAATTAATGGAAAGTGTCTCAAAACCTTCTCCGGTATCCTCTTCCTCCCATCTGCATCCTTATACCGAGAGGCATCACATATCGGGCACTTGTCACAGTCTTTATACTCCTTCCGAAACAGCACACAATTGTTTTTGCAGACGTGGATCGACACATAACCAAGCCCCAGCTCCTGTATTATACTCAATGCTTCATCATACGATTTAGGAATGGTGCTGTTTGGGAATTGTATGATCAAAAGCTGCAGGATTGCGTTGAAAGCAACGTTGCTGATCCGGTAGAAGGACTTGATGTGCAGCAATTTCACGGTGAAAGAAAACCGTGAAAATTTCCCCCCTCCTGAAGTGCCTGCTTCATCTCCTCTAGCACCTTGGCAAAGATAGACTCCTGTCCATCACCCTGGTCTTCATCATGGTTTTCAGCATTGTACAAATCCTCCATCAGGTCGGGTAATCTGTCATCTTCATACTGATCATCCTCCTCCAAACCACCAAACAGGTGTGCTTGTGCATCAGGTTGAGCACCGGGTGCTTGTGCATCAGGTTCAGCATGGGGTGCTTCTGCATCAGGTTCATCATCTGAATTTTCTCCATGATGGGTCCACTTATCATATGTGCTTGCCATTCCTTTCAGAAGGAGATGGTGCTCCACTCTCTCTAGAGGTAGGTGTACACGGTTCAGACAAGTGCGGCATGGACAACGACTTCAGCATCCTCGGCAACACTTCTGCGAACAAACTGCATAAAATCTTCCACTCCTTTCAGATGCTCATTGGAAAGTCTTCTACATCCTCTAATCCAATTTTTGTCTATCTGCCAAAGACAGAAAAATGCTACGTATTAGCAATGAACAGATGCACTTAAGACAAAAGCATGTACAAAGCACCAATTTTTGGACTTCAGGACAATAGCTAAATTCAAATCACTAAGAATCAGTAACTAAGAAATTGCTCTCTGGACATCACAACCTAGCCAATGTTCTGGACATCACAAAGTGCTTCTCTGGACATCAAGACCTAGCCAATGTTCTGGACATCACAAAGTGCTTCTCTGAATCTAGTGCTTCTCTGAAACTGTACATCAAAACCTAACCAAGAACACAAGTGATTCGAAGAAAATCTTACAGCTGCACCCGCCGCACTTGGTCCAGCTCGATTCTCCCGGCTTCCAGCTCCTTTCTCTCCGGCTCCAGCTTCAACCTCGGCGGAGGTGATGGCCGGCCCGCGCCGCTGCTGCCCGCCGCCGCCGCCGATGTCCATCGCTCACAGTTGGTTTACTGAATCAAGGAAGTTGTTTTTTAACTAAATGAAGGAAGAGAGCCACGCATCACTACCGGAGAAGAAGAGGGGAGAGACGAGAGGGGTGCAGACCTTGGTCCTGTAATGGCCGAGGCGGGGGGGATCTCGTCGCTGACGGGGGCGAAGTCAATGTCGTGGCCGAGGCCGCCCGTCACCGTCGCAGCACCCAGCCCCTTCCTCCGTTTCACCGCAGACACAGTCCCCTCCGCCGGTCACCGCCGCCACAACTCCAACCTCCGTTAATGGTAGCCCCAGCCGCCTCCTCCGGTCACCCCCGCCCCAGCCCCCTCCTCCGGTCACCGCCGCCCGAGCCCCCTCCTCCGGTAACCGCAGCTCCAGCCCCCTCCGGCGGCCACCGCAGCACCAGCCCCCTACGGCGGCCACCGCACCACCAGCTAGCGCCCTGGGAGTAGTGCGCGGAAGATCCTGGGAGTGAATCGTTCGGCTAGCTGTGTCTTAACTCTTAACCCATGTAGTTTTGTTAGTATAGGTAGAAAACCATGGAGCATATGCCAACATCACTTCTGTAGCCTAGCGGTACAGATCGGACCCAGCGAGCGCTGGGTCGTGGGTTCGACTCCCCGCTGCCCAAATTTTTGGAACTTATTCCATTTAGTTATCCTTCCGTGGGGCCCACATGGCAGGGTGCAGCGGGACCCACATGACAGGTGTGGGTGAGGTGGAATGGACCCACTTGTCAGTTGGGGTGGTGCAGGGGCCCGCATGGCAGGTAGGGTGGGTGCGGCGGGACCCACATGACAGGTGGGGCTGGCCCCACATGAAAGTGGGGTGGGACCCACATGTCATGTGTGTGACGAAGGGACCCACTTGACAGATGATGGTGATGCGGGATCCACATGGCAAGTGGGTGGGTCTGCGGGACCCACGTGACAGGTTGGGTCAACAAGTCAACAGTTAATGGGTCCCACCTGTCAGTGAGTTTATATGTCTGAATATGGACACGTAAGCGACAGATGGCTGCCACATGGGCATGATTGATGAGGTGGCTGTCCAGTCGTTCCTCATGACCAATCAGAATGGTCGTAAATAAGGTCATAGGCAACTGCTGTCTACCTTATGACCAATTTGTGTAAAAAGATTATGACTTTTTTGACTAAATTGGTCATTAGTTTTTTGGATTCGGACCCAACAAAACAGTTCATGACCAAGTGGGTTAAAATGGTCATAGATCTATGACCAATATTTTGAAAGTCACTAACAAAAAGTCACTAGTTGACATATTTCTTGTAGTGTATATATCTATATATCCATGGATACAAGTAATATATTGACACTACCTAGCTATTTCGTTGTGGATTTGTGTAGCATTGTAAAATAAACTCTCACATACCCGCAAAAAGAGAAAACTCACATGATACATGTTGGAAGAGAGGCCATAGGCCGGTAGAACACAATATAAGTTCGAGTGTTATCTTCTCTTCTATATGTACGTTCTCCATCTTATCATAGTTACACAGGCAAATCATTTGCAAAATCAACATTTCTCGGCACGGGATACATCCGGATAAGTAGATTTGCTTCCTAGGCGTGTTCTACCCATTCGGGTTTAAATGTAGGCAGTACTGTACACACCGGTACAACAATATCTGTCAAAAACTGAAGGAGAGAATGATTGACCACATAACTGTGGGTTCGGTGTTACTTCGTATATGTAGACAGATTACAAGATAATAATCATGAAAAGAAATCAATAGTAATCCCTAAGCATAATGGCCTGATTATAGAATATCTCAGGCTCCAAATATGGTTGGGTACAACAGAATATTCTATCATATGTGGATTGCCTAACATCCCCCGCAGTCGCGATGGGTGATTCTCGGACGCTGGGACTGGATCGAAGTCCAAGAATAATGGTGATGGAAGGCCTTCGGTGGAAATGTCCGCGAATTGCCGTGATGAAGGCACATGAAGAACTCAGATGTGTCCAAACGCCACACGTTCTAGCTGGTACAGTGCGTGCTGTTGGGCTAAAAAAAGGAAGAGATTGGTACATCAGGCAGGATATGTATAGCTAGCTGGTACATGAGCCAGCTTCTGTTGGGCAAAAAAAAAAAAAAGAACAATAGTTCGATTCGTGCCCAGATTAGCAGGACCCCTACAGGTCCCCTGTTGGTACAATGCTTGCAACTGCTAGTGTCCTTTGTTATGTTGTTCGATCAAAGCATGCAATTTTCAATAAACTAAACACACTCTCGGGTTTACACCGTCCTGCAATCCATCTAGTACGCAGCACAATTTTTTCGCTTCATCTACCATATATACCTACAGTTTTAACGAGTGTATTACGTAGCTAATGTGGACGGCGATCATCTTTGTCTTCTGGTTCATCTGGCGTCACTAGTAGAAAACAGGCCTTTCGTCCGGGCCATTAGTCCCGGCCGTGGCCTGGGCCGAGACTAATGGTCCGGACACGTCGCCCCGAAAACGCCGAAGCGTACGGCACCCTTTAGTCCCGGATTGTTAGGGCTCATTAGTCCCGGTTCGTGTAACCAACCGGGACTAAAGGGGTCTGCGGCCCGCTGCGGCCTGGTGCCCCCCTTTAGTCCCGGTTGGTTACACGAACCGGGACTAAAGGCTTCAAACGGTTCAGTTCCCGCGCGGTTTCGTCGCTTTGGAAGTTGCATCGCCACGGCATTGATCACCACCGGCGCTTCGTCGCCGTCGCTTCGTCTTTCGTGGTCACCACCGGCGCTTGTTCACCTCCCTCTAGTACTATATAATGCTTCACATCCATAAGCACACCTAGCTTCTCCTCTAATCCCTCCCAAAGCCCACCCTCTATCTCCCTCTCATTCCAATGGAGCCGCTCGCTTGATTACCGTCACTTTTTGTTATTATGATTGATGTTCATATTGATCTCCTTTTCTTATATAGTTCGACAGAATGCGGGATCAGCTCCTACCAGAGCAACGCGTACTAGGAATTGCTGAGGAACTGGCGGGATTTTTGTTGAAAGAGATGGTAGACGACGCCGGAGAATTTAGTGTGAATAGGCGCTACTGATGATCCCCGGCCGTGTAATCGAATATACGGGCTCTAGTCCCGGTAATTGTGATCTCCATGTAACTATCAAAATTGTATATATTTGTATGCTCGATCGTAAGACAAGTTATCTTATATATGCACGAACGTGTACGGTATGTGGTAGCGTAGAAATAGGAAAACTATTTTGAAGAAAGAAATAAATAAAAGAAAACAAATAAACTCTAAACCCTAAAGAAATAAATAAAAGAAAACAAAATTATCATTAGTCATGGCCCGTTATACGAGCCGGGACTAAAGGGGTTGCCCCCAGCGCGCTCCGCGGCGGCCACGTGGAGGGCCTTTGGTCCCGGCTGGTAACAGGGCCGGGACTAAAGGTTGGGCCTTTAGTCCCGCTTGGCCTGTCCCGATTGGCCAACCGGGACTAAAGCCCCTCACGGGCCGGGACAGAAGGCCCTGTCTCCACTAGTGCGTCACAGGAATCACGTGGTTTTCAACAGAACAGCACCGGTGGCAACCACCATCAAGGCCAAGAGATCAAGGAGGAATATGCTTGTTGGCGGCTAGCGAAGCTGTTTCGTTGTGATGCGTTTGGCTTTCGGAGCCGTTCCCTCTGTCAGTGTTTGTAGGTGATTAGGCTTTTGTTTTGAGAGGAGCTGTCACCTCATGTTGACAGCAAGGCTTGCAGCGTTGTTCGCCTTTCTTGACGCTCCTTCTATGCGATTAGTACACCTTTCAGGTGTATTCTCGAAAAACTCCTCACATGGTCACAGCTACCCGCAAAAAAAAACTCCTCACACCTAGCCTGTTAAACTCAGTCTATCAACACTGTCTACTACACCTAATTAGAAACTTTTTTGTAGTGCAGATGTACCATCAGATTATAGTAACATCGCCGCTGTTTCGTTTCTAATATGAAGTCAGTGTTTACGCCTCACTGAGATTTACCCAGCCAAGCATCGCACCAGCATCTATACAGAGCAAGTTGAAGCGGCGACGATACGCGTTGGACTCGAGCGCATACGGTATAACGACCGGGGTTTTCTTCCCTAGCGCCTCTCTAAGTGCTCGCGTTGTACATGCCCTTATCTACCCAACTACTTTGTACTTCCGGTTGTTCTAATACTACGTGCTTATTTATGTGTACACCTCTCGTATCCTCTATTTATAGTGTCACTGTTCTTCTTCTGAGCGCTAATTAGTCTCCTCAGCTGGAATATGTAATTCATCAGCTACCCAGTCTACTGAGTATAGTAACACCCAAACAAGGTTCATAAAAGATGTAGAGATCGAGCTTATCTTTGGCAGGATCTTTGCGCTGATCTCAAACTCAGCATGAGAGGTATCGTGAAAGATGAAGATGCAAGCGAGATTTACTCTGGCGAGAAGTCTTCACATTCTGTCACCAAACCAGAGAGCTACGTGCCGGGAGCGGGTTGAACGGAATGTCCACCTCCTGCGGGCCGTGCATGCCGACAGCCTGCGAGGAACTCCGGCGAGCTTATAGCTTGACGAGGGCGTTGAGGAGGTAGTTTCTGTCGAGGCTGCATAAGGCCATGTACAATGAGAGGGCTCATAGCACAGGTGATAGTAGGGTAATAATCCTGAGAGTTATGTACAAATCCCGGCCGATCCTGGTAATCGAGTTTGCGTTGACGCCTAGTCAGGTCCT
This sequence comes from Poa pratensis, assembly GCA_947311845.1. Lineage (NCBI taxonomy): Eukaryota > Viridiplantae > Streptophyta > Magnoliopsida > Poales > Poaceae > Poa > Poa pratensis. Next base: position 14,989,848 of record CAMZMU010000089.1, on the reverse strand, counting down.
ATCCATGCGTTAAACAATTCGTTTTAGCGCCTCAGCTAGCTCATGTAGTTACAGACTTTAGCGTATACGAGTATATTTTATGATAATTGATTTTTTTTGGCTGCACAAGCACCCACGTAAGAGTCTAGCAGTGTACGTGCCCAAAACGACATGGATGATGGATCTCGCTGACGATGCGGTTGCAGTGGCCTTCCCCGTCTCCGGCAATGACAACGGAGGCGGACCCATGGGGTCAAGAGGAGCCATCTATCGCGCCGTGTCGCCCTGATCGGTGCTTCTGCTCCCTAGCGGCGCCTTTGTCCCTTCCCTCGATTCCAACGGATTGTAAACGGAGTCTCCTCTGGTCCGAGAGAATTTCAGGTAACCGAATAGAACAGGACAAGAAAAAGACGATTACTGCGAAACACCTCGGTCGGTATTAGTAGGGTACTGAATTTTCTACTAGCTTTTGGGAAAAAAATGACAATTCAAGCGGGGCTTAAAGAACAAATATTAGAGAGCTCAAGTGAAAAAATGTCTTAGCTATTTGCTCATGTACTCCGTAGTTGACTACAATGCTCCTTAGGTTATAGTCACTTCATGTAATCAGCAGTATCCTGCACTTCACTTTGATAGCTCCACATTATGGCGGTGGATGTATCACGCCCGCGAAAGAAGGAAACCCTCCGCCTTCAGGGTGCACTCCATTTACTCGCTATTTCCCTCGTCCCATTTCCTTCCAATCGCTGGTTTTGCAATACGACTTTTCTTTTCGGTTAAGCTACTATGAAAAAGGGAATGACCCGATTGAAAAACGATACCGGCCATATCCATTGCTCTTATGGTTTAAGGTGCGAGCCGTGGGGTCACCATGCACCCACCAAGCAGACCAGTGCCTTTGATGATGTTGAATCAATGCATGGCAGATATCATTTTTATTTAGTGTACACAAAAAAATGTATGTTTACTGAAAAGAAAATCACCACATGCATGCTAGCTGAATAAATGCGTCTTCACTTTGTTGATGTGTGTGTATTGCCATAATAACACCTCACAGGCTCAATCTAACTGCAAGCCTGCAATTTCAACATGTATTCTCTACACTTGATCGACATCCTCATGTCTCCTTTTTATATATTATGTCTTTGGTGTGCTCCCCTTCTCTACAATTCACCATCATTTATTTGTAAGCTTTTTTATAGCTCATTGCCAGACCTACCGTCGATGTCACAATGGTGCCAGACAGCTCGATCGCAATGCGCATAGATATGCACACGACTGTCATCAAGACTCGATGCGTCACGTCCCCGAGACCTGATATCTTTGACACAGTAGAAACCACGCCGCACCACCTAAGGACCCTCCAACCAACATCTGCTCCAAAAAATGATGCCCTCGGGAGGGAGAGAGGCACCAAACACCATCATCATCTGATCTGGGGAGACCCAGACCTAGGGTTTCTCCGGATCAAACAACTCTTCCTGTCGAGCGTATGTAGTGACCCAACTCCACCATTCCTCTGAGATCTCATCGGTGATATGAGATCCAAAACAGTGCCTCCAAGAAGGTCGACGATGCCACGCGCCACCACTGTCTAGTCTGGCATGCCAAACCTGAGGTTTCCCTCTGAGCTTGCCAGAACCGCCACGGTGCGGGTCCCCTCAAAGAAGGTTAGCAGCGCCCACATGCATCGCCGCATCATCCGCGATGGCAGAGTCATGCAAAAGATTTCTCGCTTTCGATAGTCCCGTCAACCAGGCGATCGAGAGGCGCAAGATGGTCATCGTAGGCACCCACCGACGCAGTAGTCAAGCCGCACCGAGCCGAGCATATCAAAGCACACAACCCGAGTTTGTCCAACTTGGCCAAACCGAAGGTGCCGCCGCTCGCGCGGAGAAGATATCCCAGCGCGCTAGCCAAGGTTACGCCGCCTCCACCTGTGGCCCCTCGCAGTACCATCGCCGCCTTTGCTCGTGTGCCATGCGGATGTCTTCAAACTACCGAGACAAGGCCTGGCCACCCCCATTATCGGTGTCCAGATGGCTTCGCTGACGGCCACTTCCAGGAGAGGCGAGGAGGGGAGAGAAGTGGCGGCGGCGATCTAGGGCTCGTCGCTTTTCAGTTCTCATGTGACTGACCTATAATTCACCTTTTGGAGCACCAGCAAGGAGATCCGTGCATCATTGTATTTAGCTTAGGGCATACATATAACCTTTTGTATAGTGTTCGCTATCAAAGAAAAATTGACAAATATCCCTTTGCTTCCTTACTTCGTTGATGCATGGGAAACACATCAAGTATATTACATCACTAGTTCCCACTTGTCTACAATTTCGACATGCATGCATCATAATGACCTATACATCCCCCTCTGTACTCCCTATTTACTACTAGTGCACCGTATTCCCACCCTTCTTCACTCTCTTAAAGTTTCAGCTACTCTTTGTCACGTTTTTTTATTGTCCCATCCTTAATTTATAGCTTCATTGCCTCTTCTTATCTCCACACCACTTTATCTTTTGTTTCTGCTAACTCATTGGCCTAACCATTCGTGTGATCGATCGTCATTCAGTCGGAATGAGAGGCATTGGGATCATGGTTTTGGTTACCGGTCGGGAAATCCGGTTACCGGTCGGTAACCGGATATCCCGAGCACCCTCGGGAAATGGTCATACTGGACGAAAAATACCGAAATTTTGAATTTTAACGAATACTTTCGGTAAATGGTTAAACTGGGAACCAAAAAATTTAAATTTTCAAATTTCAGATTTCAAATTCGTCCGGTAACCGGTCGGGATTTTCCGGTAACCGCGGTAACCGGAAATCCCGACCACCCTCGGGAATTTTTTTCTACCGGTAACCAAAACCTTGATTGGGATATACAAATAAGGACACAGCATGAACATATGCACATGTTCTCTAGAAATAGCCAAGGTTCCTCGTGCTCGTATCTGCTAGAAGAAGCTGCCAACACACTAGCATATTTTTCTTACTATTTGTTGCGAGAAAGGCTTTGCATCAGACTCTAATCAATCTGCTGAATTGGGTGCAACTGCAGACGCGCATAAAATTCAGGCTTACCCGACGAAACATATTGGCAATGTGTATCTATTGATTTGATCAATTGCCCGCTAAGTTGACATTTCATTTACCAGTATTAGCTAGTGTTTATGTTCCGCACTTTTTAACGTTAATTCTAACACTTGTCTTGTTGAACGTGTACTCTCCCTTGGGATCTTGGTTGGTGCCATGAATGAAATAAAGGCAGCAAAACCTTCAGAAAGTAATATTCACAAGTTGATGTTGCATACGTAGCCGTGCGACAGAGCGACTGATAACATGTATAGATCGCTTTTTCTGGATTTGACGATTACAATAATAATTAAGTTCAAGGTATGCAGACTGCAGAGGGACTTCTCCCAGCAGTAAAACTGGCCAAATTAGCATGTTGTAGAATGCAGTGAAAGGGATCAATCATCATGATTTAATCTGCCCTCCATGCACCTAATAAGACAGTTTGATCCGATCCGCATGCTCTATCCCATCCAAGTAGTTCACTGACTTCACTCTGGTTGGTTTATGCTCCATCCGACAAGCTTTATGTTTTCCTATTCACTCCCTTGTGTGTTTTCTGATAAAAGGAGCTCACTGCCAACTTTTTGTTATCACAAAAAATATAAGACATATTTTCAAGGATATGGCTTGGAAAGGCATATCAGAGTTCATAGAAGAAAGACCAAGCGGCCAAAGCGTACCCTCTCCAAATCCATCACCTCCCACTACTGAAATGGGCGATGCATCATCCCATAAACATTTTTTTATTACGGGGTTATTACAAAATTCAAAACGACACTACCATCACCGAGAATTGTCGAAATCCAAAACACCAGGCTTAACCCGAAAACCACTTTTGGTCCTCCCCAGGGTCAGATGAGATCGATGATCATTCTACAGATTGACAACTGAAACCAAATCTGATTGCTCCATAGGTAGCACCGTCGCATCCATCCCTTCACTTATGAAAAAGCTCAAGAGGCACCAGCTGGATCTGTTTTGCCCTATTGCGTTGTACCTTTTGCAGGTTTGATTCTGTAACATAAACAATAAAAATCTAACGAGATATTTGATATTCTATACAGATGGGATCCTGCTGGAGCATGCCGCTTGAATCAGTACGTTTGAATTTAAGCCGAATTCTTTCTCAGAAAATCAATTTTTATTTTGTTCAACGTTTTATGTTTGAATTTCAAATTCTGTCCGGGATTTTGGTCCGGTAACCGGCCGGTATTTTCCGGTAACCACGGTTACCGGAAATACCGGCCCCCTCCGAGAAAAAAAAGAAAACGGTAACCAAAACCTTGATCAGTAATCATTCATGGCTTTCCATATCCTCCATTTCAACGCTACCATCCTAGCAGATATCAACAATCTCGACTTTACTGTGAAGCCATTAACCCATCTAGGATATCAAATGATTTGAGCTAAAGGAAAATTAAAAGTCCATTTCACCGAACTCCTCCAAAATCTAGCAGTTGTTGACAAATGATCTATAGTATCCCATGTGGGGAAATCCATAACGGTGCATGGGTGTAGATGCACCCACTATGGATTTTATTTTTAATTTTTTTTCAATGTCAAAAAAATCCGAAAAAAAATCCGGGTGTAAATTACAGCGTGATGTGTTAGCCCAAAAATTGGCATGGTGAAAAAACTTTTTTTGCAACCTGTACAAAAAAGACAAATTTCGGACGCGTACATATACTTTTCGGTATGTCCGAATTTGTCTTTTTTGCACAGGTTGCAAAAAAAGTGTTTTCACCATGCCAATTTTTGTGCTGGCTTCTATCATGTTGGACTACATGCAAAAAAAAAATTCGAATTTTTTGACATTTCGAATTTTTTTTTCCGGGCAGCGGGTGCAGCTGCACCCATGTGCCAAATCGCCGCCTGCATCCCATGTGCCCTTTCTTTTTCTTCTTAATCAACCCAACTACTTTGTACTCTCCGGTGTCGAACTACTATATGCTTATTTACGTGTACACCTCTTGTATCCTTATAAAGTCCCAGTTCCTCTTAGTGCGAATTAGTCTCCCCAGTTCGAGTATGTATTTTCATACCACACGGTCATATTCTACTATGGGATTGGCACTTCAAACACAAATTCACCAGCTACTCAGTCTACCGAGCATAGTAACACCCGAACAAGATGGTCCATACAAGATCTAGAGACCGACCTTATCTTTGTCAGGCTCTTTGCGTTGATCTCAGCCTCGGCATGAGTGGTATCAGGAATACTAAAGATGCAAACATTTACTCCGGCGAGAAGTATTCACATTCTATCACTAAACCAGTAAGGTACGCGCTGGGAGCGGGTTGCATGGAATGTACAGCGCCCTTCTGGATGGCAAGGGGACTCCGGCGAGGAGTCTTCCACCTTGGCAGATACGGCGCCAGCGAATCAGTTGCTGCCGAGGTCGTGTAAGACAATGTCCATCATCCAAATAGGTTCTACTATTTATCCACCTACAAGCATTGCTAATATTTTTGGCAACTGGCTGAATGGAGTGGATAATAGGTTCAAATAACTTATTAGGGTGGCAGCGCTTGCCGTAATATGGTCGCTTTGGCTATGTAGAAATGACAAAGTTTTTAATGATAAAAATTGTTCTCTTATGCAGGTTATCTACCGGACTACTGCTACACTCCGTTCGTGGTCACAGTTGCAACGTGCGGGGCATCGAGACCTGTTTATGGAGGTCTGTACAAGACTGGAGGATACGGCGAGAGACTTTTTATCCCTACATGGATGGCAGCATAATTTGCGGATCGGCCCTCCACCACCATAGGCGTTTTTACAATTTCTCATATTGATATGTAATTCGCCTTGTTATTTTTTTTTTGCTAGTACTTCAGACTTTTTGGCTGTGTGCATCTTAGTTATGCAGAGGCTGGGTGTAATGATTAAACTATTTTAAGTAATAAAGACTCCCTTTATCTAAAAAAAAAATTCGACCTCCTCTTCTGCAGTCCGCTGATTCAATCCAGTCAGCGGCATCGTCCAGTCAGCTCCTCACCGATCATCGTCCTCCTCCTAGCAACCAGCTCCCTCTCATGCGCCTCATGTCCGGCTTGCGTTCCGTGCTACTGTGCGTGATGTCCAACCTACCGTCAAGACATGATCCTATTTAACCAAATCAAATTTTCTGTACCCACCAAATGCACAAGTATATCAATATTGCTCGTCGGTGTATTTACGTTGGTGTAATAATTTATGTACAACCATGAAGAAATTTGAAAATGCACGTGTATCCTTTCTCTACCGATAAGCCCATGCATTTAACTAGGCAGGCAGCCCCATGTACAAAGAGCCCATCCCACTGGAGCTGCAATTCCCCCAGTCGATTGGGACATCCAGAACTTGTCACACTCATAGACATGGTACTATGGTAGCAAAGCTTATCGAAGAAGCACTGCCGTGGCAACCTGCTGGACGCCCTAGAGCTTGCGGCCTGCTCCAAAGATCCAGGGAACCCGATTGATTCCTACTCTACTATCTTGTCTCTATGTGGTTAGTCTGTAGTTTGTTTTTCCTTGTGTTTACGGCTTGGTACTCTTGTACTCTTCTTCTATGATCAATGAAAAAGCAGCTATAACTGCATTTTCGTCAAAAAATAACTTTTCTATACTGCCTAGTTCTTTTTTTTTTTTGATTGCCTCTCTGGGATTACAAGCTGTAGTACCTGTTCGGACACACAGGAAACACACACCACACGCACACCACACACACGCACACCCCACCTATGTGTCTAAACTAGACCTACACTCTATAACCCAGAACTACGTCCTGAGAGACTTGGCCGAAGACCAGTGCTTCGGTGACCGACGGGCACGTCGATCTCGCCTGTGGCACATAGACGTGAGGCAGTAGAATTTATTGGGAACAACCAGTGCCTGGCTGCTAAAAACCCCATGAGACACCGCGAGTTGATCCAGGGATCGAACTCGCGATGGGTAGGCTGGCCACCGCCGTATGCTACCACTGAGCCACTGGCTCGTTCTCACTGCCTAGTTCTTCATCCAGAGCGGGACAGAGACCACTACTGCAACTGAGCGCCAGCTGCCTTGGCAATTAACCAGCAAGACTTTTGCAATGCGAGCCAAGACAAAACCACCTCCATCGAACTACCGCGAGGACAACCCACACCGCCCCACGAGTAAGACCGCTGGCGAGAGATACCAAACGCACGCGTACAGAAGCATGCCTCGCCGCCTAGTGTCCAGACAGAGCAACACCACCTCCTCGCTCCCGGAGCGGCCGCTCTGACATCCAAGCACAACATGGCGACACCACATGCCAACCTGCCGACACGGATTTGCAAATGCCGGTCAGGCCCACCACGCCCTGGTCAGCCTGCCACCGACGATGTAACACACGGCAAAGAGCGCACGTGGTAGCAATCCATGCTACCTACCAATTTGGTTGGGTTCCAAACTGGCAGACACGTGGTGAAGATCCAACTCTTTGTCGTGCCCAACGAATGCACACATAAAAAAACTGATGTGGAAGACCCACGTACGCCGTGCCTTCACCGACTTTGTGGTACCAAATCTTGACAAAGGTCCATCTCTTGGTCGTCTGCGAGTATAATTCACACGGCAAAGATCCAGCTCTTTGCCATGCACCTAAGAATTAAACACGATAGATAACTGACTTGGGGGCCCCACCTGCGTGCCTTCGCTGACGGCTAGGTATCGAATCTCCGAAAAGTTCCACATATGTGTTGTGCGACTAAATAACACACAACAAATCTTCACTTGTTTCCCGTCCGGCCGCCAAAACCATACACACGGCGAAAGGTCTGATGTTGCCCCGCCTGTCAAAGCCGTCGTTACATCCCGCAACCAAATTCACAATTTTTTACCGACCGGGTGACAAAGGCTCTCGGAAACGCCATTATAGCGCGTCCATAAGAAAGCTATCAACAAAGAAGTTTTGCCAGTTAGTTCCTTGCCGACCAGCTTTGCCGGCTGGGTGCTCTTGGCAAATTCTATGCCAAGAGTATTTTCCCCTTCACCGTGTGTCAAAGCACCAAAAACCTTTAGTGATGCTTCGTTTATAAGTTGGTTGCAGTACTGCTGCTTTTTGGCCAACTACTTAACCCAATGACGAGCGAACAAATGTTTTTATATGTTGAGAAACCACTCTTAGAATTCATACAATACTCGTGTGTTTGGAGGTTTCGTTTTCACAAGATGATGATTTCCATCATAACATAAATATTATTTGTTTTGGTTCCTCCGATTTAATCGATCATTAGCAAAATTCAGTATATCTTGAATTTTAAATAACCATTTCTGGGATAGTGGAGTTGAAGTTGCAAAACTCTACACACTAGCCACTAGGGGCGTGTTTGATAGGTCGGAGGCCTTTGTATGGGCTTTGGGGATGCAAATTTAGTCTTTTTGGTTGTCTAGGTCATATGTAGAATGTGGCCCGCACGAAACTCAAGGCAGCCCAAAACACTGATCTATTTAGCCATGATGCAAACTTAGTCTGTTCGATTGCCTTGGTCATATGGTTGTTGCATAGTTCTTTTGTTTCTCATGTGATGGAATGTTATCCGAAAAACTGTCTAAGACGGTAGCGTAAAGCGCTGGCCTCCGAGTAGCGGCAATGTTGGACTACGTCTTGTAGCAGCAGGAACTGACGCCACCACAGTTTCGTACAACATGGACACTGAGGGCCGGGTCATTCCCGGCACACATTCGTGGAGGTAGTTCTATTTGGGCAGAGATTTAGGGTCTGTTTGTTTGGGCTGCAGCTTTTGAAAAGCAGCAGTAGCTGTTGAGCTGTGGAAAAGCAGCTGTGAGAAGCAGATTCTGGAAGCAGAGATTTGATGTTTGGCAGGAGTGCTATTGGCAGCTGTTGCTGTTGGTTTCTGGGTGAAATGTCTGGAATGCCCCTGAGTGCTGAAGATGTTATATAAGTGCTGATTTGAAGCGAAACCATTGTTTTTGACTTATTTAATTCATTATTCCGATGTTTAGGTAGCTAAATCATCTCAATTTCTCAATTTATATGTAATAATTGAAACGCATATTTATCCAAAGCATTACTTATATCCGAAAGAGCATAACACATCACATATATCCAAAAGACATCATGCAAGGTTGTCGAAGAAATATATTACAAGCCTTCTCCATATGAACCCAAAAGAACTACGAACTTGACATATCTACAATACTACAAGTCACCTCCTCTTGATGCGAACAAAGCATCAGCTATGTTGTCACGAATAGTGCTCATGTTAACATGGTCCCGTCCCATCTCATTGTCATTGTTGCCTCCTTGTGTGGAAACAACATGCCCTGGAGGCATATAGTTCTCATCACTATCACATCGATAGAAGTCTAGATCGAACAACTGACTATCACGAATAAAGTTATGGAGTGCTAGACATGCAATGATAATCTCTGTCTGCTTCTCTAACGGGTAACTCGATTTTCAAGTTTGGCAAATAATTTAGTTGCCATGTAATGCTCAACACTGCCCTCAAGTGCTCCACATTCCACTACTTCTTTCATTATCGCTTCAATGTCTTGAACCACTTGGGTTGAAGATGATATTGCACGATCTTCATCAATGCAATGGTCAACCCAACGCTTGAAGTCTTGTTGCATGGGGCTCTTCTTCTTCTTTCCCGGACTACATGGAATCCTAGCAGCCCCACGCTTTTTATTCACGCTAGGAGGTGTTGGAGCCGAGCCTTCTTCATCAACAAGATCAACCAGATCAACGGGCACTTCTTTTGGCACTCCCGGCATGACCGCCGATGAGCCATCAACATGGGCATCCTCAAACATGGCATCCATCAACTCCAAGTTGTCCGGAGGACCTTTCCGAAAACCCGCAATAAGCTTGTTAGCCTGCATAAAATTGCACAAGTTAATAACCATAATCTGATCCATCTATTTCAAAATGTAAATATGAAATAAACATGGAGGATGTCATACCTTGATCAATTCAGCCCACTGTGCTTCATCTGCAGTAATTGTTTTCTTCACCGGATCCCAACCAAGTCCAGTTGCTTTGGTAGTGTAATACACCCATGCTTGGTACAATGATTTGGTTGTGTCCCACTTATTTTTAAATTGTATCTTCGTGTAGTTTCTTCCTGTCTTAAGAGCAAATTCTCTACCTAAACACTTGTAACCCTCCGGGCTAAGGAATGCGGTTGGCCTATTCCCTGCCCTCTTCTGCTCCTTGCAGATTTCACAAAATATTCTAGTGGACAATGCATCCCAATGTGCCTTAGGTGTCTTATCTTGTTCCATCTAGTTGCATGAGGTAAATATTTAACATAAGACATGATATCAAATGGCAAATACATCAAAATATCACAATTCATTTGTATTACTATCTCCATCATGTTTTCTGCCCATATTACACAATTCATACACACACACTGCCGTCCATGTATCCAACTCACAAGAAAATACATACAACACAGAGAGAGAGAGGGGATGAATGGCCTCACCTTGCCCCTGGAGGAGGAGGTCGGGTCGGAGCAAGAGGAGCTTGACGAGGCAGACGAGGCACAAGAGGCAGGAGCTTCACGAGGCAGGGCGCCGGTGGCGGACGAGGAGCTCCGGTGGCCTGCGACTGACGGCGACGAGCCCGACCCGTGGGAGCGCGGGGCGATTCGGAGGAGCTGAGAACGGAGCGGTGGAGATGGCGGCGGGGAACGGCGGTGATGGAGGCGGGGAACGGCGGTGGCGGCGGCGGACGAGGAGCTCCGGTGGCCCGTGACTGACGGCGACGAGCCCGACCCGTGGGAGTGCGGGGCGATTCGGAGGAGCTGAGAATGGAGCGGGGGAGATGGCGGCGGGGAATGGCGGTGATGGAGGCGGGGAACGGCGGTGGCGGCGGCGGCGGCTGAGAACCCCTAACCCTAGCTCGCCATGCTCCTGACGGGAGAAGGGGAAAATGGGGTCTGGGGGGTCGATGCTCGCGACGAGTTGCATGGGCGAGTTAAGTTATATGTTGTGGCAGTTTTTTTGTAATTCTTCCGAACTATAGAGGGCAGTTTGGTCTGCTTCAACTCGGGAAGCTCGGGAAGCAGCAGAAAGCGTCTCCTGACTAGCGTTTGCTCTCGTCGCCCGTCCCAGTTCATTTCTCGACCAGCGCTTCCCAGCCGCGCTTTCCTACCGTTCAGAGTTTGTTTCAGCTTCCGCTTTTCCACCCGAAAAGCTCAAGCAGGAGCGGAAACAAACAGCCCCTTAGAGGTTGCCCAAAATACTCTCGTCACAATGAAGAACACTAACATGCCCAAAATGGAGATGATGATTGTGATCGACTACATTATCTTGCTAGTTTGTTGAGGGTCAATAATTTGAAGTTTCTAGTTATAAGACATATGTTTACTATATTAGATCTGTGGAGAATCAAATTGACGTTTGTAGTTAAAAGAGAGACATATATCTTCTATCGTATAGATTTTGTTGTCTATGTTGCTGAAACTATGCTAATGGCATGCAATGTATCTGTCACGCCAATGGTATATGTATTACTAGTGGCGTGGCCTGACACGCCACTAGCCCACTAGTAACAAATAATATTGGCAAATTAGCAGTGGCGTGTTCCAGACACACCACTGGTACGCAAATCTGCACTAGTGCACTTCCATGCTATTGTGGCCTCTTCAATTAGGTTAATGTTGTTCTCCATTTCCTCACTTCAGTTTGGGTTCCTAGCCAGTCTCTCACTGGTGTAATTCCCCAAATGCTGGCACATCACATGCCGTAATTCCTCAAAATAAAAGGTGCAATCGTGTCTACCTTTTAAATTTACTCAACTCATATTCAGTCTTTAATTTATCCCTCTACTGACTCAATCCTACTCCATCGTCTCCATCACTAGTCTCTGAACACTTGAACAGTACTCCATATAGAGCTACTTTGTTGTGAGCTTGCATTATAATAGCATTCCATTGAGCGTGTATCATAGATGTCACGAGAGATATAGAACATACTAATATAACAGCCTGGTACTGCCTCTTCTCTTCCCCTCCAAAAAAGAATTTCTTGTTAGGATGATCGTTACGTAGGATGATCTGGCTACTCTCACTTTTTTTACATCATTATCTCCATCCAAAATGGGTGGATGGGCATGGGACGTATTAGGACATGCAACAGTGTTGTTGCCGCCCTTTATTCCAGAGATAAGGGAGCGCGTGGTAGTTTCAGACGTTCCATTACAACGCAAACAGATCGACCAAGCTCAGGCTGCTAACACATGAGTCGCTTTGGGGGTCACTCAGTCTATGTTTTTTTTTCTCTGTGAACAATCGGTTGAATGTGTACATGAAAGCTGGAGGATCAGACCATTAGCTTTGGTCAGCTCGGTTGTGTATATTTCCTTTTGCACAACGGAGCAGTGTCAAAGACTAGATTACCAAATCTCTCGTGATGCAGATACAAGAAGAACGAACATTTTTTCGAAATTATGCAGACTTTTATCTAAACTACACCACCTAAGTAAGAATGTGCCATATCAGTAACAGGAAGAATGTGTTATCCGACAAATTTAATTGTGGCATTTCAAATTTGCGTCATAATTAGGCTCTTATGAAGAAATTTCTCAACCTTTATGGTTCCTAACTAACGTGGATAAAATATATTTTCCCCAAATTAGGTATACAGTTCTGTCATAAAGACACTTAGTCCGTGCACCAGTACATGTACCACACTTCTTGCAAACTCTACAACCATTAAAAGTTTAAAACAATGTCGTAGAGGCACATCGCATTTAGTTACACTTAGTGAACACCACACTTTCAGGGAGCCTTATAACACTTCAACACAAGTTTTGCACTATGAAACACATACCACAATTATAGTGTTAATGATCCTATGAAAACCCAAACACCACCCTGGGCGGTTTTCCGGGGCGGCGGGGCGCTAGATGTGTCCCTGCGCTAAATCTGGTGCTCGGTGAGGACACTAGGGACATCGGGCACAGAGGGAAAGTATTCGGTGGAAAACAAGTTTAAATGGAACCCGGCAAAAAACAAAAAACAGAAACCATGTTTAATTTTTTTAAAAATCAACAAAAACGCATTACATTGTTAAGGTAGAGTTTTATAGACATGCAAATTTGCAACTTGAAACTCAAATTTGGCAAATTCGGCAATAAATCGTAGTAAATGTCACTATTCATTGTTGAACTACTATTTACCACTGAATTTATCATTTTCATAGCTCCTAAAAAGGTATGAGTTTCAACTTGCAAATTTACATGTGTATATAATTCTACTTTCCCAACATAATACATTTTTTAGAATGTTTAAAGAAATTTAAACATGATATTTTCATGATTTTCACCGGTTTTCACTAAAAGTTGGTTACCACCGGATATTCTCTCCGAGCAGTGATGCACTCTAGATGGCGTCTGGAAGTAGTGCTTAGCTCTTATTAGTAACTGTGGGGTTAGTTTCTCCGATATTTCTTGATTTTGGCAGCTGCGTGATTTTCACGATGATAACATGGGTTGCTCTGGCTCTACGACTCACATATCTCTCCCCTGTGGTTGTGGATCTGTGATCTGTAGCTCAGAAGGTCACAACATGTCTGAACTGGAATAGGATTCAATCGATCCTCTTCTTAAATTCGGCATTCGTGTTTATGTGCTTCGCCACATCTCTAATATTTATTGACCCATTTGCTTGTTTCTTTATATATTAGTACCACTTGCTCTATTCTATTCTACGTCGCTCCAAGTCATGTATGAGTGTGCATCGTAATATCGCATATATGCACCTTTCTAAGCTACCTGGCGCAAGAAGTATGCGTAGATAGTATCAGAATCTGAATGCTACTACATCTTCTCCATTCCTTCTAAACAGCTGCAAATGATCCGTGCCCTATATATCCTAGTTGGGCATGGGAGGTATCAGGATACACCCGGAGGGTCCCAAATTTTGCACCAGGCCCTAGATTAGTTTGCAGCACATGGCCGCTCGCAGTTCTTGAGCTAGCCTGCTGCTCGCCGCTTGGAGTTGGTCAGTTGGAGTTGGGCCGGCCTTAACTGAATCCATCTGATCCGACCGATCGAGCGAGGTGGTTCTTTCGACGCGGCGTTGTGGACCGTGGACGAGTCCCTCCCGACGGCAACGGTCCCGGTCAACTAGCTGGACATACAAGACCTATCGTCCCCATTCCTTCTGCATACTTAACATATCAATTATTCTTAGACAAAATAGGTACTCCCTCCGATCTGATTAAAGTGTAGGAGGAAATGAGCGTTAAAGGCACGCATTCCTTGCTGTGCTAGCGACAGATTTTGTGGATCGGAGGGAGTAAAGATTACCATGTTAATCTACCAAGTTCCGGATATCTAGCATCTATCAAATATATAGTAAAAACACATAAGGGTTGGAAGGAAGTGGTACTAATAGCAAAAGTTTAAAATAGTCTGCGACACCACAGCGCCAGAGTCAATGAAATAAAACAGAAAAAGGGTGGATTTCTTCTAGAGTAGATCTCACCCTAGAGCACAATGGCGCCCAAACCTAAACAATCTTGCCCAGACTTCCCACCTCTCAAGACTACCACCTTTTTATGTGGGTTGTTTGTATACGATTATGTGAAATGAGCTACCAAAGATAATTACACGCGCGTTGCCCCTAAAAATATGACGGGGCAACGAATCTTCCATTACCCAGAAAAAAGGTTATATCTTGTATTTTACCGTTTCAATTAAAGAATCTCAGAATTTCGATGTCACCATATATACTACTATATAGGATATGGCGGGTTTGCACATGTAAGTTTTTCTTGCAAAAAGAATCATTTCCATTTCTTCCAAACAACAAAGGATCGCGCTTTAAATTCCATTTTTCACTACACACCCAACCTGAGTAGTACTACATGCTTGGAGGAATCATATGTTAAAAGCAACATCTAGTGAGATGAAAATATGAAGATTTGCCATTCTTGTTCTCTATCGCCCTCAGCTCTTTATTTTACATGGCTTGCTCGACATGGGATGTGCCTATTACTTTGTTCGACATGCCTGTGATGTATTAAAACATCCAGAAGCGCTATTGTTTTCATGTAGACTTCCATACTATCCTAGCAGGTGCGGTGTCCACGTCTTAGAGTCAAAATTTGTAAGCCCGAGAATTCTCAAGCTGATAGTGATTTTCCCTTTTTGCTTCAGCAGCAGGTGTTGAAACGGCGTGTCCTTTCTAGTACTCTCTTTTCAGCTAGACCCTGCAACCGTTACTTTACTTAGCTCCTTTATCTGCCTCCCTAAAAAAAATAGCTCCCGTATCTGCCCGTCCTCCTTCCTCTGCTTCTATATATCTGCCGATCGATGGATGGAAGTGATATAACTCCAATAGCTATTTCTTTGTGGAAATGTGTAGCATTGCAAAATAAACTCTAACATGATACATTCTGAGTGTTGTCTTCTCTTGTATATGTACGTTTGTCCATCTTATCATAGTTACACCGGCCCATTCATTTGCCAAATCATTAGTTCTGGGCACGGGAGACGTCAGGACACGTAGAGGTCCTTGTGGACTTTTTGTACCGAGAGTGAAGTTTAAATGTAGGTTGTACTGTGCACACCGTGGCAGCAACATCTCAAGAGTTCGTTTCACGATGCATGAACCAGCCCGTGTTTTTTGAGTTGCAAAGAGCCAATGCATGATATCCACATTAGAATCGTGGAGCACGTATAAGATACAGCTTATGTTTTGTATCCGTCCTTGTCATGTAATGAACTAGCTAATGTGTATGTTTATTGTTCTGATCAGTGCAGAATTCCTTGACGAACTAGTTCATATACTTGGTGTTCCAATTACTCACACTACAACAAGACCCCACCTACAGCAACGGATCTATGTGTATCTCACCGCCGCAGCTCTTTGACAAACCTCCGCGTCATAAAGTAGTTCAGATCCATCTTGGCTGACGAGCGTTTCCCGTAGTAAGGGGATCTCATTGTAGGAGGCAAGCTGCATCACCGGCAGCGACCGATCGCCGGCGAGGAGGCCCTGCTCGTCGACGGACGGGCGTACTGGGAGGTCCCTACACAAAAAATGGAGTAGAGGGAGGCGGCTAGGTTTAGGGGAGGCGAGACTGCAGGTGCGTGCGTTCGTGCCTTCGTGGATGGTGGAGTTAAAACAACGGGTGGTGCCGTGGTGGTAAAAATCAGAGGTAGTTGTGCTTAGTGGGCTGGGCTTATTTTTCTTTACGTGCAATATGAACAATGGACAAATTCGCAAAAAAAAAAATGAACAATGGACAACGGATTTTTTTTTTTTTTTTTTTTGAGAGCCTCTCTGCGATTACAAGTTGTAGCACCTGTTCGGACACACAGGACACACACCACACGCACACCACACACACGCACACCCCACCTATGTGTCTAAACTAGACCTACACCCTATAATCCAGAACTACGTCCTGAGAGACTTGGCCGAAGACAAGTGCTTCGGTGACCGACGGGCACGTCGATCTCGCCTGTGGCGCATAGACGTGAGGCAGTAGAGATTATTCCCGGGAGCAAGCCAGTGCCTGGCTGCTAAATCCCTGATGAGCCACCCGAACGATCCGGGGATCGAACTCGGGCGGGCTGGGCGGCCACCGCCAGCACCAGCCACTGCGCCACTCGCGCGGCTCACAACGGATGTTGCTACAACGCATGCATCTGTATCTAACGATAATACTTTGCAACGAATATTCAACGCGTTGCCGAGTAAGTATTGCTGTAGGTAGGTTCTTCTTGTAGTGTCATTATATAAAAGCTGGCCGATTTCGCGGCCTCGCAGCGCTCCTGCTACTGTGCTTAGCAACAGTGCGCACTGTTCATCTACAGTGTTGAACAGTGCGCGCCACTTTGCAAAAAAACCCCAAAAGGACTAAATTGTAATTTCAACAAAAGACAGGGGCTTTTTAGCAAAAACATCCACAACTCCATCTCCTTCCTCTCTCTTCCGCGCGCCCGCACGTCGCCGGCGCCGCCAACGCGCCTCGCCACCGCTGCAGCCTTCCCCGCACAGATCGACGGCCGCCGGACGCTCCGCCGTCGCCGCCTCCACCTCCTGGCCGAGCGCCGCGTGCCGGGACGCCGCGGACGCGTGGGAATCGCCGCTGCCGCGCCCGCTGCCCTCCGCCGCGTTTGGACGTCGCCGACGACGCCCCGGCGACCTAAAGGAAGCGGCGCCGCCGCTCGCGGGCTCCCCGCGTCGAGCCGCGTCGGACGCGCCCAGGCACGCGTCCCGGCTCGCCTTGCTGCGCCTCCGGCGAGCTCGCCGCCGCCGCGGCCGAGCCCGGCCGCTGTGGACGTCAGCATGACGTCCTTGCGGGCCTGGGCTCCCTGGGCCGCGCAGCTGGGCTGCTTGCTGGGCTTGGCCTTTTTTCCCTCTGTTCTTTTTTTCCTGTTTTTTTTACTCTGGAATTTAATTAGAATTTAAGTGTAAACTTCTCCCGAATTTCAATATATTCAAAAATAAATGACGCGTACATTTCCAAACTTGAATCTTCCAGACCACGATGTTCCCACTGAAATTTAAACAAATTTTAGATTAGGCAACGTGTAAACATTTTCTAAATTTCAGTAATATAAAAAGGATCCAAATCTAAAAAACTTTTCAAAACAAAATTTCTACGAGATCTAAACAATTTTCAACCGCAATATTCTTTGAATTCCACTAATATTTGAACATTTTTAATTGGTGAATATTTCGATAAAATCCAAATGCATATCCTCTAATTATGTCAAGTTTAGTTTTTAACAATTTCTCATATCAGTTTATAAAATAATTACACAGAATACTAAGAACTGAAAAAATCATATCTTTTAATCTGCCATTCAGAAAAATACAAATAATATACCAAAATTTGCATAAAAATGAATATTTACACCTAACGCATTTCCATGCACGATTGAACAACTTAAAAAAAATAGAAGAACCAATATAACCTTTTAATATTAATTATGGAGCTTATGTAAATAACATCTGTCAGCTTTTCACAAGTGGGCCCCATGTTATTTAGACACTTTCCACAAGCTGATAAATACTTTAAACCCAAAAACTTCAAATCTTTCCATCCAAAAAATGTGAAAAATAATTCAAAGTAACCACAAAAAAAATGCTAACTAACTATGGCAAAATGAAAACATATTTAAACATTTCAATTTAGTAAAAATTTGGGAAAAACCCATATGCACTTGCTCCAATTATATGGAGTTGAATTTAAAATTTTCTCTAGCCATGGAATTCAAATGAAAATATGTACATTTCCACCCATTGTGGACTTAAATTAAAAAATAATAATTTTTTCACATTTCAAATTGCTTAAAAATTGGAAATACACTAAAATATATCAGCATGCTCACAAATAAAAACATGCCAACTATTTACGTCAAAACACAAACATGTTCGAAGATTTTGAATTGGTGTATACTTCGAGAAAAACCAAATGCACATCCTCTAATTATGGCAAGTTGAATTTAATAAATGCTCCTATAATGCATTTTCTCCAAAAATGAACTTAAATTGGACATTTCAATTTGGTTAATCTTTGCATATAATCTAAATGAACTCCCTCTAAATATGGAATTCAATTAAATAAATGTGCATTTTTCATCCATTAAATAAATATAACTGAAATTATAAACATATTCGAGCATTCCAATTTGCTTAAAAAATGTAATACTCCAAAATATATCAACATGCCCACATAAATGAATGCCAACTATTTATAGCAAAAAACAAACAAATTTGAACATTCTTAATTAGTGAATAATTAGAATAAATCGAAATGCATATCCTCTAATTAGGTGAAGTTTACTTTTTAATAAATTCTCATATAATACATTTCCTCAGATAATGGACTAAAATTGAACATTTCAAATTGGTAAATATTTAGATGTCATCTAAATGAACTTTCTATTGGAGTGTACTCCTAGATATATCGACATGCTCACAAAAGTAAATGATACTTATTCATGCCAAAATACAAACAAACTTAAGCAATTCAAATTGGCTAATATTTGTATACATTCTAAGTGCACTTCATCCAATTATGGATTCAAATTAAATAAATACTCACAAAATACTGCATGAGAACTGAATCATCCATTCGTATAATACGGACTTTATCTCCATTTTTTTGTGTAAAATTCAAAACTTTCCAACCTGCAATTCAAATTCAATTACATAATATGCGACCTTCTGTAAGATTCATAACTTTTTGTGCGCAATTCGAAAAAGTGCCAACAAAAAATCAAAATGTACATGAGAACTGAATCATCTATTTGTATAATATGGAATTTATCTCCATTTAAATGTGTAAAATTCAAAAAAAAAATCAAACTGCAATTCAAAACCAATTGCATAATATGCCAACTTCTGAAAAATTCATAACTTTTTGTGCGCAATTCAAAAATGTACCAACAACAGATCAACACACTCGAACATTCCAATTTGCTAAAAAATTGAAGGTACTCTTTAAATACAAACTCATTTGAACAATTCAACTTGTTAAAGTACTATGTTACGATAACATATTTAAAAAACTCACAAAAAGCATAATTGCAACACATTTAAGCATTACAATTTGCTAGAAAATCGGCTTCCAAATATCAAAATATGAATAACACAACTGTAAATATTAAGAAATAGCTATTTTAAACTTATTTTCCAAATAAACATAATTCAATCAACAAACAAAATTTGAAATAGAACATGCTTCAAACAATTTAAACCACTTTACATATATTGTTTTAGGGTACTTAAACAATTTCCAAAATCTACTAAACGCTGCCCAATCAGTAACTTAGACTATGTCCATCAACAAAATATGGAAAATATATCGACATAAACACACAAAAAAATACTGACTATTTACGCTGTATGATTAAATTTAAAGCAAATACAAATTCATTCCCTCAAATTATAGACTTAATTTAATAAATGCTAATGCACAATATTTCTTCCGACTAATAAGTTCAATTAAAAATTTATGGAAAGAAAAAACAAGCGTATTTGATCATTTCTATCATACAAATAATATGCCAAAATTTGCACTTTCATCCCTTTCCAATAACAATAGCCATACACTCAAAAAAAAAATTTGTCACCACAAGTGCGGCGTGACGCCGCACCACATTTGGCGAAAATGCAAATTCATTTCCTCAAATTATGAGTTTAAAATTGAATTCACAAAATGCTCAAACAAGTAAACTTAAATCTCTTTAAATATGAACTTAAATTTAAATAACGCTTTATTACATGCATATTTCAGAAAATCTCAAATTCTTTTCCTCCAAAGATGAATTGAATTTAATAGTTGCTAATACAGTACATCTCCTCTAAACAAGGATCTAAATTACAAATTTACGCCGAAATACAAACATAATATTTAGACATAACCATTATATATGTCCACTAAATATGGTGGTAAATAAGAAAATTAGGGCAAGATGGAACTATATTTCATCATTTCAATTTAGCTAACATATTTACAAGCAATATAAATTAATCTATCTATCTAATTATATGCTCACATTTCTAAAAAAAAATGCTAGATTACATGAATATTTCGAGAAAATACAAATTTGTTCGCTCTAATTACGGAATGATTTCAAATTGAATTTGAGCTAACTACATTATACATGTTATAACTACTGCCTTTCCTTACAATATATATAACACAATTAAAAAAAACACAAATTACCACAGAATATTCTCAGCAAGGCCGCGGCGTGACGCCGCGCAAAATTTAACTAGTCAGTTTGTAATTTTAAGTCGTGAAACCCTCTGTTGGAGAAAAATATTTGTATGTCCGAAGAATGCAAAGCTCGCACTGTGTGAATCCCCAACTGAACACGACTTTGTAGTTCTGACTCAAATTGGACGCATGGGTGATACCAAGTCGTCACTAGTTTAGAGCAATAGAGCTTAAGTAAATATCGTCACTAGTCCTAGCTAAAAATCTATCGTTATGTACCCCTCAATTTCGAAATACTCTGCATATCAGATTTAATAGAAGTCACACTTGATAAAGTTTAATTAGATATGTAAAAAAATGAACATCTACCATTCTAGATACATATAATTTAAAAAATTACATACTTGGTAAACTTTACAACGTTTAAGTTTGATCAAAAGTTATAGTATGCCGACTACCTTAAAATTGAAGGAGTGTTGAAGAAGAAGCATTTTTTAATTAAGGTGCGTAGAAGAGCAGGGTATTTCATCCATAGAACTAGGTCATCCTACACACAGTATAAAAGAAAAGAAGAAATCAAACAAAATAAACGGACTGGAAAAAAAGAGGCACGGTTGACAGCAAGAAACACAGCAAGGTGAAGTGCCTAGCCTCACAGCTCTAAACAGGACAAGGAGGGTGTAATGATAAACTTAGCGCGTTTATGGTGTCATAAAAAGGGTATGAGCAAAAAAGATGTTGAATGGTATCATCTTTTTGCTCTCCTAGTTCTTCATTTGCTACCTACTAGATTCAATCGATCGATTGAATCGAACACGCCTCTACGTCTAGAACCGCACTGCGCGCGCGAGCAGGAACACGGGCTGCGTCCTCGCCCAGCGAGGTCGGATAACGTTGCTCGATCGAGAGATAGGCGCGTCCTTTTCTTTCTTCTTATAACTACTTAAATCCCGCATCAAACGTACGTGTCCCCATCGCTCTTGTTCTTTTCTTAACGACGTCTTTATTAGGTTTAGGGAATATAATCCACTTCCACGGCCGGGAGGAAGACCTAGCTAGCCGTCAGAAGAACCCTCAGCCATGGATTTGGGCTTTGCCGTGATGGACCAAGGCGGGGTAGATCCCGGGTTGGCGAATAGCTCATGTGCGACATCTTTCCTATCTAATCGACGGACGGCGACATCGTTGGCTTGAATAGCTCTGGTGCGACAACGTGACGAGCACAAATTGCTCTACTGCGACATGGCTCTTAATCGCAATCTGTTAGGGTTAAGGGGAGCAGGGTGGGACCCACAACTATCCACGTCAGCAGCGACGACCGTTAGCTCCTCTTCCCCTGCGCGCGCATCCTCTTCTTCTTCTTCTTCTTCTTCTTCTTCTTCTTCTTCTTCTTCTCCGGCGACGCAGCGTGGCAACGCCGGCGAGCTTTTCTCAACTGAATCTGACCCCAATTGAACTCAACTGAAGCGGACACAACGAACTAAATTTTAACTAAAATTTAACTAAAACATGAGTTGATTACCGTTGATTACATAGCCAATTCCATGGCGGGCATACACATCATGGCGATCATCTGATCAAAAGCCACACGCAGGCGGCCGCAGGCTGAATAAACCTAATTACATAGCTAAAGGGGGGGCTTCCGTCGCCGCTCTAACCCTAACCTAGGACCCAAAATTGGGCTCCCACCGGAGCCCCAAGGGTGCGGCGGCGGCGACTAGGCGGCGGCGCCGCTCAGTCGGAGTCGGAGAAGCCGTAGTCGAAGGAGGAGTCGGAGTCCGCGCGTCGTTGCGGGACGCCGCGATAGCGTACTGGAGGCGGAGTTCATTGAGCTCCTCCTCCATGACACGGCGCGCGCCGACCTGCCGCTCCTCCTCCAAGCTGCGCTGGATCACCTCCTCCGTGATCCAGGGCAGATCTTGCTCGTCGGCGAAGTCCCCGGGGAGGAGGCCGCGGCGCGGTGCGCGGTCCTGCTGCTCCTCCTCCTCTCTCTTCGGCGGCGGCAGCTGTGCCGCCATGGAGGAGCTCCCCGCGCCGGAGGAGCTTCCGTGCTCGTAGCGGCTGCGGCCGAAGGCGGCCGCAAACTCCATACGGCGGTCGTACTCGACCACCTCGCGGCGGGCGAACGCAGGCGGCGCCGAGACGCCGTAGTTGGTGTACCTGCGCGCGCCGCGTTTCCGACCGGCGTCGGAAGCTGCGCAGCGCGCCCGAGCGGGGTCAGTCGGGCGCCGCTTCCGGCCGTTCCGCTCCTCGTCGGAGCGGTTTCCACCGCCGGAATGGCCACCGCGTGAGCTCGAACCCCCACGCTTCATCATCGTCGGCCGGCGGTGCTGGATTTGTACGCGGCTGGGCTGGTTTGCGCCGCCGGCGGCGAGTGGGCGAGATCTAGAATAGTGGGGAATAGCTAGGATGCGACGCATTTGAGTGGATAAGAAGGGGAACGAGGCAACGTGTCCGGTGAGCGGTGGGCCGTGGGCCGTGGCGAAATGGAGCGCGAGTTGGGCCGTTGCATGAGATAAGGCCCACCGGTAAATAACTAAACACTGCAGCCAAAAAAACACGCCAGCATTAGTTGGGCCGTGTAGTGAGATACAGCCCACCGGAAATAACTAAAACTGCAGGAAAAAAAACATACTAGCCAATCACAGCGCAGAACGAGAGTGCCGCGGATCGACCCCGGGTTTTCTTCTAGAAGGCCTGATCGGACGGCTTAAATCATGTGTGAGACCTCAAACACTTTCAAATGAGCATAAAAAATTCAAACAAAATCAAAAAACTATGAAACCTTCGCGCATAGTCTTATAAGGTCATACAGTAACTAAAAAAATATAGATATGGTTTACATACATTTGTACGAAAAAGGCTCAAATCATGTGTGAGACCTCAAAAACTTTCAAATGAGCATAACTAATTCAAAAAAATCATAAAAACATGAAACCTTCGCACACAGTCTTCTTGTGTCATACAGTAACTAAAAAAAATATAGATGTGGCTTACATACATTTCCACGAAAATGTGTTCACCCAAATGTGATATCTAGAACACATTAGTATGGATTTCAAGGAGAGAGGAGGTGGGTTTAAAGTTTTTGAAAATGAAAATTGTCCAAAACTCACAGAAGCTTCATTTTGGTGTGACTAAGAAGTATCCAAGCTTGGATTTTCAATTTCACGTTTAAAACTTGTTTAAATGTTGGTCAAACTTGGGTTTGACCGATTTTGAAATAATCATAAAAAATTCAAAAAACATCAAAAAAATGGAAAACCAGTGCACATGTTCTTACTTTGTCATATACTAACAACTAAAATTTATTTGGCTGTTTTAGACATGGTGGACAAAAGACTTGCTTAGAAATGGGGCTGTTTACCCTACCTTTCGAGCATGTTTGAACTCTCATGTGTGAAGAGAGGTGGTTTGAGATTTGCAACATTAAATTTTCAAAAAACTCACCAAAGCTTCATTTTGGTGTGACTAAGAAAGATCCAAGCTTGGTTTTTCAATTTCACGTTTAAAACTTGTTTAAATGTTGGTCAAACTTGGGTTTGACCGATTTTGAAATAATCATAAAATCAAAAAAAAAATTAAAACCAGTGCACATGTTCTTACTTTGTCATGTACTAACAACTCCAATTGATAAACATGGTCTAGATATAATTAAACAAAATATGCTTCAATGTGGTCTCAAATCTCAAATCTCAAACTATGAACTCTCATGTGTGAAGAGAGGTGGTCTGAGATTTGCAACATGAAATTTTCAAAAAACTCACCAAAGCTTCATTTTGGTGTGACTAAGAAAGATCCAAGCTTGGTTTTTCAATTTCACGTTTAAAACTTGTTTAAATGTTGGTCAAACTTGGGTTTGACCGATTTTGAAATAATCATAAAATATTCAAAAAAATCAAAAAAAAATTAAAACCAGTGCACATGTTCTTACTTTGTCATGTACTAACAACTCCAATTGATAAACATGGTCTAGATATAATTAAACAAAATATGCTTCAATGTGGTCTCAAATCTCAAATCTCAAACTATGAACTCTCATGTGTGAAGAGAGGTGGTCTGAGATTTGCAACATGAAATTTTCAAAAAACTCACCAAAGCTTCATTTTGGTGTGACTAAGAAAGATCCAAGCTTGGTTTTTCAATTTCACGTTTAAAACTTGTTTAAATGTTGGTCAAACTTGGGTTTGACCGATTTTGAAATAATCATAAAATATTCAAAAAAATCAAAAAAAAATAAAACCAGTGCACATGTTCTTACTTTGTCATGTACTAACAACTCCAATTGATAAACATGGTCTATATAAATTAAACAAAATATGCTTCAATGTGGTGTCAAATCTCAAATCTCAACTCCAATGTGGTGTGAAATCTCAAATATTCAAAAAACATCAAAATAATAAAAAACCAGTGCAGATGTTCTTACTTTGTTCTTACCACATAATAGTATGAAATAATTGCAACATCCAAGGTGAAATTTTAAATTTGGTTGAACTGCAATCAGATTGGCTGGATTTTGTTTTTCTGAACACGAATTGGGCACGTTAGATGGACTGTTGGGCCGTGTCAATTCCAAATTGGCCCAGGATGCGCGCACGTTGGCATGCATGCGCGGGAAACGACGTCGTTTGCATGCATACGCGTCGGAAGTTAATTCATACGCGTTGGAAGTTGATCAAACGCCGTTTTAATTGTGCTTTGGAAGATGATCAGACCCGGCGTTCATTCACACGCGAATTTAACTCTCTAGCGCCGCCCGCCGGCCTCCCTCTCCGCCCTGTATAAAAGCTACAGTAATCCATGCCTTAAGCACATCTCTCTCTCTCTCTCTCTCTCTCTCTCTCTCTCTCTCTCTCTCGACCCCTCTCTTCTATCTTCTATTCCAATGGAGACAGTAGCGCCCGTACCTCGGTCTCGGCTCTACTACTACACCAAAGAAGGCATGAACTTCAAAGTGTGGGTCACCCTCCGTGCATTTCGCGTGGAGAGGTGGATCCGCGATGTGAAGAAGTTCTTCTTCGACGCCGCACCGATCAAGGTCGTTGGACTCGATTGCGAGTTCACCGACTCTGTCCCGGGTGGAGAGAGGGATCTTCCACCCGAGAAAAGGCAGCGCGCCGCCGTCCTTCAACTATCGGTGGCGTCCGAGACCCTTGTATTCCAAATCTGCCAAGCTGATAGGGTGCCGCAGCTCCTCCTGGATTTCTTAGCCGACGAGACAATCAAGTTCTACGGCGTGGCTATCCACAATGACTTGCGGATGCTGCGCCCCTACGGAATTATTATTCCGTCCGCGGTCGACCTCCAAATGGATCGCCGGAACCCAACCGGCAATCCTACTCCTAGTCTGTATGCCCTCTCCAATGCGATCGTTGGGACAAAACTCGAGAAGAAGAAGAAGGAAAGAAGAAAGAGAAGGGCAAGGACGACGAGGATGAAGAAGAAGACCTCCGGTTTCGCGGATGGGGCAACGTTCCATTGAGCTTCGATCAAATTCTGTATGCCGCTCTGGACGCTCGCCTCGGCTACGAGATTGCACGGAGGTGGGATACTTGAAGATGGAGTTGGCCCCGGAATTATCTATGTAATGGTGGCACGAGACTTATCGTGTTTATTTTGTTTTCAGTTTTTTTTGTCGTGTCGTGTCGTGTCCCTGTAATTATCTATGTAATGGTGGCACTCGTTTGCATCTAATTATTTATCTAAATCGTGCCCAAAAATGGAGTACAAACATGCGTTCTTAAACCCTAAAACGCAAAAGTGGCTGAAATGGCTCCTACACTTACTGGGCCTAATTAGATGGAGTTGGCCCATTCGTCTAACGGACACTGGGCTCTCGGAACTGAGATGGCCCACAGCGAAACCTTTTATTTTTCTCAAAAAAAAGAGAGACAGAGGTAGATCGAGATCGGCATCACCGGAATCTCGATCCGCGAGGTGGCGCGGGAGCTAGAAGGCGACATGGAGCTCGATTAACGACCGCCCGGAGCAGAAAGGGATCTCAAAGCCTCCGCGCACGGCCCCTATATCTGTAGCACACGGCTGCGTCCTGCACAGAAATATTGCGACCGTCGGCGGCGCTCCCCAGCGACGCCGTCCTCTCGGTCGCCCGCGCCCGGCACCTTACTACCAACAGGGGTCGCCGCCCACCTCTGCGTGTGGCCGCCTCCAACCCCGTCTCCCGCTCGGCTGATTCCTGCTCACCGATGCGAGCTCCACCGCCGGCGTTGCTGCGCTGTCGCCGGAGAAGAAGGGGGATGAGAGGATGCACCGGTCGGGACGCATCTCTGTTTTCTATCAGCTGGTGAGGTGGGTCCCGTGCTCAGAGGTACTCATGTGGGTCCTCTGCTGATGTGGATAAGTTGGGGGTCCCACCAGGCACACATAATTCCAATCTCTAACCTGTCCCTTGCGGTTAAGCCCCAGTGTCGCATATGAGCTATTCAAACCACGAGACGCATCGCCCGAGAGCCATTTCAGCCAACGATGTCGCTCTCTGTCTAATTGCGTACAAAAACGTCGCATAGGAGCTATTCACCCATCCTAGGTACGTCTTCGGGCGAGAGGGCTGGACAGCCATCAAGTGCGCAAGCAAGCGCGCTTACGGATGCGGGAAGGGAGGCAACTCGGCGGTGCAGGATCTGGATCTCGTCTTGCACCACGGCAATCTCGAGAATCTGTCCTCCTCCGTATCCGTCCGTGCGGGCGACAATGTTTTTCGTTGGATCGACAAGGTGATCGCCGAGAAGAAGGGGGGCGACAGGAATTGCTGCTTCAAGTCCAAGGTGGAGATCGTGGACAAGGGCATCATCGTCTTCACCTTGTCCTTCTCTGAGTATGGTGGTCTCGATTACTACCTCGTCTTCGACTACGTCGACGGATCGCTCTCCATGGTCCCCTACATTCAAGACTGGGCAACCTGCTTGACGACATGTCCTCTCCCTCTGCGCCATGAAGACGGTAGCTACTCTCTGGTCCTCTTGGGGGGTGAGTTTGTCTTTGGCCGAGAGGAGGGAAACAACTTCCTTTGGTGGTGGTCTCCCTGCCTGGATGGGTAGTGGGTTGGCAGCTCCGACCCGTGGCAGACCAAGGAGTTGCGCTTCCCAGCAGAGATGAAGGACATGTTCTTCTCCCCCGACGTGCTCTTCTCTTCCGACGGCTCGGCATTCTGGACCGATCTCGCGCTAGGCACTCTCTGCTACAACTGCAGAGCCCTGTTCAGGGAGGGCTGTGTCGTGGACTTCACCTTCATCGAGTTGCCCCCGGGGTACCAGCTTGACCGAGACGACGAGGATACGTGGTCGGTGAAGGTGTGTCGGACCATGACCTGCGTTGAAGGTTTCATGAAGTTTGTCTCCATAGACAAACCGGAAAACCTTCACGATGGACGTGGAGCCAGGGTGAAGGTGTGGACTCTGGGACCATCTCGCCGCGAGTTCAAGGAGGCTGGATTGCCCAGGACCTTGCCCATGTGCCCCATGGTGAGGGAGCAGGAAAGCCTTACTCTCTACTTCATACTGGCTGATCGGGAGACCGGATCAATGGATTGGGGCCACAAGCGCTACCTTTGCCGATTGGATATGCCCACTAAGAGGCTACTGCAGTCCAAACTTCTGGCGCACACGTCTTTGGACCTGGACCCTGTTATCTTGCCTTTTGATTTCTTCCAGTACCTTGATCCTCTTCCTTCCAGGCCTGAGCCCATCTTGATGGAAGCTTGACCAGACGTCCACGCATTGGTCAGGTAATTCTACGTACTAATATTTAAAGCATCATTTGAACTTTGTATTCATACATCTTGAGTTAGGAAATTACTACAACTCTTGCTTCTCTTGTTACTAATACTGAAGCAGCATTGGATAGCTAGCTAGTTCTACTTATAATGGAAGCATCATTTGAACTGTGAAAATTCATACATCTGAGTTTGCTTGTTTTATTATAAGCACTGAAGCTACATTGGATAGCTAGTGCTAGTCATCTGACGATCTAAGTTGTAGATTGTTTTGACGGCAATAAGAGATGATTCAGGCTTTGAATTTTGTGTTGCAGGGTTGTTGATCCTGGGTTGCTATCAGTTACTATCCTACGCTGCTGAAGATCGACCATGTTTGTGTTTTCCGCTTGGATTCGTAGTTGGGTCTGTTGTATAGGAATGCGAAACATATTCTGATGCTTTTGGTCAAAAGTAATGTGTTATCATTTGATGTTCTATTCTGCGTTTTAAAGACTTGTATGTCGACTACCTAATGGTGCTTGTCTAGGGTTGCTATCATTGTCATATACTTCTCAAGGAGTTATTATATCGATCCAATGCTTGTCTTCTTTGTATCCAATATAAAATGCTGCTGGTGGCGCAAAAGCGTTGCATTTGTGGTTCTAGATGGTCCCTTAATTTTATGGAAATTGCAGGACTTGGCTAGTGTATGCCACGTTGTAGATAGTATATGCTGTTCTTTGGCATGTGTGGATGTGTCTAAAGAAGTAGGAAATCTTTTCGCTTGATTACTGCTACCACAATTACCTTTTTTAACACGCCGATCTCGAGAATCTGTCCTCCTCCCTGTCCGTCCATGCGGGGGACAAGATTTTTCGTTGGATTGACAAGGTAATCGCCGAGAAGGGGGGGAATGCAGATGCCCGCTGTCAAGGGTAGCTACTTCAGGTCAAAGGTCGAGATCGTCATCATCTTGTCCTTCTACAAATGACAACACATACACCTTTACCGTTAAGACTAGTGATGTATTAGACGGTGTAGGATGAGATCCTTCGTCTAGTACGCCCTATCTTGTATGACTTTTTTCTTTTTGGCCTCGGCCGTGTCATGTTTGCTTCTCCTATATCAATATAAAAGGCAAAGTTTTTGCCTCGTTGTAAAAAAAAAAGACTAGTGATGTCGACCCCCAAAACGCTCAAAAAAAATGTCGACCCCAACACAGAGGAGATCGACTTTATATTTTTCAAACTCGTTGTCTGTATTGTTAGTTAGGAGTGGTACTGGGATATGTGGAAATGTAATTATGCTACCCCAGAGTAGTCAGCAAAAACAGTGTTGTGCTATGTTAACGAAGTTGTCCAAGAGCCTAAGATGCTAACGAGTGATGTCGTGCGGCTCAATTTATTCGTCGTGATCGAGGTCGAAGCGTTCTTCGGCATCATGGAGGACCAAAGCCAAATCCATTCGCAAAAAAGAATCAAAGCCAAATCTGTGGTCCCTCAGTTTCACTATCCTGTAAATTTTTTGATAATAGATTGACCATATCTCTCCTTTCATTGTTTTATGTCGCCATTAATTTAATTGATCCATGCACTGTTTGTTCTTATATATAGTCCTAGTTCATAATAATTGAAATATATATATGAATTTCCAGAAGTGCACTTTTGTAACTGGCATCTTAAAGAAGCCACTATCCGGAATCGACATATATGACGAGGTTCACGAACACTCGGCAAATGGAAGAACACACTCGGCACACCGTTTGCCTGAGTTGTTCCCTCGGCAAACAAGACTCGACGCAATTTCCCCTGGCAGATACATCTTTGCTGATTGTTTTCTGTAAGGCACCTGACAAAGTAATTTTACCGAGTGTTATCTGTTCCACTAGGTAAAATAAGGATCTCAGCGGAAAAGAGCGACCAGATGGCATCTTTGACAGATTGTCTTGAGACTAAACACTCGGCAGAGAGTGAAAATTTTCCCAAGTAGGAGTTTCGCCGAGTGTTTTTAGTAGACCAGATATTCGCTGAATGTCCATGAAATAGCACTTGGCAAAAGTTAGACAGTGAGAGGGAAATTTATGATTTCCTGGTAGTAAGTTAAGTATTGTGAATTTGTGATCTACTTCCGTGCAGGTTTTCGTTACTGTGTTGGCTGATCAGTGGATGCAAATATCAATAAAAAAATTGAAGCTTTAAACAGTGGGAAAAAATTCCAACTGCAATTTTTATAGATTTTCAGATGGTATTTACACGGAGAAAGGAGGCAGGGTAGAGAGAGTACAAAAAGTTAAAAAAGCTTCAAAAATAGCCTATGGTTGTACTTGCAGCCATCACTTGAATTGGTGAGCATACTTTGCTGTTATTCTGTATAGTAACCACTTCAGCCCATCCATGTAGATGAATTTCCAATCTTCAAAACTAGGTTTGATGTTCTTGAAGATCATATTATTTCTGACCATCTGTATCCCCCAAGCAGCGAGGATTATAATCTCCATGAAGAAAGGTTGCTGAATTTTATTTCTCATGTCTTTAAAAGCATCCATAAGAGAGAGGTCTCTGTTTCTCAATGGGCAAATGAAATCCCAACATCTTGCAGCAAAAGGGCAGGTCCCGAAGAGATGAATAAGTGTTTCTTGTTCATTACATCGGAAGGAAGCACAGTCATAGAATTGCAACTGGAAATTGCATGCTTTCTTGTTGAAAATTTCTCACTTCCCCAAATGTAACTCCAGGAATCAGAATTTCCCAGGTTTACTCATTGCTGACATGATTCCCAAATTATCTCAATCTGAAGGAATTCTTGGAAAGCTTGATTTGACAGAGGCAGATGAAACAAATCTTCCAGGAACTCCAACTGCATGGCGGAACTTACAGAAATTTGTGTATCCTTTGTGAAGGAGTATAGGCGTGGAAATGTGTGAATTAAGCAGAATTCATACCAAAGGTCCTGCCAGAAATATACAGTAACTCCAGTTCCAACAGTGCCCCTAGCCATTCCTTTAAAACACTGTATCAATCTCAGGTGAGTCTTCCACCAAAAGGAACCAACTATCTGTTCTCCAGGTATTGAAGCTCCATCATAATATGTGTTCCACACCAAATTGACCCAAGGGATATCCATCTTATTATAGAACTTGTGCAGATTCTTGAGGAGTAGGGATTTGTTCTGAACCGAAATATTCATTACTCCAAGACCACCTTGTTTTTTTGGTCTACAAACTGTAGTCCACTTAACCATAGCAGGCCTTTTATCATTAAGATAAGCTTTTCTCCATAGACAGTGTCCCATGTATTTACTTAGCTGCTTTTGGATGGGAATGGGAATTTCCAGTGTACACATCATGAAAGTCGACATAGATACATCTCTCGATGAAGGCTAGCTAGATACATATCACAAGAGGTCCATGCGTGTAAACTAACAGTTCCTCTCCCATCGTTTATCACAAACAAACAAGTGTGCAAGCCAAGCATGCGAAAATGTCATTCGCATATCCGCATGATCGGTCGTCATTTATTATAAGTTGCTCTTCCTTCGGTTACAAGCTATCATTCGCCAAGCTAGTTGTTCATTTTTGTTCGGCATGGGAGGTATCGGGATACACAAAGGTGTTGTACCCACCCTTTTCTAAAAATAATCAAGCGCAGAGACTGTTGGTAATGCCTGCTTCTCTAGACACATGCCAAAGAACAGCATACCAGCTAAAACGAGGCATATACACTATCCAAGTCCTGTAGTTTCCATTTTTTGTACCACCAACAGCATTTTACATTGGATACAAAGAACACAAGCATTCGATCGATATAATAACTCCTTGAGAAGGAAATGATCAATGATAGCAAACCTAGACAAGCGCCATTAAGTAGTTATTGCATATAAGTCTTTAAAACACAGAATAGAACCATCAACTGAAAAAAACATGACTTTTGACCAAAAGCAGCAGATATGTTTTGCATTCCTCGTTTCCTATACAGCAGACCCAACTAGGAATCCAAGCAGGAAACACAAACATGGTCGATCCTCAGCAGCGAAGGATAGTAGCTGATAGCATCCCAGGATCAACGACCCTGCAACACATACTTCAAAGCCTGAATAATCTCTTATTGCAGCCAAACAAAACAATCTACAACTTAGATCGGATGAATAGCACTAGCTATCCAATGTAGCTTCAGTGTTTATAGCAAGACAAGCAAGAGTTTCCTAACACAAGATGTATGAACTACACAGTTTAAATGATGCTTCCAATATTAGTAGAATTAGCTACCGATCCAACTCTGCTTTGGTGTTCATAACAAGACAAGCAAGAGTTGTAGTAATTTCCTAACTCAAGATATATAAAATACACAGTTCAAATGATGCTTTCCTTTTTTTTTTTTTTTTTTTGCGAGGATCAGACAAACATTACACTTCCAAACTTACAAAAAGACCCAGAAAGAACAAGAAATTACAAAGAACTCCTTCTTCTTCTCGATCTCGACGGAGACGACGCAGAGGAGCCGTCGGTGACGCGCCGCTACCGCTGCTCCGCTTCACGCCTTGGATAGGAGCCAGCTCCGTGGCAGACGGGAAGTCGCCAAACGCCGGGCCCGAAGACCCTACTCGCCGGAGCGCCGTCGTCGTCGCAGGAAAGAGTAACGCCGTCTTCAACCAGTTCTTCAAGCTTCGGATCCGCCGCCAGCGCGGATCCGGCCGGAGCCCGACGAGGCGAACAGATCCGTAGATCTGCGGCCTCGAGAAAGCCAGCTGCGGCGCGACGGAGCTCCGAGGAACACCACCGCGAGAGGGAACGCAGACCAGCACCAAAACCTCCACCGACGCCTCCTTCACCTCCATGGCGCCGCCGGCCGAGGACCTACCTAGCCCTACACTATGTACAGGCCTGGATCTACGGCTTCCCCAGCCTCCCGCCGCCGAGGCGGCCGACGGAGGCGGAGGAACCCGCAGATCGCCGGCGAGCGAGGTGGGCAGACGGGTCGCTTTCAGAAAATCTCCTCTCCTGCTACAGTGGCGAGGGAGGGACGCGTCCAAGTCGCGTCTTCAAATGATGCTTTCCATAGATGTACCTAACCAATAAGAGGATGTCCGGTCAAGTTTCCATCAAGATGGGCTCAGGCGTGGAAGGAAGAGGATCAAGCTGGTACTCGAAGAAACCAGAAGGCAATATAACAGGGTCCAGGTTGTACGACGTGTGTGCGAGAAGCTTCGACTGCAGTAGACTCTTAGTGGGCATATCCAATCGGCAAAGGTAGCGCTTGTTGCCCCAATCCATTGGTCGGGTCTCCATCTCGGCCAGTACGAAGTAGAGAGTAGCGCCTTCCTGCTCCCTCACCATGGGGCACATGGGCAAGGTCCTGGGCAATCCAGCCTCCTTGAATTTGACGTCCTTGAACAGGCGTCTCAAACGGAGATCCATGTGTAACTTCCACTCGCGGCGAGATGGTCCCAGAGTCCACACCTTCACCCTGGCTCCGCTTCCATCGTAAAGGTTTTCCGGTTTCTCTATGGAGACGAACTTCATGAAACCTTCAACGCAGATCATGGTCCGGTACAACTCCACCGACCACGTATGATCGTTGTGTCGGTCAGCCTCGTACCCCGGAGGCAACTCGATGAAGGTGAAGTCCACGACACAGCCCTCCCTGAGCAGGGAGCTGCAGTCGCAGCATAGAGTGCCTTGCGCGAGGTCGGTCCAGAAAGCCGAGCCGTCAGACGGGAAGAGCACGTCGGGGTGGAGGAACTGAGTAAATGGCAGTGGTGGTCACACAACTCGTCCGCTATGTGCACTTAAGTCACACAACTGAAAAACGTGATTTTTTGGTCATACAATTGGATTTTTGGTGCACGCAGGTCACAAACCCCACATGTCAGTCCGTTTTCCGTTGCAGAAGTGCTGACGTGGACACGTAATTTTGCAGAAAACCCCCTGTATTTTTGGACATTTCGCAAAAAACCCTGTTATTGGACCCGAATTTGGGTTTTTTGCGAAATGTCCAAAAATGCAGGGGGTTTCTGTAAAATTACGTGTCCACGTCAGCACTCCTGCAACGGGAAACGGACTGACATGTGGGGTTTGTGACCTGCGTGCACCAAAAGTCCAGTTGTGTGACCAAAAAATCACGTTCTCCAGTTGTGTGACTTAAGTGCACATAGCGGACGAGTTGTGTGACCGCCAGTGTCATTTACTCGGAGGAACTTATCCATCATCTCTGCCGGGAAGCACAAGTTCCTGGTTTGCCACGGGTCGGAGCTGCTGCCGCACCACGAAGGCGACCACTGCCAGAGGAACGTGTTTCCCGAGTACTCTAGGCCAAAGCCAGACTCACCCCTGAAGAGGACCAGGGAGTAGCCGCCGTCGTCATGGCGAAAAGGGAGCGGGCATCGCGTGTAGCAGGTTGCCGCGAGTTCTGCGCAGGGGATCATGGAGAGCGACCTGCTGACGGAGTCGAAGACGAGGTAGTAGTAGCAATCGGACCTATAATTGCACAAGGCCAAGCTGAAGACGACGAGGCCTTTGTCCACGATCTCGACTTTGGACATGAAGCAGCGATCCTTCTTGTCGCCCCCCTTCTTGGCGATCACCTTGTCGATCCAACGGAAAAACTTGTCGCCCGCACGGACGGACATGGAGGAGGACATGCTCTCGAGATCGCCGTGGTGCAAGAGGAGATCCAGATCCCGCACCGCCGACTTGCCGTCCTTCCCGCATCCGTACGCGCGCTTACTTGCACACTCGATGGTTGTCCAGCCCTCTCGCCCGACGGTGTACTTGGGATCTACCCCGGCTCCGTTCATCACGCGAAGCCCAAATCCTCCATGGCTGAGGGTACTTCTGACGGCTAGGTCTTTCTCCCGACCTTGGGTGTGGATTCTATTCGCTGCTATAGACGTCCCTGTATCTTTGAACTGCTCACGACGTCCTTAATAAGAAAAGAAAGATGTGTCGATCCAACTACAACGCAGCAAAAGCCATTGGGACACGTATGTTTCTTCTCTTGGAAAGAATCAGTGATCTATTATAAAAATTCACTAGAAGTGTAAATCTTTCTAAAATTAATAAAAATTACATCAAGGTTTTTGAACTCTCTAACGACCCCTACCGCCGCTGATCATAACCTGCAAGTCTGGTCCACATAGCTCGAGTTGTCACGAGTAAACATTTGAATCGATATGAATCTTCTGACACCAAACTTTCAACACAAATAGACAAAACGAGATCCACCACAAAAAGGTAGACCTGCTACCGGTAAGATTACCGCCAACAAGGAGGAAGAGGACGCGGGAATTGGAAAATGCAAATTTATATGCGTACCTACTATTTTGATGAAGTGTTTTATCAATATCAAGCAGATACTAAGCATAGTATGGTTTTGCAGCAACATGATGTCAATACCTAATCGAGAAATAAGAATGCACACAACACGGGGGGTGGGGGTACGCGTTGCGTCGATTTTCTGACGCAGCAGACATCAGTTAGGGATTGCCCGCCACAATACCATACCATCTGCGATAAAAAAGGCTATGAGAATAGCTGTGGGCATAAATGTGTCTTTCCGGAGGGAATCTTGTGCCTTTACGTCCCATCGCTACAGTCAACTCTCCCTTTTATTACTTTTGAAAACGCATAAAAGAGAACAAAAAAATTCGGATCTCAAAGCAACTTCTTGGCAATGGATGCACAAGATAGCTACCATACCCACAGGTACATGTAGATTTCCTTTTCCTAGAAAGAAAAGGAATGAGAACATTAGTGGTGCCATTTTTTAAATGTTTAGACAATAATATTTTGTTTACCCGTGAAATATGGATTGTTTCAATAGTGATCCTTATTTTATTTATTTAATGCAAATAGGAAACATAACCAAAGAAATAAAAAATGATGTTAGGTGAACATTATTGTACACCCAAATAAAAGGTGAACATTTTCCATAGTAGTTAGAACATATTTAAATATGATTTTTTACATAGGAAGCTTTATTGGGATCCATTGGAAAAATTGAAGTGTTATGTCAATAATTTTATACTATGTTTGTGGGTGATGGAAAAAAGTTTCAAAACCTACGGCATTATGGACCATCCAATTGCAAGATACAATAGAACATCTCATGTATGTTTCTCTGTATGTCGAGAGTATTTTTTTAGTCCAACTTTTACTAAACGTGACTTGTAAACCATTTCCGTTCCCCCAATTGGAACACAAGAGAACTAACAATTGGGCTAGTGTAGAGTTAGCTCGCTATGGGCGATGATCCCTTATGAGCTCATGTCATGTTATACTCCTTTCTGTTCACTTCTCTGCACATCTTGGTTTTACCCACACCATTTCTAGTGTTCTACTCTATTCAGAGATTTGTATTTGTATTTGTGCTTCCCTTCTCAAGATTGGAACTTTAAAGTAGTGGCAAAGAAAGCAAGATCAGAACCTCTTAATTTATCCACCCACCCTCCTAGTGTCCTCCTTATTTATAAAGGTCTTTTTTTTCAAATAATTTCCAAAGCCCAGAGCGCCAAACACCTTGATGTCTGCTCAGATTTACATATTCTAGTTCAGACACAATACCTCGAGTCGATTGTCGATCAATTATCTCTTCTGCTAGTTGTTTCCATTAAAATTAGTTTGGTGTGGGAGACATTGGGAAAGGGAAATTTTCAAAGTTTTCCCCTGTTCTTGTTTCTAAAGTCAAAGAGCCAAATCCCTAGACCCAAGAAGCGATCAGCTTGGTCAAAACTAGCGTCGACATAACCGCTCGAGGATGTTTGCACAACTCACGTTATGTGCCTTCGAATTTTTCTCGCCCTGTATTTTTTAGTTTTCTGGCCAATTAATTCGGATGATCTAGTGCGTGCATTTGGCAGTTATCGCTGGCACGGAGCGATCCGTGCTACTACTAGATAAGCTAGTGCTACTACTAGTGGATATCCATATCGGCTCATAGTTCTAATGCACCTACTACTTTTTTTTTATGTCAAATAAATTCAATTAAATTTTTTAGATATACTTAATGACATTGTATGATAGCACAAAAGTTTCGTGAAGAAAAATTATTTTTTGTGGGCTGTGCAAAAAAGAGAAATCCAGCTTTTTCAAATGACTTTGTACGCGGTTTTTTTTAATCTTTTTTACACAGGTCACAAAAAAAAATCTTCACGAAACTTTTTGTGCTAACATTAAATGCCATGATGTATATCCAAAATTTATTGAATTTTTTTAACATTTTAAAAATGTTTACATAACGGGTGCATCCGCACCCGTGACCCGAAACACCCTACTACTAGTGCGCGCATTGTGACGTATGTAACGAAAAACACTTCTTGGTCCCGAGATCCCGATCTCCACTGCTCCCGATTTTCAAAAAAAAAAGGAAAGTGTATTTCTTCATCTCACAAAATTCTGAGAAGTATCATACATGTCTACCATGTACAAACAAATTTTCAGAGAAACATCTTTTCATAAGTGACCTGCACATAAAAGATAAATCTATCACGTAAAATGATCTCTTTTCACCCTTTCAGAATCACGATTTTGTGATTTTTGTGTAGTCTACAGTACAACATATTATTGAGTGAAACTATGCAGATATGTAGATAACATGTATATGTATCCAAAAATTATTTTTGAGGATTTTTTGAAACTTCGAAATACCATTTTCGAATTTCTTTTATAAGGCAGGTGCACTGGATCTCGGGAGGCAAAAGTCCTCGCTCCATGTAAAGCCAAGTTTAAGGACGTGATATCTGACTGAGTGCACGATCTGCAGGCAGAGTAGCATCTAATCCTCGGAAAGTGTCCAAATACAATAGTTCGTGTTCTTCATTCAGCAGAACTCAAAACCATGTTCTTTCAAAAAAAAACTCATACATGTGCATATCTCCTTCAGATCACGCCGACCATGGCGCCTTCACTGCTGCTTTTTCCCAGGCCAGTCCACGTGATCGTTGCCGTCTTTGCCGGCGTCCATCCAAAATGGTTGTTGTAGATTCTCTGTCCGGGTTCAGCTTCTCGTCGGTGGAGTCATGGCCGCTCCCCGAGATTATATCGCCGCTTTCTTATGACAGAGATCATCAGTACACAGTGGACGTGACTGGAAGCGGGATACCATTGGAGTGTATCAAAATGAAACGGTGACAGACACAAGGGAGAGAAGGACCATGCATATGCTGTGTAAGGAAGAGTAGCGCATCCAGTTATGTATGAACATCAGGAGAGCAGAAGTTAAGCTCTACTCATCTCAAGAGCCAAGCGTCTGGGTCATATCCAAATTGTTGTGTCTGTCATCTTTTTCGTCTTTCGTGATCTCAGAACCTCAAGCCTGCCTGCAGCACAAACACACACACCTGTGAGCAGCGCTCTATTTGGCTATCAAATTGACATACTGGAATTTTACCTCGGGCCCAACTTCATCATCGCTGCAATCTCCAGCTTCTTTGAGCGTACTTGGCCATGTTCTTTGGTTTATACTGAAAAAGGGGTCCAGTCATAGCTACTATAATGACATATTCATGTACAGATTATGACAATTCGTTACCTTCTTGAAAAATGTTTTTCTCAACAAACCCCGAGCCTCGCCCTCTTCCGCTAAAATAGCACACAAAGGTGATACTAATTTTAGTTACACCAATATCACACTTGCATATACATCAGGCCAAATGTGAAATATCCTACTTACATTCTCTGTAATCTCACCCACAAATGTGAGAGCTGTAAACTGGAAAAGAAAACACAAGAAATTAGAAATGCAAACATATTGCATAATTATCATTATAAACTCATTAGACGTGTCTATAAATTTACGTAGCAGCTCAAATTAAGAGAGCAACTTGCCGTGTGTACACATATAGAAATGACCTGCGCCTTCCTTTCAACATCCATTCCCTCAATTTGTAAACTGGATTTGTGCTTTTCATAGGCTTCCTCCATGGCAGCTCTCAAACTTCCCTGTATTGTTTGTGTGATAGTAAGAAATGTGGTAAACTACGAACGAAATCCAATAATGGATTAGTATGCTAAAGTTTGATGTAGTACGATGCTAACCTTTTTCAAAGAGTTTATCTTCCAAACGTCAAAATAGAAAAGAAACCAGTTCTCGAGGGACTTATCGTCGCGCAGCTCAGAAATATACTCCTGAACCAAATGGATAAAATTGAGGACAACACCAGTGATGAACAAAAACTAAATTAAAAACGAGAGAATATCTTACATCAAATGCCATACTAGCTACATCAGCACTCAGATTGGGCAAGTCTGACGCAATCCTCAATGCTTGCCTCCATGCTCTAGTACCACTTCAATCCACTGAAGTGCAAAGAAGTTAATCATCAGGGTGTACTGCGCATGCATATATAACTAATATACCTAAATTTCATGATTTTCTGTGGGACATGCATACCTTCTCAGACTCACAATCCAGATCCAAATAATCTTTAAGCCACTGTAACAAGATAGAAGCCTATCAGCGTAAAGTTAATCGAGCCACAGGAAATATTTCAAATTCCATTAGCTTGATCACATGAGTAATACCTTGATTTTTCTGGATAGTTCTCCATAAAACTTGACATACGCATCATCAACTTCATACGTACGATAATATGCGTGGTAGTCCTCCCAATAGATGTATAGACTGTCAGAATTATCAGGCAACTAGAAAAGAGAGAAGAATTAGATGGATGGACTATAGAAATGATGGACACTCTTTGAAAGTTAAGCCACACATTCAAGTTTCACGTAAAATATGTACTAGGTTGATAACCAAACACTACCGAAATTGTTTTTTGATTTGTAAAAGCTTGGAATCAAAGAATGGGAAGCACTATCTATTCACTGAGCTATGGCCTTGAAGCGTGTACTAAATACTAATCATCAACTTAGTTAAGGTTTTACATAAACACAAAGTTGCATCACTTATGTCATGGATTTACCCAAAAATGCTTTTGGTTCCACACAGAATAATAAAGAGAAAAAATAAAACATAAACATACTGTAACTGTTTGAAAGCACACTCGTCAATGCAAAAGGATTCTGTTTTCTTTCTAGTCAGAACTAGCATGCTAGAAATGCTACCATGTACTTAGGTGACCTTTCAGATGCGAACCATAGTGTGAGACCGACAGGATCAAACTTCGAAGAAATTGAAACATCAATTAGTTTAAACAGCCAAAAACTACCAGCACAAAATCTGTTGCCACGCAACTGACAATAAATTTGAAAAGAGCAATGTTTGTGGAAAACAAATTAGCCTGGAGCGCTCCCCTGAATCACAGAATAATGACACTTTCATCTTTTCATGATGTCGAACTCGCATCACACTGGGTGTATTTGTTAAAAGTACAATAATTTAATGCCATAAACATAGTTGACACAGTAATTCTAATTATAACATTTTGAGTCCAATATAGTGCACCCAGAGCAAAACAGAGCATGGTCGAATCCAGTTATTCACAGCAGGGAATACGGGTTGAAGTTCAGTCACGGCCTATATATTTAGATAACCAACCAAATGGATCACATGGAGACATAGAAAGAACACGTACGCCATTAAAAACAAGAAGCCGTTGATAGTCATCCAATTCAGCAACAAAGGTATCGTCAGGATGGAAGCACCCCTCAAAACTTTCATCCTTCTCTAAATGCATAAAGTACCGGTTCTCCTGAAGTTCATCCTCAGAGTAATCTTCTGGACCCTTGAGCTCACAGGCGGACTGTTGTGGCGCTACCTTCTATATAGAGATAAACAAAAGCACAATACAAAATCACTTAGACAAATCAAACCAGAGGACTAAAGCAATCGCATGGATGCAGATATTAAATCACTTAGACAAAGCAAACCAGAGGACTAAAGCAATCGCATGGATGCAGATATTAAATCACTTAGACAAACCAAACCAGAGGACTAAAGCAATCGCATGGATGCAGATATTAAAAAGGACATTTAACTAATATGAATGATGACTTGAGTAGTGGCATAGGTACCTTGTAATAAGCGACACGATAACGTGCAAGACGTAAACATAAAGCTTCAGCATCCTCAGTTGTCATCATAGAGCGGGTGTAGACTGGAGGAATGTCGGGAGCTAAAAGTTTGGTGTAATTGGCGGCATCGTCCGGGCTGATATCTACATCCGGTCCCCAAAGCTCTTCTTCTTGTGATCCCGAGTCCGATCGAGCCAGCAGAAGCTCATGAGCTTGGACCCCTTGGATGATACCCTCCATGTCTGTCACAGGAGAAATCAGGTCCTGGGCAGTGGCAGCAGGAGCATCGGAAGATGATGAGGGGAGGTACTTACGGCGCCTCTTCTCCCCCGTTCACGCCCTGTTTGTTCCATATCTGTCATCACCGCCCAGTGGGCAGTGGTGGACGGGCTTCTCGTACACCATTTGGATCGAACCGTATCTGGAAGCAGCCGGCAGCGAGAAGGAGGCCGAGGTCGACTTGCGCGGATGCGATCTGGAGGACGAGGGCGACCTGGACGGCGGCGAGACGGGGGCCGAGGTAGAACTGGGCGGCGGAGATACGGGGTGGGGTCCGGCGGCGCCGATCTGATCGGAGGTAGGAGGCCACGGGATGGAGGGCGGCGCCGGGAAACCCGGGAGAGAGGCAGAGAGCCGAGACAGGGAAAGAGGGATGAGAGAAGTTTCAAAAAAAAAAAGTCTGGTGTGGGTGTTTTTTTTTGGGTCAAGTCAGGTAGGCACACGGTAGCAGGCAGAGGGAGAGGTAATTGCTTCGCAAAGTAGTTCATACGAAGTGTTCAACAAAGATTGTTTAACACTCCGTATGAACAACTCCCTCCGTTTTAAATCAGATGGCTTCATTTCTTTAAATATGGATGTATTTATATTTATAACATGCCTAGATACATTCACATGTGGATAAATGAAAGTTATCTAATTTGGAACGGAGAGAGTAGATTTAGTGTTACGACTCGACGCACGAATCTATGTTTATAAATATTTTCATATCTTGTTACGGTTTTGGAGATAAAGGCTTGACCAAACGGCTGGAGTCGCACCAGTACTCTCATCGGCTCGGCCCATACAAAACTGGTCAAGATCACATTGCCCAACCACTTTTAACTACCGTATTCCGTATGTACTTGCCTTTAGCAATTCACTTAACTTGCATGTTGCATATGTTCACAATTAAGTTTATGTTTTTAAGGAATCTAAAAATATGGGATTCTATACCAAGGATTTTATAGATTGGTTAAGTATAATGTTACTTAAAACATCACATGGATTCTGAATCATTTGAAATGTAGTGAGTTATGAAATTTTCCAAGATACCATGCCATGTATTCTAACATTTCGTTTAAATGCAAGTACTGATGTTTGTTATTTTTCCGGTTATCCCCTTTCTTTGGTCTAGGTTCTCTACTCTTGTGTCATGTAACACTGGCTATACCAACTTAGGTGGCACATAGTTTCAGGTAACTTATTGAACTTTAGAGAAAATACTTGGATGTCTCATAATTTAAACATTTAAATCAGTCACCAATTTCACATGTCCACTCACAAATAATATTTATTAACACTCGTTGATAGTATCATCGTACTATGCAATACTTTAGATCAGTTATTTGATTTCAAAGATAAAACTCATAATATTAATAATAATAATAATAAATATGGTTATAAGGACACACCCATAAATCTTTAAGTACTAGAAAGAGCATGGCTGACACAAAAGGTGTATTCGATTACATTATAGAAACTAAATATATACTCATGAGGTCACTGGAAAAGATGATTATCTATAATGTTAGACCCAAATAAAGTCATCCTTTTAAATTTTGTGTGATTAAATCTTTCTGAGTTGATTCTTCTCATTACAACCAATTATATTGACATTGGTAGTTTTGCATTAATATCATTGTTCTCCCTATTGACTGG
The DNA here is from genome assembly GCA_947311845.1 of Poa pratensis. Classification (NCBI taxonomy): domain Eukaryota; kingdom Viridiplantae; phylum Streptophyta; class Magnoliopsida; order Poales; family Poaceae; genus Poa; species Poa pratensis. The sequence continues at coordinate 14,946,529 of CAMZMU010000089.1, read as the reverse complement.
TCGATGAACCTCCATGTTTATGTACATCCTGCGCTTGATTTAATTTTGGTTGCCACCAACTATGCTAGTAGGTTACTACCCTACCATGTAGCAAAGCCCAATTGAGAACTCCAATATTGTTCAGATAATATTTTTAAATCTAACTCTTATGATGGAGCGACCTGGCATCAATATGTTTTTATGCCAATGTGGAAATTTCATTTGTAGAAAAAATAGTTAAATATTCATATGTTATGTGTCCAATAGTTTTCCAAAATGCGACATCAAACAAGATAGTGTTCAATGCAATTGCAACACATATGTTATCAAATTTTTGTATGGTTACAAATATTTTGTTAGATGTCATGAAAAAAAGAATTTGATATAGCCATGCAGATAGAACATATCATAATCGACCATATATTTCCAAAATGCATCAATAATTACAGTGTGGGTTCAACCTTATGTGGGACAAAGGTAAAAACTGAACATGCTTGACTTGCCTCCTTCTCATCCTCTTGGCCAACTGTCGCAGCTCCCAGCGAGACCTTGTGCGCAATCAATGAGAGTTGGTTGATGCTTTGAGTACTTTTCTGTAGGAAGAAAATGTTAAGCTTCAACCAGCCCTCATTGAAAATTTTAAACTTTGTATAGTTAGGCATGGTTTCCCGGGACTTATTTACACCACTATTTAAGCTACTCTGTAGGAAGAAAATTTTAAGCTTCAACCAACCCTCATTGATTCCGCACAATCTTTCATGTGATATTTGTCTCTTATTTGTTACTTCTTGCTTCCTTCCTCTTCCTCCCTTCATACATCACTATAAATGTCCTATTATAAGCTCTTCAATCCTATTGGCAACTCAAGAAGTCATAATGTATTTTTGGTAGAGCCAAAAGGAGTCTAGGCGTTGCTGGTTCTCTTCTTCTCGACGTGTACAGCGATCTGCTAGACAATTAACGAAATTTCCACCATGATCATCGATCGGCATGGAAGGTATCGGGATAGGAAACAATGCAATGTTGTGTCGAACTTGTCCATGACCCTGAAGCCTAGACTTGAGTGCGACCAACAAACTCTGCTCCAATGACAAAAGATGCACTTCGCCACCGTGTAGACTTATCTGGAACCGAGCTCTTAGAGCAAGTATAAGAGTTGGAAAATCATATTTTTGCTGAGTTGGAGAGAGAAGATGAGCACCTTCTAGATTTAGCTAGTTAAAACACGGGCTCCAAAATTCTGTGAGAATGTGAGGTGGGACAAGTGCAAACGGAGCTTGGCTCTGATGGTTGGGTTCCCTGTGGTGGAACCAGCCCACCCAGGTTCAAGTCCTAGACTTGGCATGGGCGTTTGCATTTACCTGGATTTATTCCAGGATTATCCGGCGCTATTCTTTCAGTGGTAGGTGACGTGCCCGTCAACAGCGAGGCGCCTGTGGTGACTTCGTCAACCTCAAGATCTGCCGGCTCAGTCCTTCAGAGGTGCTCATAGGGGTAGGGTGTGCGTGCGTGCGTTCATAGGGGTGAGTGTATGTGCGTATTTGTGAGCGTCTGTGTTGTACTGTGTTCTCAAAAAAAAAAAAGTGAGGTGGGACAAGTATTAATAAAGTAGTACATCCTTTTAGCAAACTACTACGTACACATACTAGCTATTGGAATTTTATAGACACATGGCAAATATGTAGCCAACAATTGGTTCTATTATTATCCTTTCTCTTAGTAATATTTGATTAGTGGTTGAAGTGGAGAGCCATAAGAGAGGATCCATCAACTGTGTCACTAATTGCGTGTTGCAGCAACATATTAAATTTTGGTAACATGTCACTGCATCCGTGAGTATACGGCTAGAGTCCTGTGTGACTAAGTGTATGCATGTATTTTTTGCAGTTATTTTTTGTTGGGTAATGTGTATGCCATCAGTTATGAGTACACACATTTGCTGGTTTCTGCCGACAATAGCAACGATGGTCTTTACTGCGGGGGAAGAACTAGTTCATATTGCAAACATAGGAGAATTTGTAGTTTATGATGTTGATAATGCAGCTATTATGTTTCCGAGTCAACAGAGTTTAGTTGTTTCAGAGATGATGTACTCTCTGGAGAGCAACAACTTCCAGAATGTTTGGGTAGGCGAACAAATTGTTGGCAACAAGAAGAGCAGTTTTTGTTCTGAAAAAACCATGGTAGCTAGGATTAACGATGAAACATCTGTTGTGGAAAAAAGAGAAACGCTCAGATCTCATCTCAGGAAAATAAAGGATTTAAACTTGTACCAATCTCGACAATCAGTCTCCTCTTCTCTACCTCTGCCATATGAACACCTCCCTACAGACTACGCCATCATCTCTTTCCCTTCCATGAGGTCGCGACAAGGAAAATGATGTGGCATTTCTAGGGGCCTAGTTCTTAGTCGTGCTACATGTTTACCTTCATCAAACATCAAGTTTAGATGTGATAAGTAGCACAAATATTCAGCGCATGATTTGTGCCGAATCACCGAATTCTTAACTTCTTGCTTCTTGTTTGGTTCCAACGTTTTTCATTTAAAAGAAGGTGAGGCTCAGAACTTGAGAGAAAGGGAAAGGTTAGGCCAATCCATGGTGAGACAGGAATTAGGATTTCCATTATCTAACATATTGTTTTTATGTTTTACAGTCTCTTTGATTCACAAATTGGCATACAAATTTTGGAGGATTCAAATCCCTTAAACAAATCCTATAGGGGTTGTTTAATTTGTAGGATTGAGTCTCATAGAAATTTTTGCTGAGGAATCCTTTGCAATAGATTTTATAGAAAAGTTACTCGAAAAATAGATTTTATAGAAAATCTACCATCCACCCATTCTCTTTCTCAGAATCCTTTATTTTCTTGTGGTGGAATCAAACTAACTGTAGTGCATATAAAATCATGTAGGATTGGATTGGACATGACATTGTAATCCTGCGTTTTTTCTAATCTTGTGTTATTAGACCCTAGGGCTTTATGAGCTGAGATTTACCGGAGCTTTATTTTAGTCTTGTGCTCAAGCTTTACTTTGCTGCTGTGGTATAAAGTATTCTGAGATTTGAGTATTGTGTATGGGTGACGCCTCGAGCCGTCGTTTTACCCCACGCCCCCAATACATTTGGACCGGTCCTTGCAGGATGGTACAATTGGTGTCGTTCCATTGCTCGTGTCTCCTCAGGTTAATTAGGCAAGCACACCACGGGCTTGTGGTTTGGTTGGGATATTAGTGGCTGAAAATGAGTTAGCAGATGCAAGTGACTCCAAGAATGTGCCTAATTTTTTTAAATAATACTCGTTGTTGTATTCCTGTGGTTATTTGGTCAAAGAATTCAAAGCTCCATACAACTACTACTCCACTACTTTTGTCCTTCTATATATTACATATTCTCTTAATTTACAAAAAAAAAACTTTCTTCAACTACCCCCATCTCTAGTCTTGGCATTCCCTCATTTATCCTAATATCTAGTGCTACTTCTTTCTACCCAGCCACACACATTTGTAGCATATATGTCAAAGAGAGATACGCTATGCGGCTATGGTAGTTTCGAGGTTCGAGTGCCGCTGAATCTCTTCCATTTCTCATCTCTAGCAAACTGCATGCGTGACCCCGTCCAAATGTCCGATACACTTTATTTTGTTACTTCATCCACTTGCCTAATCAATTTGTTCAGCCATTTGGTATGGGAGGTATTAGGATGCACAAGGGTGCTTCCGCTGTCTATGCTTCGACTAGCATGACAGGTGCTCTTCCTCTTGAGTTATTTGCACTGGTGGTCACACAACTCGACAGCTATGTGCACTTAAGTCACACAACTGGATAACTGAATTTTTTGGTCACACAACTCGTCATCTGGTGCACTTAAGTCACTGACCCCACCTGTCAGGCCGTTTTCCGTTGAAGTTGATGCTGACTGGACACGTAATCTTGCAAAAACCCCCCTGTATTTTTGTACATTTGCAAAAAAAACCCCTGTATTTTTGGACATTTCAAAAATTCAGGGGTTTTTTTGAAAAAAATACAGGGGGGTTTTTGCAAATGTACAAAAATACAGGGTTTTTTTTGCAAAATTACGTGTCCAGTCAGCATCAACTTCAACGGAAAACGGCCTGACAGGTGGGGTCAGTGACTTAAGTGCACCAGATGACGAGTTGTGTGACCAAAAAATTCAGTTATCCAGTTGTGTGACTTAAGTGCACATAGCTGTCGAGTTGTGTGACCACCAGTGCAAATAACTCCTTCCTCTTACTGCTCACTAACAGAGTTTATAAATGATCAGCTTGGTGCCAGCAACCACAATTGGTTAAAACATAATCATTTGTCTGATGAAATGAACATATAGATTGTGCGGTTGTGTCGACAGTTAGGTTTTCAAGTGCAGACTTCGCTACTTCAGTTAGCTCCCTACAATCGAGAGAAAGGTTGTTGTCTACAGCTAGGTATACATCCTCTCACGAATATATTTGTGGTGGAACCGAACATATATGGGGTTCAGTTGGTCAAATTCTTCTTCTTTGGTTCTTGGCATCGTACAAAACTGCATGCTCACAGATGCTATTCTATTCTGGATAGGCTACTAGATTATCCAACGGCACATAAGACAAATCAAGGCAATTGCTATGATGCTCGATTTTGAGTTAATTGCACCAGCGATCACACATCTCGTCGTGTATGTGCACTTAAGTCACACATCTGGAAAACTGATTTTTTTGGTCACACAACTGAACATTCGGGTGCATTTTGGTCACAAACCGGAAACGGTATCCGGTTTTGACGGGAACTTTCTAGAAAACCCCTTGTATTGTCAAAATCGCTGGCGTGGGCGCGCCATGGAGATGTTCGACGAAATGTCGCCGCCGCTCGACCGCGCCCCTGCTCGTGGCCCGGGCAGCTATACAACCCGTCGAACTCGACCACCTTCGGTGTGCTCCCCTTCAACAGCTCGGCGATGCGGAACCAGACCGTCGGCGCCATGAGCACGCTCGACAACTACCAGCAGCAGAGCATTCATCTGCTCTACGACGTCCAGAAGGAAACGTTGTCGTTTACTCCAGCCAAGTGCAGCACGCTCTATCTGCAGAGGCATGTACGTACAGAGCTCGGAATGCTAATTTTGTATACTTCACGTTATCTGCCAGTTTTGACCTCCATGCCGGCGGCCGCATTTCATGGAACACCTCTATGACACGCCCACGTCAGCGATTTTTACAATATAGGGTTTTTTTTGAAAAGTTCCTTTCTGGTTTGTGACTAAAATGCACCCGAATGTTCAGTTGTGTGACAAAAAAACCAGTTTTCCAGATGTGTGACTTAAGTGCACATATGTGACGAGATGTGTGACCGCTGGGGCAATTAACTCCTCGATTTTGTACATATAAGGGTGAGCATTTGTATAGAGTTTGCCTAATTATACATCTTAGGACATCATCAAAAAATGCATAAACGGCCATCTTGCTATGACATGAATACCTACAAAAATCTGTGCACAAATAAGAAAATGTTCAACTTTCTTCTTGGACATTGAACCACCACATTTTTTTTTAACCTTTTGGACAGTACAAATTTCATTAACTTTTTGCTACTAATTTTGCATCAGAATTATGGGTGCTCATTTTATAACATGATGAACACCAATGGAACTTTCCGATATGTTTTTAACATGCATAATTAGGTAAAACTTAAACTCAAGCACCTGCCCTCACAGTAAAATCCTTCTCCCTTTATCCAAAGTTAGAACTGTGCACTTATAAAAATTGCTTAAATTATGATTACATGCGCAGAAAATAGACACAAAAAAGTTGGAGCACCATCATCAAAGAATAGTTTATCATCCTAGATAGAGCATACGAGCACAACTATAAATTTCGAGACTGAAATCACAAGTAATTGAACTCTTCCAATAGTACAAAACTCACTGCAACATAACATTCAAAGCATGAGCATCTCTGATCACTGAAAGGTATACATCTTCCACAAAATGAATACACCAGCTACAACGGACTGTCCTTGGTAAGTGGATACATTTCACACAATTTTCTTCCTTTTCTCTTGTTCGTTGGGGAGCAAACAGAAGCAGAAAACAACCTTTATCTGATTATGGGGAAAAGAATTCACAAGTATCAACAATCATGACCAAGTATTGAGACGCAGGCCCAATGGCGGGCAGTGTGGTACAGAGTTGATCGTATCGCGATGTTAGAACAAATTCACCTGTCTCTATATTTCTACAAAATGTCAGACTTGGCCACGGCAATTCAGCAGGAAACCTCAGCAAGGTCTAATATTTCTATCTGATTCTGAACACCCGCTAGCATCCGTCATCGCTGGCATGCCCCCGTGCCTTACCAGTTATTATGTTGCTACATGACCTGCGGGTGGAATCAGACAAATGTACTTTAGATAATCTGGAATGGAACACCAAACATTTTCTAAAAGAGAAATGCCAAAATTGGGCTTCAAGAGAAGAAATGTCAATACATGTCCAACTCTTCTTCCGTTCTCTTGATTTCATGAGACCAAACTACAGGGTCGACATTCTTGGGCAAGGACTCCTGTAATTGCGAGCTCTCCCTCAGCCACGCCTCAGCTTTCGTGCACTCATTGTCAATCTGACAGACAAACCGATCATCAGAAGCACAAGTAGCTACAAACTGTATATAGCACAATACTATGCAGAATGCAGACAGAAATACCAATAAATTAAACTGAACTAGTGCTGACACTTTGTGTATTCACTATTAAGTAATAGGCTAAAAGAAAGACTAATGGTCAAACAACTTACAGCATCTCGTTCAGGCGCGGATAATGACTTGGCAGACATTCTGTAGTCAACAATACGCTTCAAAAGCTCCCTCGTGGCTTCAGCTCTGACTTCCTCATCTTTACAACGATTTTCAATGGGATCTACAAGCTTTATATATAAACAGAAACATAAGAAAGTAGTCTTAACAAAGAGGTGCATGACAAACAAACAACCAAATTAGAGTTCCGAAGCAGATGATACACCAAGGTCGTGTATAAAACAGAGGAGCAATTCAGAGTTCTAGGGAGTTATCACCAACTACAACAATTTTGCCTCCGGCAAGTACAAAGTATTGGAATTCAGATATCTCAGTATGCTCACATTTTGGTACCTTCCACTCTTATGTACTCCCTCGGTTCCTAAATGTAAGATGTTTTAGCCTTTTACTAGATTCATACATATCTACATGTATCTAGACACATTCTAGTTTGTAGATCACTCACTTTAGTCCGCATCTAGTCAACATGTGAAACACCTAAAACATCTTATATTTAGGAACGGAGGGAGTATCTATCTAGTTTACTATTTCACATATGCAAAGTTGGGGGATGTCTGTTGAGCTGTCATGAGAAAATATAGAATTCACTTCTGTCAAAAAAAAACAGAACATCTTACCAAATATTGTGTATATCGAATACATGGAATATTTCCAAATCAAGTTTGGTGCAACAATAGACTTTCTTCAAGAAATAGGGATCGCGTCATTATGGAGCAGGAGACTAGCATAACAATCCGCATTAACATGCGATGAAAAACAGGATTTGATGGACAAAAAAGACCAGGTGAAAAACATATACAACTGGAAGGCCAGTTAAACCAAAAGATGAAGTGAGAAGCCATGGAATACTATAGTACTCCCTCCGTATCAAAATATAAGATGTTTGTGCATGTTTGGGCCCAAATGCACCTAGACATGTCTTAGTGCAAGATTCATCTAGGTGCATTTGGGCCCAAACATGCACAAACATCTTATATTTTGATACGGAGGGAGTAGTAAGGACAAGAAAATAGCTTAGGGCTCGTCTGGAGAGTATTGAGTACAATACACCTGTCGTTTACCGGACCTTAAAAAATCACTCGGGCAAGCAAAATGTTGTTTGGAATCCCGGGTTTTGGGCCAGTCCAAATCCAATGAATTGGAAGTTACACCCGGAAATACATAATCGGGGGCATAGGTCGGTTTTCTAATACAACAGATATCGCGGACAAGACGTGTCAAAGCTGTGGTGGAAGGAGACACCACCCCCAGCTTCCCATCTGGCGGCCAACCACCATTGGCGAAAATAGATGGCCGAGTGCTCGGCTCCCTCTCGTCTTCCCTGTCGTCTCCGGTCACTACGCGCAAGGGAAGTGACTCCAACTGCCACACTCTCCTCCTCTAGCCTGCCACCAGCCACCGGTGAGCAGATGGCTTTCGAGGTCACCCGGCGCCAGATCCTGCAGCCAAGAAACTCAGCCTCCACTGGCAAGCACGATTCAATGCGAGGTTGAGGCGACGGCCACTGCCAAGGGTGAGTTGGTGACGGGCAGCTCTTTTGCAGTGACAACGCCGGAGTTTTCCCCTACTATGAAGGAGCTAGCTATTCGCGGCATCACGAACATGGATCTCATCAGCAACAGCAGCCTATGGTTTCAACGGCAGTCGGCAGCCCATCTCATCCACAGCTCGGAAGCATCCATTGCCAAAGTATTCTTCTGACAGCGGAACTACCAGCCTGTCGACTGCGCAGTGTCTTCTCCGTGCTTGGTGCCGACAGCAGCTGTTGGGTCGTTCCCGTACCATGGGTTTCGAACGAATACCAGAGCCGTGTTATTGTTGTAGCAGGCAGCGGCGGCCATTGTTCTTGTGTTCAGAGCATTTTTCTGGTCTTCAGATGAAAAATTCACTATAGGTTCTCTAGTGGTTCAGCCGTTCAGGCAAGCTATTTCAACTGAGCTTCTAAGTGTCTACCCAAACGCCATTCACACAGAAAATAAATTACCACTGTCTTGATTGGTATTTCTTGTGCCAAGTAGTTTACTAGTGTAAATTGTTTACAGGTGTGAAATGTTACTGCAGTTCCAAACAGGGCCTTGACAAACATATACCGGGAAATACCATGCATGCAGACAAATAACCAGCATGAAAGTTCAATTTATACCTTTTTAAGCTCCTCAAGTTTACTAGTGTAAACTTCTTCTGTCTCATCATCACCTTCTTCATAAAGCCATTCTTCCGTCTGTTGTAGATTAACTGAGATTTCTTCCCTTTCCGAATCAGTTGCAAAGCTCCGGTACCTCTCAGAAAGCTAGAAAAAGAATTGTCAGAGAACAGAACTTTAGGTTGGGAAAGGAATTGGACAAACATACTCAGATTCACACCTTATTGCGGATGTCATACACGTAGGATTCCAATGCATTCTTCCTTTCTTTCGTTCGCTCCACAAGTTTATCCTGATAAGCCAGTTGTTGTTCCTGCTCTTGAGCTTCCAGCAACTCCTGCTTGCTCATTACACCATAAATTTGCTCAACAATTGGCAACTCCTGCCGGTGCATTGGCCTTTCATTTCTTGACTTGTGATCCTGCACATAATAACAGTTGACGCACCTAGTTACTTGGGCATATAATTGAAAGATGATTTGTTAAAGTTTCAACGTATGCTATGCATCTGGCAGGAACTTTCCCCTCTCCCATTTCAAATACTCAACTTAAAATTAATAATAAGGTACATTCACCCAACCAGCTAAGGATTATAAAGATTTATCGCAGACTTTTTATCACCTTAATAGTTTTTTTTTTGCGGGGTATCACCTTAATAGTTAAAGATCATACATATGCATATGGATGAAGTACAAGCAAAAGGAGGCCGTACGCTTGCGAGTTAGTACAGCTTTCTTATTGCCTACTTCAAGACAGAGCGCCAGCTGCTAATGATACTCATACAGCAATACATGCTACTACAGTATTAGGGATAGTCAGCTGAATTTGCATACATAAAATGAGTGAAATTTGCATCCCTTTGGTCATCATACTGAACTGTATGTTTGTTTTTTATTGTTACTACATGATATGTTAGAGGAACACATGTAGCACAGATCTAAGCTCAGAGAGAGCTGACATAATCCCTTACCATGTCATCATTGGAATCGACCTCCATAGAGTCAGCAGAATTTGCATCCCTTTGATCATCATCAATCAACTGAGGCAGTTTAAACTTTGAAGGTTAGAAAGAATATTAAACAACTTATAATCAAAATGCGGCAGTGAGTATGAAAGTCAACACTTACAACAGCTGATTCCACTGAAATCAGTCCATGGAGATTTAACCTAATCTTTACTTTGACTATAGATTTTTCACTGTGTGCTCGGAAAGGGCCAATCTGCAATAAGCAAATAATAACACTTAAAATAATTTGAAGAAATTATGAAAGACAGCAGCTTAACAGTAAGTATTAACATCATTCAGTTGATGGGTTCAACTGGCATACATGCTTAATAGCTTTCAGACGGCAAGAGGTGCAATACATAAATTATGAAATCACTGCAGTAGGTAAATGCATGTGTTGCATCCACCTCCCAACCCCTACAACACTAATCTTTGAGTGCACTGAGGTTAATTAAAAGCTAGGAATATAATTCTTGTCTGGAATGAATTTCGAAATGATGATCAGGAACTAAACAACTTGATACTTTGCAGTCCACCACTCCCACATGAGCTCTTAGCCTCTTAGTAGACGGAATTTTAAGATTTGTTAAGAGAGCATGTTAGTTTTTCACGGCCAACTGAAGAGACATTGGTAGTATCGAGAATATGATGACTTCGAATAATACACTAATAATGAGAGGATAACTGCAAAGAATGATTACAACTAATCAACTAAAGATCTCAATACTTCTTTGTTGCAAATACATGTCGTAATCTCTTTACAGAATGAAGTTACAAGGTAATCTCTGAATAAAATCATTTGTGATGTGCTAGTAGTCCTACAGTTCCAAATGTCTTTTTTTTTTTGTCGTTTACAGTAGTTGACACTTCCCAGGCATAATACCTTGAAGATATGCACTTCCGGAAACAGAACTGCTATAAATCGCCTATCACGCTTATACTCATGTATTATGATTGAAAAGATTGTTTGTCCATTCTAGGAGTATTGTTCATTGCCTACTAAAGCACCAGTTAAGTGAACACAACAAGGTGTCTAGATAAGGCAGCAGAACACATGAAAAATGGTAACTTCTCATTGTTGTAAACAAGGTGCGGAGACATCAAAAGTTCAAAAGAAACAATGGTACCATGAAATGAAACACTACTGTCTTGGAGCTATAGTATTTGCAAATAGAGATAACACAGTCTCACAACCAAATCATACAAAAGAGACATCTGGAGCAAAAAACTAAAACATGATCATCTTTAATCAGTCAACAGAGTTAGCTGCATACCTGAAAACTACCGATTTGTGTTGAAGTTCCAGGAGGCAGTTCATTCTCATCCACATAAAACGCATCCAAAGTAAAACCGCTGTTCCTATGCAAAGTAATGATCTTAACACTGGGAAGGGGCTGGCCTCTCCGAAACAACGCGTTGCTTGAGTTTGTTGATATTGGGCCTTCTTCTGTGCAAAATCCTATTGAGGCAGGAATTACATCTTGCACCTGAAAAACACCAAATGCAACAGCTCTCACTACACAGCCAGCAATCATAAAGATTACACATCAAAGACTACAAGAAAAAGAGCAAGCATGCATACCTCATACTCCCGAACACGGAATGTGGGGCTAAGCATTGCACACTGCAACGCGCAGCCCCGAGCAACACACTCACTGACATTGATTGTGCGACTAGGCTCCCTCCTAAAGAACCCCGCGAGAACTCTAGCAATAGCAGGCACCCGAGACCCTGACCCGACGAGCTCCACAGAGTGCAGCTTCTCCAATCCAACGCCAGAGTCCGCCATCGCCCTCTTGCACGGCTCACAACCCTCTCCAGCAAATCCGTACAGAGCCTCTCGAAGTCTTCCCTGCGGATCATCCCCCTCACATCCTTCTCCTCCATCAAGCACTCAATGTTGACCACCGCCTCCGCGTTGGCGCTCAGCACCTTCTTCGCTTTTCGCACGCAGCCCTCAACCTCATGCTCGCCTTCACATTGCCCAGGACATCGATCCTATACCTGTCCCTGAACTCCTCGGCGAAATGCTCGAACAGCACCTCGTCAAAGTCCCGGCCGCCGAGGTCGGCGTCGAACCCGTGCGCCAGCACCTTCATCCCGGACGGGTCGAAGGCGACGACGCCGGCCTGGGTGTCGGAGTGGCCGACGTCGACGAAGGCGACGTGGGTGGGGCCGCCCCCGGCGACGCCGAGGTCGGAGCGGTAGAGGCCGTAGCAGAGGGCGGTGGCGGCGAGGTCGTGCATGAGGCGGAGCGGCCGGAGCCCCACGACGGCAGCGGCGTCGGCGTAGGCGCGGCGCTGCGCCTGGGTGAGGTAGCAGGGGACGGAGATCACGCAGTCGGCGACGGGCGCCTCGAGGTCGGCCTCGGCGAGCTGCTTAAGGTAGGCGAGGAGCATGGCGAGGATGTGGGGCGGGGCGAGCGCGATGCGGCTGCCGAGGTGGTCGCGTGGACGAGGGCGCCCCCGCCGCCGCCGCCGTTGGGGAGGTGGACGGGAAGGGGAGGCGCGGGAGGTCGCGGGGGAGGGGGCGGGAGGCGAGTTGGAGGAGGCGCTTGGGGCTGGAGAAGGGGGGCTGGGAGGAGGCGGCGCCCGAGGCGTGGGCGCCCAGGAGGCGCGCGTTGTGGGAGAAGGCGACGGCGGCGGGGGACTCACGGCTGGACTCGGCGTTGAGGAGCACGTCGATCCCGCGCTGCCGCGCCGCCGCCGCCACCAGGGTGTCGTTGCCGACGTCGAAGCCCACCACGCTCATCGCGGCGGCGGCGGTGGGATTCGGCGATCGATGCGGGAGCGAATGGGATTTGGGGGTGCGCGTGTGGGTGTGGGTGGGTGGTGGCCGGAGGGTACGGGCTGCGCGCGCCGGGGAGGACTAGAGCAGAGCTGGTGCGGTCGGCTTGTCTCGTAGGTTTGGTCACTGACAGGTCGGCGTACAGCATTTGCCTACTGGGTCATGGAGTTGCTAATCAGTACTTAGTAATGTAGAGTAAATCACCATTATCTTTAGCTTATCTGATCAGACTTAAAATTATGTTCTCGTCTACATCAAAACCATTCACGGAGGAAAATGCCCTTTCTTTGCATAAAAAATATTATGATACACAAGGAAAAAGATCTATAATATACAGACCGTCTCCCCCAAAATGTGTGTATTATTTGGATTTTACATTTGAATACAAAATGCACAAAACCTAGTATCAACATCACCAAGATTTTATAAACCGTGCAAGATCACATGGATAAATAAATAAGGCGTAACTTGCACAAGTCTATATCTATATCTATACCTAATAATAAAGTCGCTAAGGCTTCCGCTGTTTGGTTTGGTAGGTCATTTGATTTGCCCCTAAAGTTGTAAATAATTACCCACTATGTCACCTGTAAGTCAGAAAAACGTTTGAATTAATACACCAATTTGGTTTCTACTTCCGCTACTTTGGATTCCGCCACCTCGCACACCGCCGCCTCCTTCGCCTTGATGCCCAGATCTTCCATGGCCGCCGGACGCCGGCCTGCCGCCCGCACGCCGCCGCCTAGGCCTAGGCGCGTCCGAATCGAGGGCCGGTGGGAGCTCGGAGGGGCGCCGCGGGATGGGGAACCGGAGATCGCGACCAATGCTTGGTCGGGTGTGAACTGGCGCGGCGGATCATTATTATTCGTTGTCGGCGACTCACGCCATGCCAAACAGCGACCGCCGCTTCTCCACGGCAAGGACGTACGCCCCGCCCGCCGTCCCTCTCCTCCCCGTTTTGCCCTTTCTTGGCTCCGCCTATCCTCCATATCCCCTACCAACGTGATTCCCCCAATCGCTGGCCGGCATGCACCGGACGCCCGCTCTTGCCGAAATATCCGTAGGTGATCTGGTGATTGTGCGCAAGCGGCCGTAACAGCAGAGAAACGAGGCCTTGCTTGCCGATACAGGCTCCGTCCTCAAGCCGAGCGGCGGACGCCGCATGAGAGCTCGACGAGGCCAACACGCTGCCGCTCTGTGGACGCCTGGGTCGCAAGGCCGCGAGCAGCAAACGCAGAAGCGGAGCTCGACAAAGCCTCACGCGCTCCTGGTGTGGACGTCGAGGCCCGATGTGCTCCCGATTGATGCCTCCATCCTCAGTTCTTTTAATACCAATTTCTGGTTCTCTCGCTCATCGTAGATATGATTTTCATGATGGCAAACAGTAACACACTCTCTCCAGTTTCCAGCAGCAACCTCTACGTCTTCCTCTCTCATCTACGAGCGCCAAGATGTGCTGAGCTCCATGGCAGGAGGATATCATCTTTTCTTTTCCTATACCGATGCTGTCTCGGTTGTGGGAGTGTGGCGACAATATGGCCAGACCAAGACTGCAGGGTGGAGAAGCACGTGCACCAGCATGGCTCACGCTTGGAAGAGAAAGAGATCATACTACACTTGCACACAGGGATGACCCGCATCTCAGCAATGAGCCGTCCAGAGATGTCAAGTTACTACGGATGTCTAGGTACGTCGCGCTGAGACAATATCTTATATCTCTACCAATGTGGTCATACTGATCAGGTGGCACCCGCAGGTCAGGTTGTGACGGGGCTGCGGTGCCATCAATCGGAGTGCAGCTTCTCTTGGATAGATGGATGGATGTCCGGGGGACAACGTGCATGTGCATCCGGTAGATAGATAGCTGCAGAGACATTTGAACAAAAAGCGATGACTTCTGAGTTCTTCCACGTAAATTAATTGTAGTATTTATTGAGCTAAATTTTAGTTAAACAAAGTCGAAACTTATTGCTTTTGAGGTATTATTATGTGGTTCTAGAAAAAAGTACTACCTCCGATCCATATTAGTGGGCACAACTTTGTCTACATACACATGTATCTAGTCTAAATACTTAACTAGATACATATGAATTTAGACAAAGCTATGCCCACTAATATGGATCGGAGGGAGTATTATTATGTGACTGTTTCTTTATATGCCTAGAATGTTTACACGTGGAATAAGAAAAATCTTGAGGAAGCAATTGTGCGTCTCTGCCACGCAAAATTTCTCTCTCGCCGTTGCGACGCACGGGCATGTTTGCTAGTAAAAATAAAAATTAAAGACTAGCACAAGACAAATATAAGCAACACGTTTTACCAACACATGTGCCCATGTTTTACCAACACACAAGTAAACGGAGTTCAAAATAAACCAATAGTTTAACAACAAAGATAAAATGGACATAAGCTATAAGAACAAAATGAACTAGCAAAACTTGTGCCCGACCCACGTAAATATCAAATAACCTAATAGAACTTGTTCTCCCTGTTTGGAATCAAGGCGCCTAAAAGGAAACAGAGACCGGCCGGCCTAGCGAACCGAAGGATCACTCCTCTGACTCGTCATCGTCGTAGCCGCTCGTGGAGCCATCTTTATCCGCATGCCCTTGGAGGTGACTTCATCCTCCCAAGTGGCGTTCGTGTTGCTCCAATTCTCATAAGGAATTGGGGACACAGAGGACTCGCTATCAAGCATCAACTTCAAAGCTTGCATGATCTTCTTTTGAGTAGAGAGGGTCGACTTCTTCTCATTGTAGCATTCATAATTTTCCTTGTAAACCTCAGCATGCATTGATATGTCCAAAACGTACGTATCTACAATTTTTGAATGATTAATGTTACTTTTATATCATTGTGACATATTTCTACTATGATTTAATATCATTTTATGGCATTTTATTGGACTAACTTGTTAAAAGATGCCAAGTGTCAATTTCTGTTTTCTTTTGTTTTTTAATGTCAAAAAAGCTATTAAAGAAATATCGTCGAAAAATACCGATAATTTATGAGGATTTTTTAGTGCACGGAAGAAGACCGAGGATCAAGCAACCCAGGGGAACCCATAGCGCATGGGTCATGGAGTTGCTAATCAGTACTTAGTAATGTAGAGTAAATCACCATTATCATTAGCTTATCTGATCAGACATAAAATTATGTTCTCGTCAGTACATCAAAACCATTTACGGAGGAAAATGCCCTTTCTTTGCATAAAAAATATTATGATACACAAGGAAAAAGATCTATAAAATATAGACGGTCTCTCCCAAGATATGTGCATTATTTGGATTTTGCATTTTAATACAAAATGCACAAAACATAGTATCAACATCCCAAGATTTTATAAATCGTGCAAGATCACATGGATAAATAAATAAGGCATAACTTGCACAAGTAGAAATAAAAGTTAAAGACTAGCACAAGACAAATATAAGCAACACATAGTCTTTGACTACATAAATAATTGGGTACCCTTGTTTTACCAATTGACGAGGGGTTAACTCATCAAATCCCATGGTTAAGGACCTAGGGTTGAGATTACGAGGGAGAGAACGTGGTAGAGCTGGTAGTTTCGTCGGCTGACAAGCAAAAGCAAGGATTTACCCAGGTTCAGGCCTCCGGAGAGTAACACCCTACTTCCTGCTTGTCTGGTATTGATCTGAGGGTATATGCGAGCTACAATGGAGTCCCGGCGAGATGTCGATCTCGCTAGGGTTTTGGTGGTTCAAGTGTTGCCTATTATCGTGGGGTTATCACGGCAGATGTTACCATAGGGTAAGTTGATGATTGGGGCAAGGCGCCTTGGTCCTTCAGGAGATTGTCACGCTCATTGGGGAAAAAGGGTTTCCCAGGTTCAGCCTCTCCATTGGAGATAAAGACCTACTTCCTGCTTCTATGTTATTGATCTCGAGGTCTCGATAACTCGGCTGCGACAACAGAGCCGGGTTACGAGACAGGTTACAAGGGTTTCGCTTGATAGCGATGATCTCGAACTAGGGTTACTCGATCTCCTATGACTTGGGACTTAAGACCTTTTTTATCTATGTTCTGGGAGCCCGTTTATATAGACGCCGGGTCTCCCGAACTTACAAAGAATACCGAGTTACATACGAGCCCGGAGTCCTACTCTAGGTTCTTCTTGACCTTCCGTAGCTTCCAAGTCACCCGGTTCCTTCCTTCACTCGGACTCCAGTTCTTCTAGGTCCTTCCTTCTAGAGACGAGTCATGTTAGGCATATTGGCCCAGCTATAACCCGGCCCATATCTTGTACACATCACTCGGACCAGTCCTTGGGCCGTCCGACTGATTCTTCCTTGGTCATGAGTATACCAGGTTATTATCCCCCCAACAGTAGTCCCCAAGTTTGACTTGAATAAGCTCATTTGTTGCTTCACTTGATAATCTTGATCTTGATCTGATTACTCAAGGGTAGCTGCTGATGGGATTATCCTAGTTAAACTCCTGAAAACTAAATGAAACATCATTAACTTTGAATGGCCGGGTTATGTTTCAGACCAGCTCCTTTTGGCGGTTCTCTTATAACCCGGCTTTTCTCTTATCCCAAAGCTTTAAATGACTCGACTTTTATATCACACTTAAGTCCCTCTGGTCAACGACCAGGGAACATTCTCTGACACATTTTATCTTGTCTTTGACCCATAGTCAAACAGAATCTTGACGCCTCGATTTCTGCGTTCCTAGGGTTTCACCCTGGGCTATAAATAATGGGTCACGGTGAATAGGGTTTCACTTTCCCCATTCACCGCACCACTTCATCTTCTTCCTCAATCTATTCTCTCTCCTCTCTAGGTTTAGGGTTCCCGTAGATCTCGCCTCGCCGCCGCCGGCCATCGGAGCTCCACATTGCTGCAACTCACCGCCGAGGAATCTGTTCCGCGCTAGATCTCCACGAGCTCCGGTAAAATTTTCACTCCTGCACTTAGCTTCCATCTGGATCTTGACTTGCTCTTCCTCGGGCTGTTCTTGAGCTCGTTGCTCTCCATTTCTTTTCTTGCTAGTTTCTAGATCTTCAGATCTCATGGCACCCAAGGACCCGAGGAAGCTTAAGGCCAAGGCCAAGCCCGGTGATGGCACCGCCGCATCGGCATCGAAGAAGCTCAAGAAAACAACCAAGCCCAGATCTGGGATTACGGCTAACTGGGCCAAATCCATGGCCACACAATCCAAGCTTGAAGAACTGGCTGAATCTGGTGTTCTTCCTCTTCAGTCAGAGATCGAGTGGAGAGGGACTGAAGAGGAGACTCGGCCTTCCCTCCAGGAAGGTGAAGTTATCTGCTTTCTTGAACATGTCACCCGGGGTTTTCGTCCCCCGGGTCATCCTTTCTTTAGGGATCTTCTTCATCACTACGGACTCCGGGTCTTCGATCTCGGACCCAACTCCATCTTGAACATTAGTAACTACTCCCTCGGATCCGATTTAAGATTCGCTGGAAATAGCTTGGCTAGTACGATTGAATAGGTGTACTCCCGACCGTTTTTTCAGATCGGAGGGAGTATATATTTCTTTGTGAATCGTACTTATGCATTCCTCCCAACTTAGCTCTTTTCCTGGAGCTATTCTTGTGCAAACCTCAACGTGAGCACAAGAATGGCCCCCTCTTGGTCTGTGGCGGTGTTTCTATTCAACGCCGGAAAGGCTCTGCTATGCCTTCACTCGAACTTCATACTCATGTAAAGCATTGGCAAAAATCATACTTTTACTGCAAAGCCAAGATACCTTCTGGTGAACACCCTTTACCGGGTTATTCGGTCGAGCCCCTCGTTATCAACAGCAACATGAACTCCTTCGCTTCTGACACTGAGAGAGAAGCTCTCCAACCTCTTCTCAAGAAAATCTCCGTTCTTGTTAAGCACGGTCTCCGTGGAACTGATCTGATCAAGACGTGGATGGGTTGGCGAATTCAGCCCAACAGTATTCGCAAGAAGCTTCTTTGCGATTACTCGGGCCATCTAACGGATTCCCTCCGTTACTCGGAGAAGTCCTACCCAAACACTGCTCTGAACAAGGCTATCAAGGCCTTCCTTGCTGAAAAGGTTGAGACGATCAAAGATAATGGCCTTCTGCCATTCAGTAAGAATAACCCGGCACCACCAGTGAGTCCCGACTGATAAATATCTCAATAACATATTCTTTCTCAATTGTATACTGATTATTTTACTTCTATTTTTTCACTAGGAATCTGATGACTGGTGGCAAGTTGAGACTCCCCGTGCCACTCCTGAGGCAGATGATGATGAAGATGATGATGACGAGGCTCTGTCCTCGAGTGAAGAAGAAGAAGAAAAAGAAAAAGAAAAAGAAGAAGGTGAACTTGACTCCCTTGGCCACTTCTTCATAAGCTTAATTGAGAACGAAACTCAATCCAATTTATCCATTGATGCCAATTTTATAATACCAGAGCCGGCTGAAAAGGTAGTCACCCCTTCACCCGGCCGTAGCTCTGAAGCCATGATGCATGTAAAATGCATACATGAACTTTGCACTTTAATTGCTTATATTCCAATCATATTTGCATCATATAAGGGTTATATCAATGTTTTATAATGATTTTTGGGAATATTCATTTATTTCCTATTTTTATGGAATTAACCCTGCACAGGCAGAAAACCCCGTTTTCTTATTTTAATGTTTCAGGGACCCAAACGTCAACGAAATCACCTGGAAATTTACGGGCGTCAATATTTTGAAGAAAGAAGACCTGTGGGCGAAGGAAGCGAGCAAACGGAGGCTCGAGGGCCAAACGAGGGGGGCCCACGCGGCCAGGTACTGTAGCCGCGTGGGACCCACCCATTTGGGCCTCGTGGCTCCGTTGCCTTCGATCTTTCTCCACCGACATCGTCTTGACCTAAAAACGCCTATAAAAAAGGTCCCCCGACGTTCTCTGGAAGGAGCGCCGCACAAACACAGAAACACCGAAACGGAGATCAGGAGCTGCAGATTGGAGGGGGAAAACTCCGGCGGGGCGCTGCCGGCGTGGTCTCCATCTTCTCCATCGACTTCTCCACCGTCACCATAATGAAGAGGGAGTAGTCCACCTCTGGACTATGGGTTTGTGGAAGTAACTTATGTATCTCTCCTCTCTTGAGCTTCACTAATTAGCACCGTATGAGCTGCTGAACATGATTACGGTCACCGTTGTAATACCTTTGTGGTGGATCTTTATGAGTTAATATATGTTTGAGATTGCAATGTTTGTTTCAGTTATGAGTATAGATGCATATTATGTACCCCGTTCTTGTCTACTTGTTTTGATCAAGCATGTTTATGAGAGCATGTGTGGGGGAACGTGTGCATTAGTTGGAGTAACGGAGGGTGGCTAGTGCAGTGAACGTGAGAGAAAGTTCTGCGATCCACTTTGGTATCTTTACCTTACTTTGTTGCCTCACTAGGGATAAACTAAAATAGCATGCTACCGGGGATGTGGGCGTGACCATTGCCACTACTCCATGACTAGATCTAGCATGTTCTTATTTTCACTTCATGTCATGATACTTAATGCTATACTCTGAGTTATCTTAATTACTGAGGTGTTATGATTTAGTTCGCATCTTGGTGGAGTATAAGAGAGGTTAATAACCAAAAGATCTCTATGTTAGGACGTGATGCCCATATATCTAAGTAACTTGTTATCAAACCCTGTGTTGCAATCTCATATGTTAACTGTGTGTGTTCCATTGTCTACCACTTTATAAAGAGAGAGTGCATTTGTGAAACCATGAACCCCAGTCCATTTTTTATCATAAGAAACACCTTTCCAACGCCATATACCACTTTTCTATTTTCAGCCATCATTAAATCCGAAAATACAAAAATACTTTTCATCTTGCATACATCATTCAAAAACCCAAAAAATATCATTTATCATTGCATCCACCATCATTGCATATTTATTTCTTGTTTGCATTGCATAACTATCCTGATATCATTCTTACACCTTGTGCTTGACAACCACAGGTGAGGTTGAGGACCAAAACATCTAACCTTGTTTTGTAGGTAACCAAAAGAAAGATAAGAAGATAAATCTACCACTTCAGATTCCCCGAGAGTTCGATATTAAACCCTCGAGTCACCCCTCATGGGGAAAACTATCTTCCACTTACTATACACTCTGCACTTGGAGTCTCAACCTAATCCCGTTTACTTTTGCAGGTATCAAAGCCTTGCTCTTCGGGATCATGAAGCCACTGAATCAGCTGCTACCGGAAAAAGGAAGGCTCGCACTATCTGTGCCAAGGTGCCATATTCTCGCATGTCCACAGAACCATATTCTTATCTTGCTATGCAAAAACTCAACCAAACTCTTCTTGAAAAATCTTTGCAGAGATCTGCTGAACCCTCTACCAAGAGGAGAGCCACCCGGTCCTCCCCTAGAGAAGATCCTCTTAACCCGGGAATCCCAAACCTTTCATCTCCACGCTGTCCTGGTACTTCCTTTTCCAACTTTAAACCACAAAAACATCCCTCTCCAGCAACGACCTCCCCCGTGACTTTCAAGTCAATACCGGGTAATACGTATAACCTTCTGTTACTTGTATTTACTTTCATCAACTTTGCTTTCTTTTGCTCTTTCTTAAATTATCTTCGTACTTGCAATTTCAGGGCGAAAGCTACTCTTAGTGGCGCTCCAAGCCCTCCCATTGCTGAGGAGGATAACTTGGAGAACACCCCTGAAAAACATGCTGAGCCGACTCATGAAGAACAGACAACTGACCAGATGAATGTTTCTCCTTCTCCTGCTGAAAAACCGACTGATCCAGAAGTCGTGATCACAGGAGCTCGCTTTACTGAGAAGATCTCTCCCCTCAATACTGCAACCAAGTTTGTTGCCTCTGAAGAGAAGTCCAAGCCGACTGATAAAGGCGAAGCTTCCACTGCGCCACACTATGGCCATATAAACTTTGAAGGTATGTTAACTGAGTACAACACACTGAAGCTTACTGAGGGCAAACTCGTGGATTCTCTTGTCCGAGAACATCAGGTACACATCTTTTCCTCTTCATATCTTATATACCAAACCTAGTCCCCAAGTATCGAGTAAACTGTCCTCAGTCACTCGGTACTTGAAAATATATATCTCTTTCTGCCTTCATTTTGAAAACTTCAGAATATCCCAGTCCCCAAGTTCCAAGTTATCAGTCTACGATAACATGGAACTTGCTTTACTTTCTGATTTCAAATCCTCATTAATTCTGACTTTCATCATAACGATACCTTCAAATCCTCATAACCCCCAAGTTCCGGGTAATATGTTCACATTTTATCTGGAACTTTGAAGATGTGTTACTGAATAACTTGTAAAAACTTAAAAAACATACCAGTCCCCAAGTGCCGGGTGATCTGCTCTTCAGTCACTCGGAACTTGTATAAATACTCTGTCTATATATAATTTACTATCAACTTGTTCTTTCTTGCTATTGCCGACTGAAATTTATTTCAGCCCCCATATTTCTAACTTGCTATTCTTTTTTCAGAGGTATGTGTCCCATAATGACCAGGTACTTGCCAAGACCAACCAACTCCTTGAAGTTGAAACCAAGCTGCGCAAGGAAACTGAAATTCATGCTTCAGACTTGGAGAAAACGATTGAATCTCTAACTGCAGAGAACACCAAACTGAAAAAGGAGATGGAAGAGGCTGGAGAGAAGTATAATATCTGCTTTGACAAGATGGTCAGTAGCCAGAAATACTTGGACACCCTGAAAGACCATATCAAGGATATCCTCAATCCACTCATTGGTAAACACCATCTCTTACCACTTTTTCTATTTTACTCAGCTTTCATATACTAACCCACTTCATACTTTTCAGGTGAGAAGGACGCTGCCATCAGGAGATCCTATCCAGAGAAACTGAACTGCTTGAACACCATCATTCGGCAATTCTAGTTTGGCACTTCTGAGATTATCAAGCGGGTCAAAAGCAACTGTACTCCTCCCCAAATGATATACGAGTCCCTGCATCAACTTTCCACAATCCCCGAGTGGTTGGACCTCTGGACGCGCTCAGCCTGCCGGGTTGGCGCAATGCGCAGTTTAGCTCTAGCCAAAGCCTACAACCCGCGCCTTAACCTGGCTCCTTTTGTCAAAGGATTCCCTCAATACAATGCTGATGGCACCAAGTTTGGGGGAAAAGATTTCAACGAAATTGCTGCCCAAACCCGGCCCATTGCTTGCAAGATCGCTGAGAGCCTCGACCTATCGGTTTTCCAAGATGCAGTGGATGAGAACAACACTCCAATCCCCACTGCTGAACCCGAGCATACTGATTTGTTGGCCAAGCTGAGAGACTCCATTGCAAAGAAGAAGAAGGTTGCAGCGCCAAGTACTTTCACTCCAGTTGTCCCTGCACCCAGCCGTGCTCCTACCACGCCGATCATGGAAAAGCCGGCTGATGTTGCTAAGGATACTGCAGAAGATCAAGGTCCTGTACAAGCTAAGTCCCAGACCAAAGCTCCTGAAGATAACCCGGCCTCTGTCGAAACTGAAGCTGCCAAGGGGACCTCAACTGATAACCCGGCTATGTGAGCCAGTTTGCATGCTGTACTTTTTTCTGCAAAACAATTATTCTGCCAATGAGCATTGTAATATGCTTTGAAATACTTTGCCTTAAAGTTTTATTTGATGGTGCGCCTGTGCACTATATGAAACACTCAATCTTTTGTAATAACTTATATTTTTTATGGTTTAGATGACCCTTTTGGTTTATCTTTAGCTTCTTATCAGTCGGCTTTCACATGACTTTCTCAGTTGCTACTTTTTCCTTTGCTAAAACAGGGTCAAACTAAGTCCCAGCATGGGCATCATAGTTGATTGAATTAACAAGTAAGCAATTTGGTCATAAAATTGTGAGTAACATCAAACTGATAGGCAAGTTTAACCAAGAACAAAATTAAGGCTTAAAAGCCGGGTCTTAGGATTAAAACTTATGAATTTACAATTCATAAGTCCCCAAGCCCTGGATCAATGTTTACAAGTAAAGGCTTAAACTATGCATCATTACCCCACTGATCTCAAACATCTCCGTGCGTGCTCTCTTGGGCAACAGCTATAGGACTTTTTGCTAAGCACTCCTTTGGGCCAAGCTTTTATAACTAAAAAACATAAACCATGCATAAAAAGTAAAACAGTAGAAAAGATTTCTTCTCAATACTCTTCTTTATTAAAGATACACCAGCAAGCCGCCTCATTAAAAACCTTCCAGTCCCCTTAGGTACCCTGGTAAGGAAAAGAGCGCGTCTGAAACCTGCTGGGGGTTACATCGTGTGTTACATAACTCGGCCTAGGTTCATGTTCACTAGGTATAATACGGGCGAAGATGAGCAATGTTCCACGGCCGCTTCGTCTCTTCCATAGGAAGGATAGCATGGTCCGTGCTGTTCTCTTCACCTTTCTCTCTCACATCTATCAGATAATATGAACCATTTGAAAGGATCGTATGACACCTAGAGGGGGGGTGAATAGGTTCTACTTCAATTTTAGTACTTTTTAAATTTAGGCTTGACACAAAAGGTAAATTCTCTAGATATGCAACTAAGGTGAATTTACCTATATGACAAGCGAGCAATTAAACAAGATACACGAAGTAAAGACTATAAACAAGGATAGAAATAACCGAAAGTGAAAGCACGCGGAGACACGGATGTAATCCCGAGTTCCTCCTTTTTAGGGGAGTACGTCTCGCTGGAGAGGTGTGAGCTACCACAAAGGTCAAAACTCAACCGCCACAAAGGCGTGCACCTTCTTCTCCGATGAACCGCACCACAAAGGTTTGGTTCACCTTCCACTATCGGAATCCTTCAAGGCGGAATCCGGAGCCCTTACAACAACGATCCGGGGCTCAACCCACAAGAGGATTGGGGGCTCCCGAACAGCTACAATCTGTCACAAAGACAACAAGTGAGTACAATAAGAAGCTAGGTTTTCCTAATGGAAATCCTAGCCAAGGGGCCCTCAAGTAAATGAGGGGGAAATGAAGAACGGCTTGGTGAAGATGTAGATCCGGGTCTTCTCCTTCAATCCTCCAAAATCAACGAGTTTGGGTGGAGGGATTGGGAGATCTAGTGATTCTTGAGCTTGCAACAATGGTGTTCTTCTTTTTCGTCAAGCTACCAAGCTGGAGGTAGGTGGAGGGCATTAAATAGGCCTCACAAAAATCTGGCTGTTGAGACCTTTTTCCCGAGCCAGCGGTAGTACCGCTGCGCCGGCGGTACTACCGCTGGCGCCTTCTGCGCCACGGTCAAACAGCGCGTTGACTGCGCTTCGAAACCTCACGAGCGGTACTACCGCCCGAAGTGCCGGTAGTACCACACATGGCCTTCAGAACCTTCTTTCGGCGGTACCGCGAGAGCTGGTCAACCACCAGCGCTGACCAACTAGAGCCAGCGGTACTACCGCCCGTAGTACCGTTGGTACTTCCGCACATGGTCGCCAGAACCTCCTTTGGGCGGTACCGCGAGCGGTACTGCCACCTGCCTTTTGGCACAAAGTACCCAGCGGTACTACCGCCCGAAGGGGCGGTACTACCCCGAATACAGAAACCACTCCTTCTCTTCCTTTTTCCGATGCGAGTACAACGGATGTCTATAAAACCTGATCACACTTAGCAAGGAGTTAGGAGCACATGTTGTATTGTCAACATCACCAAAATATGAGTAAGAGCAAATTATGCTCTTTCAATCTCCCCCTTTTTGGTGGATGATGACAATACAACAATTTGCCACAAACAATTTGTAAAATTTAGACGGAGCTCCCCCTATATGTGTGCATATTCAAGGATAGCTTTTGAATGCTCAAATGCACAACAAATAGGATCAACACTCCCCCTAGATTTTACAAACCGTGCAAGATAAAATAGAGAGCATTTACAACAAGAGCATGGGAATAAAAGTTTAGAGTTCAACATGTCTTACACCATGCATAAAAACGAGGTTCACAACATAAAACGACAAACCAAGTTCACAAGCTCATAAAAACAACCAAGAACGCAAAGCTTGTAACTTCCCATGCAAAACCCTTCGAAACCTAATAGATGTTTCTCCCCCTTTGGCATCAAGACACCAAAAAGGAGAGAAACCGATGCTAACGTCCCGGGTTCACTCGTTGCTTGAGGGCGAGGGCGACGACGAGAGGACACTTCTTCTTCAACATCTTCATAGTCCGACCAAGTGAAGATTTCGCCTTGGGAGTTCTTCGCTTGCCACTCTTCATAAGTTGGAATGTTCTTCTCCGAGCCGGAAGCAACTTGTTCACCTAGGTCACGGCGACGTTGAATGTCGAGTTGACGAGCACACTTCTCTTTCTCTTCACGTTCCCACGAGCGCTTCTCAAGAGCCTTGGACATACCAAACACTTTCTTCATTTGACGAGCCATCCAAGTGAAGCCACTCTCCTTGGCAGCCCGAGAGGGGCCTTCATCACCTACAACTCCCTTGTCCTTGCCTCTAGCAGTTTTGGTACCCTTGTCCTTCTCGCTATGATCTTTGACACGGAGTTGCTTGGGCTTGTGGATGATCCAAGTGTTGGGGTCACTAAGTCCCACAGCGGGAAGCTCTTTGCCCCACTTCCAAAGGATAATCTTCATGATGAGAGGGCCGAAGCAAGCATTCTTCTTGAATATGGTGACGTTCCATATCTCATTCCAAAGGTAATCCATAACATCCAGTTTCTTCCCTTTGGATCTCATTGATGAGTCATGACCATCAAGGTAACTAGATAGCTGTGAATTTGATCAAAATTTCCAACCTTGGGGTTGATGGTTTCCCGGTAAATGCGATGCATGATCTCATATGGAGGGTAAAGACCCTCCGAGTTGCCAACGGTATACTTCTTCCAAAAGTAGAGAGGAGCAAGGTCATCCTTGGGCTTGGGCCTTGGATCAATATGAACCCGAAAGTACTTGTCGTCGAGGGCATCGGTCCAATGAGGACCAAAATCTTCATACCCAAGCATAGAGCCAATATCACTCCAAAGAGCGGTGAGCTTCCTGTCTTTAGTCATCCAAGTGATGTAGCGTGGCTCCTCGGTGCCAAAATAGACTGTGGCAAGGAATTGGCAAACTAGAGCTTCATCATAATTCTGTTGGAGGGTGATGAAAGGAACAATCCCAAACTCATGGCACATAGACAAGGCTTCTCCAAAGTATTCTGGCTTTCTTTCCATGTGAGGGATATCAATGTACCTCAGCTCTAGCACATTGTCATTGGGCTTGCGATGAGTATCTCATTGTAGCACTCCTCTTGAAAGCGGGTATAGAAGAAAGGATTGTTGCCCCGAAACTGAGGTGTCAAATTCTCTCGATCAACTGCATATGGATCTCTTTTCCTCAAAAAGTGTAATCTTTGTCAGACATTTCACTAGCTGTCAAGTTCTTGCTCTTGTTCCTGCAGCTTTCTTCTTCGGAGCAGCCTTCTTGCTCTTGGTGACCGGGGACCATACACCTCTTCCATTGTGGGATCAAACTCCTCGTCCATCTCGTCAACCCTAGGTTTCTTGCCCCGAGACTTAGAACCACTCGAACCACCTGTGAATAGCATGGGAGGAAAGCATGGAGATGAGTAACACACAAATATTTCACGAATAGGAAACCAAGAACACGAGTGAACATAACTTGGAGGAAACAAATGCTAGGTGGGAGTACAACATCTAGGAAGGTTGGATTTGACACAAGATGGTGATACATTCAAAGAGGAACATGAAAAACATCCATAGTCATATCCAACAAATCTAGATGGAGAACTACAAAACTAGCCAAAGATTCTTCACAAGATTCATACACAGGGTTCTAGGCATCCTAGATTGCATCTCTACCACACCAATTTGTCAAGAACACCAAGAGGGAAGCAATCTAGTCATCTCCATCCATCAACTAGATGAGAGAGAGGGAGAGAGCTTACCGGTGCTCATGGCAGAGGATCGAGGGAGGGAGAGATGCCCGAGAGGTCCCGGCCGGGGGTGCAAGATCCACGGCCGGGGAGCTCGGTCCCGGCGGAGAGGATGGCCGGCGGCGGCGGTTTCACGAGAGGAGAGAGAGGGGCGGATGGGGAAAGTGAAAGGTTTGACTTTCACCCATCCGCCCGAGCCTTATCCTGTGAAAAACCGCACGAGCGGTACTACCGCTCGATCCAGCGGTAGTACCGCCCCCGATTCCTGCGCGGCCCGGGCAGCGGTCCCACGCGCTGGCAAGGGGCTGAGGCACCCGAGCCAGCGGTAGTACCGCTCCAGGGGCCGGTAGTACCGGTGCCAGGGGGCAAAAACTTTTTATGGCTCCAAATCGAAGCCGTAAAAAGGATTTGTCACCGGTTCCGACCAACAACTTTGCCGAGAGCATGAAATAAAAGGTATTTGAGACGGAGTGGCTTAGGATAAGGTTGTGGCTTAGGATAGAACTCGAAACTGGAGAGAGAGAGTTTGCCCAAAAATGCAAGAATCGACACGAAAGGCCAAATTTGAGCACTCTCCCAAAGCGAAAGGTCTAAAACACCCAAATAAGAGCCAAATAAGATCAACTCCTCATAAGGAGGAGGGCGGTGGCCTAGGCCACCATGTAAGAGTGTATGTGGCGTGACACCGCGAAGATGTATCTTGGGTTCACAACCACTACTCATCATTTAAGCTCACAATTCATAGCACGAATATAGAGAGGCAAATGAATTCTTAATGTCGGCATAATGGGGGGAGGGATAGTCCAATGGATTAGGACCGCACTCCCCCTATGTCCATGCCTACACCTAAACCAAATAGATAGTCAAAATATAGGTGTGTATGCAAGATGGTCAAGTCAAGCTCCTAGAATCCACGATATTTAGCTCATGCCTCAAGAAGGTGAATCTTGCTTCATCAAGTGGCTTCGTGAATATGTCGGCAAGTTGATCTTTGGTTGGAATATAGCCAAGCTCAATATCACCACGAGCAATATGATCCCGAATAAAATGATGACGAATCTCAATATGCTTCGTTCTTGAGTGTTGCACCGGATTGTGGCCAATCTTGATAGCACTTTCATTGTCACATAAAAGAGGCACTTTGTCACAATTGACACCGTATTCCTTTAAAGTTTGCCTCATCCATAACAATTGAGTGCATGCACTAGCGGCCGCCACATACTCGGCTTCGGCGGAGGATAGAGATATACAATTTTGCTTCTTAGAAGACCAACTCACCAAGGACCTACCAAGAAATTGGCATGCCCCGGAAGTTGATTTCCTATCATCCTTGCAACCGGCCCAATCCGAATCCGTGTACCCGGCAAGAGAGAAATTAGTGCCCTTTGGGTACCACAAACCAAACCTTGGGGTATCAACCAAATATCGAAGGATTCTATTGACCGCCACCATGTGGCTTTCTTTAGGAGCGGCTTGATACCTTGCACACACCCCTACACTCAACACAATATCGGGTCTAGATGCACAAAGATAAAGCAAAGAACCAATCATAGAGCGATAAAGTTTTTGCAACATCGATACCGTCGGGTTAAGTTCAAGATGGCATTTGGTGTCCATGGGAAACCGCTTCCCTTAGCATTGTGCATATTGAACCTCTTGAGCATGTCTTGGGTATATTTGGTTTGAGAGATGAAAGTCCCTTCATTCAATTGCTTGATCTCAAAACCGAGAAAGAACTTCAATTCGCCCATCATAGACATCTCGAACCTATCGGTCATAAGCTTTGAAAATTCATCATTGAAAGCTTTGTTAGATGAGCCAAATATAATATCATCAACATAAAGTTGGCATATGAAAAGCTCCCCTTTAACCCTCTTGGTAAAGAGTGGGATCGATTTGCCCCAATTCAAATCCACGGTCTAGCAATAGCTCTCTTAGGTGCTCATACCAAGCACGAGGTGCTTGTTTGAGACCATAGAGCGCCTTATCAAGCTTGTAGACATGGTTAGGGAATTTAGGGTCCTCGAAACCCGGTGGTTGCTTAACATATACCAACTCCTTTAAAGGACCATTAAGAAAGCACTTTTCACATCCATTTGTTGCAATTTAAAGTTATGATGTGATGCATATGCAAGAAGGATACGGATGGACTCAAGGCGAGCCACGGGTGCATAAGTCTCTCCAAAATCAATGCCTTCAACTTGAGAGTACCCTTGTGCAACCAATCTTGCCTTGTTCCTCACAACCATTCCATGCTCATCTTGCTTGTTCTTGAATATCCACTTTGTGCCTATAACATTGCGGCAATCTTTTGGCTTCTCAACTAGATTCCACACTTTGTTGCGCTTGAAGTTATTGAGTTCATCATGCATAGCTTCTAACCAATCCGGATCTTCAAGAGCTTCAAACACTTTCTTTGGTTCCACCATGGAAATATGAGCTTGATGTTCACTAAAGTTTGCCAATTGCCTTCTTGTGGTAACACCCTTCTTGTGGTCACCAAGATGTTTCTAGATGGTGACTCTTTATTCAAAGTCTCTTTCAATCTTGCTTTACGACGGGCTTCGATATCTCTATTGCATCTTGGAGGTATCTCTTGATCATCTTGATCATTTGAGTCCCCGTCTTGACCGGAATGTTGACCTTGATCATCTTGAAGCACATCTTCAACAATGAAGGAGAGGGTTGATCTTGGTCATGACCTTGGCTAGCATCAACAATAGGAGAACTTGGTTCTTGCATAGCAACTTGGTCAACATGAGGAGGGTCTTGAACTTGTTCTTGGGGTGGTGCATCATTTGCTTCCATGATAGGCGCCGTTTCAACTTGTGATGAAGAGGCCTCCACTTGAATGGAGCTTGGACTTGCTTGAGGAGACTCGTAATGAATCTCAACGGGACGATGGAAACCAATGCCCATTCTTCTTATAGCATCTTGAGGCTCTTCATTATCTACATCACAAACATGAAATTGCGCCACT
Source organism: Poa pratensis (assembly GCA_947311845.1). Lineage (NCBI taxonomy): Eukaryota > Viridiplantae > Streptophyta > Magnoliopsida > Poales > Poaceae > Poa > Poa pratensis. The sequence goes on along the minus strand of CAMZMU010000089.1, from coordinate 14,915,930 downwards.
TGGGAGCCGTCATTCTCATCGAACCTCACATCACAAGATTCTATGACTTTCCCAACGGTTTGTCATAGACTCTATAGGTGTGAGATTCGGCACCGTACCCAACAAAAACACCCTCTAAAGCTTTAGATTCAAATTTAGACAAACGAACACTTTTGTTCTTATAGAAACACTTACAACCAAATACTCGGTAGTAGGAGACATTGGGCTTGTTGCCGGTGAGCATCTCATAAGATGTAAACTTCTTGCCAACTCGAAAGAATAGCCGGTTAGATGAATGACACGCCGTGGAGATAGCCTCGGCCCATAAGAATAGCGGAGACTTAAACTCCGCCAACATAGACCTTGCCATATCCATGAGAGTCCGGTTCTTCCTTTCGGCTACACCATTTTGTTGAGGGGTATATGCAGCGGAATATTGATGACGAATCCCCTCTTCACTAAGAAACTCATTTAAGGTGTAGTTCTTGAACTCGGAGCCATTATCACTCCTAATGACCAATATAGGGACATTGTATTGGCGTTGAACTTCATTGGAAAAGTCGATGACGGCTTGTTGGGTCTCATCCTTCGTCTTGAAGAAATAAACCCAAGTAAATCTTGAATAGTCATCAACAATCACCAAACAATATTTCTTCCCACCAAGACTAGGTTGAGGCACGGCACCAAAGAGATCAACATGAAGAAGTTCCAATATCCTCTTTGATGAAATGATGGTCTTGCTTGGATGGGGAGAATCATGCATCTTTCCTTCAACACAAGCCCTACAAAGACGATCTCTAGAAAAAGAAACATTGTCTTTTAGTCCAAGAATGTGGCCACCCTTGTGAAGACTTTGCAAAGTTCTCATGTTGACATGGGACAAGCGGCGATGCCACAACCATCCCACGTCGGCCTTTCCGAATAGGCATATTGCTTGAGTGTTGGTAGACCCCGAAAAGTCCACCACGAACAACTCATTTTCAACATACCCAACGAACATGACCTTTAGAGTCTTGCTCCTCAAGAGTACCACCATATCAATAGTAAAATGGACATCAAAATTCATCTTATTAAGTGCACGAACGGACATAAGATTGTAACCGAGGGACTCGACAAGCATGACATTTACAAGGGTGATATCCTTTGCAACTACCACCTTGCCGAGACCCGTTACCTCCGCTTTTGATTTATCACCATAGGAGACGGATGCTTGATTTATATTTGGTCCCAACTCCGTCATGATCTCTTGCTTCCGGTCATATGACTAGTGCATCCACTATCAACCACCCATTTAGACCCACCGGAAGCATAGTCCTACAAGAAATCATTGCTTGGTTTTAGGTACCCATTTCTCAATGGGTCCTCTTTTGTTAGCAACAAGGGTCTTAGGAACCCAAATAGAGTAAGCAATGTAACCATCATAAGGACCAACATATTTTGCATAAACATCCATAATAATCAACATAAAGAAAGTAGTTGGGATTGTTATGCCCCGCAAAGTCACTACGAGTGGTCTTGCCCCTAGTGGCATTACCACCGCAATGGAGTCTTGGCTTGTGCGGGCTTGGCATTGGTGTTGCTCTTCTTCTTCTTTGCCTTGGCCACATAACCAAGGCCCTCCTTCCCTTTGTGTGGCTTTTGCTCAAAAATTTGAGCAACAACCTTTTCTTTACCTTTAGGAATAGAGGTCTTGGCACTAGTGGCCTTGGCAAGCTCAACCTTCAACCTAGCATTTTCCTCAATAACATTTGCATGATCACAAGAGGGAGTAGAGGTGCTAGGTGAGTTAGATTTGAAAGTTGAGTTTGAAGTTGCTCATGAGACTTGACTAGAAGAGAGTGGGTACTTTCCAAGGCCTTGTGAGCCTTGTTAAGTTTCTCCACATCCTCAAGGAGTCTAGCATTAGCAACCACAAACTCGGCTTTCTCCTTTTTAATCACTTTATATTTAGCAAAGACATGATCTCTATCCTTAATGATTTTAGCAATTATTTCATCATTTTTATCATCAAGAGACTCAATTCTTTCCTCAAGAGAGGTTCTATATTCACTCTCTTCTTCAAGAGAAGCATTCAAGGATTCTATGGAAGCATTCAAGGATGCTATGGTGAGAGAATCCTCTCTCTCAATTTTTCCCTTGTCATCAAGGATTTCTTCGGCCGCATCAAGTTGTCTCAAGAGAGACTCAACATATGCCTTAGCTTCACCTTGCAAGTTAGCCACAATAGTATCGGAAGCAACAAGTTCTTTCTTAATCACAAGACTAGTTTTATCATCTATTTCATGCATAGTCTTGGGAGTAGAAGATGATACCTCGGTGACGGAAGCCATGAGGCAACGAGCGGTGTTGATGGAGAGGTTCTCATTGGGGGATTCGAAGAGAGAAGGAGGTGGAGTTGATACAATGGCCAAAGCGGCCACCTCACGAGTGGGTTCTTCTTCTTCTTCGGAATCCTCGGAAGGATACTCTTCTTGAGTCAACAACACAATTCTTGGTGCTTTCTTGAAGAATGGCTTCCTCTTGACAAAAGGCTTCTTTTGTATCATGTTTGATTCGCCCTTGAGGACAAGCCTTCCACCGTTTTGCTCTCTATTCTCATAGGACAATCTTGATGAAGTGATGCTTGTTATGACAATTGTAGCAAGTCTTTATCCTATTAGCAAACTCCTTCTTCCCACTTGGATTGTTTGCATGATCAAGTTGAGCCTTTGCCTTGGCCGGGTCATTCCAAAATGTCCTTGTTGCAAGAGCTATGTGACCATGGAGGGCGGTTCAAGTTCATCGGGAGGAAGGTTGTTCGGGCATGCTTCAACTTCATCATGTTCATCAAGGCACACAACCTTGGCCTTCAAAGCAAGAGAGGGACCTTGCTTCATTCCCATGGCCCTAGCACGGTTGTCTAGAGCATTCTTGGTGGCAACCTTGGAGGCTTGCATCTCTTGCATAACTTCATTGGATGTCATCTCAAGGTAGTTGAATTTTCCTTGAATGGCCTTCAAGTCAACGGGCTCGAAGGGCATGAGAGCATTCACATACTTCCTCTTGATCCAAGCATCATCCACATAGGTTGCCCCAACATTATGAAAGGCTTGGCAAGAATGTTGAGTCTTCCATACATCTCTCATGAGTTTCATTATCAAGCATGTAGAAACCTTCGGCCTCATTGCTCAAGCATCAAATCTATTCCTCTTCATGCTTTCATTTCCAAGAATGCCACCTCAAGGCACTCCAAGCTTCTTTGGCGGTGGAGACGTTTTGAATGTGATGAAGACCACTTTCTCCAACGGCAAGTTCAATCATGTGGAGAGCGGAAGCATTGAGTTGTTTCTCGGCACCTCTCTTCTTGTCAAGTTGTTAGGATTCACGGCCTTGTATCCCTCTTGAATGATCCTCCAAAGCTCGATAGAGGAACTGTTGATATGAGATTTCATTAAGTGTTGCCAAGTAGCAAAAGCCATGCATTAAGTTTAGGAGGTGGACCCAAAGGGTTTATGCGAGTATGATGGATAGGTGGGTCGGGAGAGTACGCAAAGGGAACCCCATGGTACTCCGGCTTCCCACCTTCGGGAGTGGTGGTAGAGTGGAAGATTTCTTAGGGTCGGTTTTTTATCTTCAACCCCTTTCTTTTCCTCTTTTCCCTCCTCGGTTTCACCGTCATGGGAGGTAGCGGAGTCATCTAGTGGGGTGGTCTCCTTAGGAACCTTGCCACTTGCGAGTTGTTGATCAACTCACGCATCTCGGCAAATTTGGTATCCATGGACGATATCAAAGATGTCTCCATCAATTTGAGATCGGCCATGGATGCCGTAGTGGCTTGGTCATCCAAGGGATCACCATCACTTCGTGTCATACTTCTCTTAGGCGGTTAAGCCCAACAAGAGAGCCGAGGCTCTGATACCAATTGAAAGGATCGTATGACACCTAGAGGGGGGGTGAATAGGTGCTACTTCAATTTTAGTACTTTTTAAATTAGGCTTGACACAAAAGGTAAATTCTCTAGATATGCAACTAGGTGAATTTACCTATATGACAAGCTAGCAACTAAACAAGATACACGAAGTAAAGACTATAAACAAGGATAGAAGTAACCGAAGTGAAAGCACGCGGAGACACGGATGTAATCCCGAGTTCCTCCTTTTTAGGGGAGTACGTCTCGTTGGAGAGGTGTGAGCTACCACAAAGGTCAAAACTCAACCGCCACAAAGGCGGTGCACCTTCTTCTCCGATGAACCGCACCACAAAGGTTTGGTTCACCTTCCACTATCGGAATCCTTCAAGGCGGAATCCGGAGCCCTTACAACAACGATCCGGGGCACAACCCACAAGAGGATTGGGGGCTCCCGAACAGCTACAAATCTGTCACAAAGACAACAAGTGAGTACAATAAGAAGCTAGGTTTTCCTAATGGAAATCCTAGCAAGGGCCCTCAAGTAATGAGGGGGAAATGAAGAACGGCTTGGTGAAGATGTAGATCCGGGCTTCTCCTTCAATCCTCCAAAGATCAACGAGTTTGGGTGGAGGGATTGGGAGATCTAGTGATTCTTGAGCTTGCAACAATGGTGTTCTTCTTTTTGGTCAAGCTACCAAGCTGGAGGTAGGTGGAGGCATTAAATAGGCCTCACAAAAAATCTGGCCGTTGAGACCTTTTTCCCGAGCCAGCGGTAGTACCGCTGCGTCGGGCGGTACTACCGCTGGCGCCTTCTGCGCCACGGTCAAAACAGCGCGTTGACTGCGCTTCGAAACCTCACGAGCAGTACTACCGCCCGAAGTGCCGGTAGTACCGCACATGGCCTTCAGAACCTTCTTTCGGCGGTACCGCGAGCGGTACTGCCGCGAGCTGGTCAACTACCAGCGCTGACCAACTAGAGCCAGCGGTACTACCGCCCGTAGTACCGCTGGTACTTCCGCACATGGTCGCCAGAACCTCCTTTGGGCGGTAACGCGAGCGGTACTGCCGCCTGCCTTTTGGCACAAAGTACCCAGCGGTACTACCGCCCGAATACAGAAACCACTCCTTCTCTTCCTTTTTCCGATGCAAGGACAACGGGGATGTCTATAAAACCTGATCACACTTAGGCAAGGAGTTAGGAGCACATGTTGTATTGTCAACATCACCAAAATAAGAGTAAGAGCAAATTATGCTCTTTCACCATTGTGCAACTTCCGACTGATGAGGAACGGCCCTTCCCATGGAGGAGTTAGTTTGTGCATCCCTGCCTGCTTCTGTCTGAGCCGTAAAACTAAATCTCCTTCCTGGAAAGTTCTTGATCTTACTCGGCGACTATGATAGCGTCGCAAATCTTGCTGATAAACTGCGGACCGTTCCAATGCTAATTCACGCTCCTCTTCGAGGGCATCAATCGAATCCTCCCTTGCAATTGCATTGCTTGACTCCACATATGCCGCCACTCTTGGCGAGTCATGGACTATATCACTCGGTAACACTGCTTCTGCTCCATACACCAGAAAGAACGGTGTACGCTTGGTTGATCTATTCGGGGTTGTATTGATCCCCCAAACCACTGCGGGTAACTCTTTCACCCAAGCTCCATACGCCTTTTCAATCGGAACTCGAAGTCTTGGTTTGATTCCTTCAATATTTCCTGATTACTCCTTTCTACCTGCCCGTTGGCCTGTGGATGTGCCACCGAAGCAAGGTCTAATCTGATTCCCTTCTCTTTGCAGAATATCTCTGTTTCACCGAGTGACATGTTGGTCCCATTATCTGTGATGATACTGTGAGGATAGCCAAACCGACTGATAATTTTCTTCAGAAACGTGACAACTTTGGAAGCATCACAACTTGTAACTGGCTCTACTTCAACCCACTTAGTGAACTTATCAACAGCCACCAGAGATGAGTTTTCTTGCACGATGTCATCTGAAAGGGCCCCATCATATCAAGACCCCAAACTGCAAACGGCCAGTGATTGGTATTGTCCTCAATTCCTGAGCCGGCACATGCTCCTGTCTTGCATATCTTTGACATCCATCACATGCCCTAACAATCTGCTCTGCATCCTTGAAAGCTGTGAGCCAAAAGAATCCATGCCTAAATGCCTTGGCCACCAGAGACCTAGATGAAGCATGATGACCACAGTCCCCAGCATGTATCTCTTGCAAAATTTGCCTTCCTTCGACTGATGAAACACATCGCTGATAAACTCCAGAAACACTGCGCTTGTACAACTCACCATCAATTACTGCATAACCGAGTGATCTTCTGACAATTTGTCGCGCCATAACTTCATTACTCGGCAAAATCTTCCTTATCATATAATCCAGATATGGTTCAGTCCACTCAGGAATCTCATGCAACGCTGCTACTAACTCGGAATCTTGATCTGGACTTTCATCTTCCTCTTCACCCGGAAGTTGGACTGATGGCTTCCATAACTCGTCCAGGAACACATTAGGTGGAACTGGCTCTCTACGTGATCCCAATCTTGACAAAGCATCTGCTGCCTCGTTTTTCCTTCTATCAATATGATCCACCTGGAATCCTGAAAAGAATCCAGCTGCTTCATCAACAGCCCTTCTGTAAGCCGCCATCTTCTCATCTTTCCTGTCCCAAGTCCCAGAAACTTGCTGCGCTACAAGATCCGAGTCACCAAAACACATGATCCTTTTGATGTTCATCTCCTTGGCAATGCGCAAACCATGTAACAAAGCTTCATACTCAGCAATATTATTGGTGCAATCAAAGTGAATCTGAAGAACATAACTCATCTTATCCCCTTTGGGTGAAGTGAGAACCACTCCTGCTCCTGATCCCTCATACTGCTTGGATCCATCAAAATGCATAACCCATGACTTATAACTCGGCGCCTTGGGTGGTGCCGTGCTTAACTCGGTCCAATCATTGACAAAATCAATCAAGGCTTGTGACTTAATCGCTGTGCGAGGCTCATACTTGATGTGATAATCACCCATCTCAATCGCCCACTTGGCAATTCTTCCAGTAGCTTCAGTATTGCACACAATGTCTGCCAATGGTGCTCCACTTACCACTGTAATGGGGTGTTCTTGAAAGTAATGCTTCAATTTCCGACTGGCCATGAAAACGCCAAAAACTAACTTCTGCCACTGGGATACCTCTGTTTAGCCGGAGTCAAAACCTCACTGACATAATAAACCGGCCTTTGAACCAGATGCTCCTTTCCTTCTTCTTTCGCTCTACCACAATAACTACACTAACTGCTCGGGAATTTGCAGCTATGTACAACAGCATGGGCTCCTTTGGAGCTGGAGCAGCTAAGATTGGTGCTTTCGATAATGTTTCCTTCAATGCCTCCAGGGCTTTATCAGCTTCCTCATCCCAAACAAATTTATCTGACTTCCTCAAGAGTCGGTATAAAGGAATTGCTTTCTCTCCCAGTCGGGATATGAACCTACTCAACGCAGCCACGCAGCCCGTGATCTTCTGGACTTCCTTCAATTCAGTCGGCTTTCCCAACCTATTGATTGCTGCTATCTTTTCCGGGTTTGCTTCAATCCCACGCTCGGACACAATAAAGCCGAGTAATTTTCCTGATGGAACTCCAAACACACACTTTTTTGGGTTAAGCTTCATCTGAAACCTCCTTAAGTTAGCAAAAGTTTCTCTCAAATCATCAATAAATGTCTCAGCCTTCTTTGTCTTGATCACCACATCATCAACGTACGCATGCACGTTCCGATCTATCTGCTTCTCAAAACAATCTGGATGCACCTCTGATAAGTTGCTCCAGCATTCTTCAGTCCAAATGTCATGTTCTTGTAACAAAAAGCTCCAAATGGGGTGATAAATGATGTCTTCTCCCAATCTTCCTCTGCAAGCTTGATTTGATGTATCCTGAATATGCATCCAGGAAACACAAAAGATCACTACCTGCCACAGCATCTATGATTTGATCAATCCTTGGTAACGCAAACGGATCCTTCGGACAATGCTTGTTCAAACTTGTGAAATCAATACACATCCTCCACTCATTGTTCTTTTTCAACACTAAAACCGGGTTAGCCAACCACTTTGGATGTAACACTTCCATAATGAATCCTGCGGCGAGTAAACGAGCTATCTCTTCTCCTACAACCTTTCTTCTTTCCTCATTCAATCTGCGCAATCCCTGTTTAATCGGTCTTGCTTTAGGATCAACATGTAAGCGGTGCTCAGCGAATTCAGTCGGTATGCCTGGCATGTCACTAGGTTTCCATGCAAAGACATCCCGATTCTCACGGATGAATTCGATGAGCGCGCTTTCCTATTTGTCAGTCAGATTTGACCCGATAGAGAACTGCTTGGACGAATCACCCGGCACGAAGTCAATCATCTTGGTATCTTGAGCCGCTTTGAATTTCGCCCTCTCTTCGGTCATTGGTTTCTTCAAAATTGTCCCATCATCCGGGTTTGTGGTAGCTTTGTAGTAATTCAACTCCTCTTCCGCACAGGCTTGTTCTGCCATAACAGCATCACCTTCCTCACATTGTAACGCCAACTCACGACTGCCATTGACTGTGATAATACCTTTGGACCTGGCATCTTCATCTTTAGGTACACATAACACGGCCTCGCCATGAATCTAGCAAAAACATTGCGGCCAAAGAGAGCATGATAGGGCTCTTCAATTTGACCACCTCAAAACAAATCATCTCAGACCTGAAATTATCCTTTGATTCTCCAAACGCGACCTCCAATGTTATTGTTCCCTCTGGTCTTGCCGACTTTCCAGGGACAATACCATGAAAGATAGTACTGAAGGGTGAAGCTGTTGGCTGTGAAACCCATCCGGATGAATGTATCCCAATACAGAATGTTGATGCTACTACCTCCATCCATAAGAACCTTGTGTAAAATATAACCCGAAACCTGAGGTGCAACAACTAAAGCCAACGCTCCAGGTGCATCTACTCGGGCCGGGTGATCCTCTCTAGACCAAGTGATCGGATACTCGGACCACTTCAAATATCTCGGAACTGCGGGAAGAACGGCGTTGACAGCTCTTTTCTTCAATTTCTGATCTCTCCGACTAGTGCTGGAAACTGTAACATGATACTGTCCTCGATTTAACTCCTTGGGGTTTTGCTGGAAACCTAACCCGGCTGGTCCGTTATCCGGGCCGGGTGGTCCTCCATTATTTCCTCCAGCTTGTGGTCCGTGGCCGGGTTATTTCCATTACCCGGCCTCGGGCCGTTTCCTCCCATACTCATCCTGGCAAACTCTCGTTCTTCCATCTCTGAAGATCAACACACTGGGACAAAGAGTGATTTGCCGGTTTACCGTTCCTACTATGACGTGGACACGGCATGTTGAATGCTTCCTGGGGGTTAGCCGGTCCTCGGAAATTTCCCCTGTAATTGCCATTGTTGTTATTGCCTCGATAATTATCATCTCGCCGCTGAAACTTGTTATACCCGTGTTTGTGTTTGCCACCAAATCTGAACCACCCTCGTGCTGCCTTTTGGAGTTATTCCCATTGTTACCATTGTGATTATTGTTCCGTTGTTGTTGTTACCGTTGTTGTTGTGGTTCTTTCCTCCGTTGTTGACGTTTCCTTTTCCCTTATCTTCATCATCATCCCGGGTCTTGTCTGTGGACGCGTGCTTATGAGCCGCTTCCATCAGCTGCCCCATGGTGATGGTTTCTGCTTCGCCAGTGGCCCTCAGTCGACCCATCTTCTGAATTACCGGGTCATATCTGCAGGTTTTCTCCATTGATGACACGGCCGCAGCTGGTGTAATTCCCTTTGATGAGTGAATGATGGCTGTAACTCGGCGCATCCAGTGACGCGCTGACTCGCCTTTCTTCTGGAAACATCGCTCCAAATCCTCTATAGTGAACAACTTCTCACACGTGCCCTTGAAATTCTTGACAAATAATGCCTTCAACTCATCCCAAGAATTGATAGATTTCTCGGGTAATCCATTGAACCATAACTTTGCTGCTCCTTCACTCATCATCAGGTACATGTATCTCGCGCACAAGTTGGCGTGGCATTGCGAATACTCATCGCCATCTCGTAACTGCTGAGCCATGTTTCTGGATCCATGCTGGGGTCATAATTCGTCACCTTGCTTGGCTCTTTAAACTTCTCGGAAAAGGTTCACTCTTGATAGCATCTGAAAGACATTTAGTTCCAACCGGGTTAAGTAATGAAGAAACTAACGGCAAACCTGACCCGGTATTTGGTGCGTGGCCCATCACTCCTGCTTCAGGTTGTCCTCCGGCTCCTCCGGCGACACCTAAAGCCGGGTTTGCGCTCGCCGCACGCCGTGCTCTTGAACTGTTGACAATCGCTTGGGCCACAGACTGGGCCGGGGCCGGTTGATGCGGCCTCGGCGCCGGCTGATTCTGAGCTGGCCTCTGCTGATGTGTCCCGAACGTTGAGGCTGCGGCGCCGGGTGACCTTGATTCTGCTGTCCGTTCCTGACGCCTGATCCGGCTGGCCTTGGTGTTTCTCCGTGATGACTCCGGTTGCTCGGCTATTGTATGGTGTTGAATGTAACGCTCCACTCTTATCCGGCATGTTTCCCTGCTGCGTGATCGCGGTTTTCAACATCTCAATTGCCCTGCGTGCTTCTTCTCCCTCTGGATTGATCAATCGGCATGCGGCATAATGCTAATGTTGCTGCGTACACGTTATCAGCCGGATTTGAGTAGTGACCACTGGGCGTGTGGAACCGATCTGCTGGTGGTGGCATACCACCCGCAGCCGCTGTGTTCTGATTTTGCTGAGCTCCAGCCCGAGTGTTGGGTGGCACCCCGTTTCCTCCCTGATTTGCTCTAACCATGATTCCATGCCCGATTCCAACCGGCGCTGGCTCAGGCCGAGTGACATTGGGAGCTCCGTTTGGTGATGCAAAGTTCAATCTCGTTGGATCTAAGGTCATGCCTGGCATCACCCGGGTCTGGAGCCTCCTCTGATGTACTGCTGTAAGATCTTCATGGCGATTCTGCACTGTTATCCTTTCTTGCTCCACACGGGCTCGATCCCGTTCTATCTCTTGTTGCTCATCAAACATGCGCTGCTGCTCCGCCAATAAAGCCTTCTGTTGATTCTCCAGCGTGATTCGTAACGTATCCAATTGCTGCGCCCGGGTTGCTGCGTTATCTGGTGTGATTGGGGTGGTAACTATTGCAGCGTCAAAGTCCAAGGGCCTCAAAACTGGTGGATTTCCATCAAAACCGGCTGTTCCGAGCCTCACCCGGTTGAAAGGTCGGATGACGCTGAATTCTTTCTCTGTTTTCTCTGGCCGCACGCGTGGCATCGTCCTCACTCACTGAAGTTTCTGTCCCATCATTGTGGTTCATCAGGTGTACACCGCAGCACGCTTCATGGTCCTTGGCTCCGACTCATAATCTTCCTCATCAGCCACGTACCCAAATCTCTCGTCAAACAACGGTAAGATCGATTCAGTATCTGTATCCAAATCTTCCTCGCGTCGGCACTCCGGCTCGCAAGCCTGGATGTCCGACTGATGTTCGAAACCTCCTGTTCCGACTGACTCTTCTCCATCAGATTGGACGATGGTGGCTGCCCCTGAAACGGAGTCGCACATAACCTCGTCATCAATTTGCTGAGTTGCATTAACCATACCTACGAAGACGTTGATCCGACCGAACGGGATCACCCGGCCGGTTTCCAGCAGATCTGCTTCTTCCTTCCAGCCGGAATCGTCGACGATGCGCTTTCCGTGCCGATCCATCCTGACCTCGCCGATCGCGAGGTTCTCCATCCCTCGCAGAGCTTCTCCCTTGATGAGGACAGCTTTGGTCGCGGCCCCACGGTGGGCGCCAACTGTCGTGGGGTTATCACGGCAGATGTTACCATAGGGTAACTTGATGATTGGGGCAAGGCGCCTTGGTCCTTCAGGAGATTGTCACGCTCGTTGGGGAAAAAGGGTTTACCCAGGTTCAGCCTCTCCATTGGAGATAAAGACCTACTTCCTGCTTCTATGTTATTGATCTCGAGGTCTCGATAACTCGGCTGCGACAACAGAGCCGGGTTACGAGACAGGTTACAAGGGTTTCGCTTGATAGCGATGATCTCGAACTAGGGTTACTCGATCTCCTATGACTTGGGACTTAAGACCTTTTTTATCTATGTTCTGGGAGCCCGTTTATATAGACGCCGGGTCTCCCGAACTTACAAAGAATACCGAGTTACATACGAGCCCGGAGTCCTACTCTAGGTTCTTCTTGACCTTCCGTAGCCTCCAAGTCACCCGGTTCCTTCCTTCACTCGGACTCCAGTTCTTCTAGGTCCTTCCTTCTAGAGACGAGTCATGTTAGGCATATTGGCCTAGCTATAACCCGGCCCATATCTTGTACACATCACTCAGACCAGTCCTTGGGCCGTCCGACTGATTCTTCCTTGGTCATGAGTATACTGGGTTATTATCCCCCCAACACCTACCCTGGATCGGCGGCCCTCCCAGCCTTTATATAGCAGGCTGGATCTCGGGAGTTCGCAACCGACTCAGATTACATGTAAGGAAAGTCTAAACCGACTATGCCTACGCCTAATCTTGGAGGATACACCATCTTCTTGGCCTTCCGTCATGGGCTTCCTGTAGGCTCTTGATAGTTGGGCCTTAGTCGATACGTGAACCAGGTACCCTCATGGTAGGGTACCCGAGAGGTATATCCCCGTCAGTAGCCCCCAAGTACTTGTCTGACTCGAAAAATCAGGCATGGACTCATTCAGTAGTGCACGTCATATTCTTTTGTACTTGTATTTATAATTGGAATTCCTGTATGAATAGCACATGTTGGCTATGTCGAGTATTTCATCAACTTCGGTTTTTGCTTATGATAATCAAGGGATAATAGCTTAGTAGGCCCGGTACACTCGACGGATCGGACCTGTTAACTACTCATTCGGGCAAAACCTTACTAGCTTTCAATCAAACTCGAGTCACCGGACTCGAATCTGGAACAGAATGGTCAGACTCGACTCAGGCCGCGAGGTCTTACTGAATCGTTCTGTAGTATAACTTTGAGATTACCCAACGCGTCCGTCGAGATTTTTCATCATGTCTGCTGACACGGAAAGTTTTAAGGATTAACGTTGCTGGAACGGTCCTTAGCCCAGCTCGAAAGTTCGGCGGTCTTACCTTTGCACTATGCATGCAACATCCGAGGTATTTGCGGCGGACGCAACTCAGGAATTTATCGAGTATGATTTTGTATTAAATTTTGCTTATCTGATGAGTCGAGTCTTTTGTCGACTGATTCGTTGTCATTATTCTATCGGGTACGCGACAGCGCTCCCGATGGGAGTAGCCCCCGAGATTGTGTTTTATTGCTTGCAATGGAGCATAATCTCAAATCTGTTTATCCCGTACATTGTTAGTCGAAGAATTTTTTTATACGCTCCCGATGGGAGTACTGTGTTTCAGTCGAAAAAACTATCGACTGCCTTTATGTCTTGTGCTACCCAGTCGAAGGACTGGCTTTCGTCGTAAATGTTAAATGACTCGACTGTCCTATCAGGTATGAGACTTGACTTGTCGTCAGCAATGACGCATGCCTCGACTGCGATTTCTGACAAGCGATGGCGTGATTGGTATGACTGATGGGACACGACACGCTTGTGGGCCTGTTATGCAGTGCTGACCGAGGTCGGTGCTGTTTGGACTGGACTTGGCCGCTCTGGCGCGATTTTCACGGAAACGTGATCACTAGTAGGGAAGTGCCTTTCTGTGGCGCACCAAAAACTGTTTATGTGGCGCATGGTCGGTGCGCCATAGAATCCTCGCCACAAAATATTATTTCTATGGCGCACGGAACAATGCGCCACAGAAAGTATACAATTCTGTGGCGCACCTCCAGAGTGCGCCACTAAATTATTGTCCATGCGCCACAGAAAGAATTTCGATTATTTGCTGTATTTGAAAATAATGTATCTGTGGCGCACTTTGTTCGTGCGCCACAGAATATGGTGCGCCACAAAATTATTTACCGTGCGCCACTAAATTATTTGCCGTATATACTATCGATTATTTGCTGTATTATCGATTATTTGCTGTATTTGACAATAATACAGGTATATTATAGAATTTTTACAGAAAATAATAGAAACAGTAATATATTTTGACACAGTATTAAAACAGACAGATAAATAGTACAAGCATATGCATTTAACATTGGCATATGCATGAAAATAAAACATTAGTCTTAACCAAGTACAGTGGAAACATCAGTCTACATAGATAAGTGGATAAGTCAACATAAAACATAGTACGGAAAGAAGTGGACAAGTCGCTCTATGGGTCGTCGTCCCTAGGCCTATCCAGCTGAGCCCAGTACATCGGATCTGCGGGGTCATCAGTGTCCTCGCTCCCCCCACGGCTGACCCGAAAGAGTGCGGAACGGAGGTATGCCGTCCCGCCTATTCACCTCGACCCAGTGCCTAGGGTCGTTGTGGTGATAAGCATCGGGTTTCGGCGGCCCGAACATCCGCAATAGCTGCTGCTCCGACTCCTGCCACTCCTGGTGCCGCTGTTGCTGCCGCTCCTCCGACGCCTGCTGCCGCTCCTGCTGCCGCTTCTGCCGCTGCTGATCAGAGTCGGAATCCCAGTCCTTCTCCCATTCCTCCTCCTGCTCCTCCTCCTCCTCCGCCCAGATCCCAAGAGAAGTGATGTCGTCGTCAGTAGGACCGGCGCCGTGGGAATGACCGATGCCGTACGAAGGACCAGCACCGTCAAAATGACTAGCGCCGAACTGCTGGTAGGACATCAAGTTTGGCTCGTTCTGCAGGAGATGCCTCACATACGGGTCGTCCTGGGGGCGTGCGTTGCGACGTGCGATCTGCGCCTCAGCCAACCTGTGCTCCATCTCCTTGGCCATTTCCACCTGTCTGATCCCATCCGGTATGAACTCATTCACACGGTGGCGATCCGCTGGGTAGTTCAGATCCTTATCTTTCTTCTTATCACCGTACTCGTGTACGGCGAAATAATCATAGGCGCGCGCCGCCTCCTCCGCTGTATTAAACTGCCCAGCCCAGTACTTCCTCTTGTTGATATGGATCTGACATCCATACACGTACCGACCAAGCTTCTTCCTATAGCACGCCCTCACACCCTTAAACCCGGCCATTCCGTGAAACTAAAACATATTAAAAACAAATTCATTAGAATCAAAAAACTACACAACTATATACTACAAACTACACAATGTGGAAATTACACAATATAAACCAATGAACAGAACTAAAATTATTTTTAGGAAAGTCATGCCAAAATTATATTCATGCATGTAGGGCCATTGATCAAATATGCAAAAGTATAACTAATACATCTTGATCCCATGAATAATTTGGTACATTTTTATTTAACCCTAATACATCGCGAATAATATCACTAATACATGAACCTCTGAAACTAACTTCGACCGGGTCCTGAGCCGCGGGGTGTTGAGGCGCGGGCGCTGCGCATCCAAATATAAGGAACCCTCACAGGGACATAGCTCACGTGATGAGGAGGAACCTTCGGAAGAAACGACCATCCATTGTTATACTGCCTATCCAACAAATTCATGTACCGACGGACGTGCTCGTCCTCCTCCCTGATACAGCGACGTACCACCTCCTCGGGGGCCGGCTCCCTTTGCACCGAGCATGGCCCACGCGACCGCCACCAAAGAAGATCCGGGTCGACGACGTCACCCGGATTCCTCACCAAGATACGCTTCCTGGAAGGTAGCACCTCCCAATGCCAGCCCGGCGGAGTCCAGTCGCGGACATCGCCCCTCTGGTCCAACAGTGACATCGTCGCCGAGAACAATAAACTAAAAACACATTTTTAAGTAGCAAGCAAATTTAAATAAAGTACAAATTCATAGCAACTATCAAATATCAACAACACAATTTTCAAACTCATTTTTAGCAATGTGAAAATTACACAATATAAACCAACAATGAACACAACTAAAATTATCTACAATCTAAGCTATACAACTATATGTCCTATTTTTAGCAAAGTCATGCCAAAATTTACGAAATTTTTTGGCATGACCTTTGCTAAAAAAGGGACATATGGAGTACCCGAATTTGCCGGAACGGAAGTTAATCGACGTTCCGGCAAACTCAAGGGCCTCATGGGTACCTGCAGACATTTCACAAATCATATGTCCTATTTTTAGCAAAGTCATGCCAAAATTCACGAATTTTTTTGGCATGACCTTTGCTAAAAAAGGGACATATGGAGTACCCGAATTTGCCGGAACTCAAGGGCCTCTCGGGGTACCTGCAGACATTTCACAAAACATCCACATCTCCGGCCGGCATCTCCACGACACGATGGTCGAAGCACAAACAACCACGACACGATGGTCGTGGTAGCACAGATCAACACAAGCGCACACAACTTCTCGATCGGGTACCAATAGCTCACCAAAGGGTGTCTTCTTGAACTTGAAGCACACACAAGAACCTCCGAAGCAGTATATAGTAAAAGGCTTGTACATACTCTCCTTTAACATGACATCGTTTAAATCATAGGCACATGGAACAAGATAATAGACCATTTAGCAAAGATCATACATAAAAAAGGTGCCTCATATGAAGAGTGCACATCAAGAACTTCCAAGTGTCGGAAGTAAAGAACCAAGAGAAATGTATAATCAATGTTGTTATACATGTCAGTAGGTCATTTAGACCAACACTCGAAATGATAATGCACATGAGTCTAATCATTGGCACAATCAATGGAACAAGCACACACACGATGTAAGAGTCAACCTAGCTATCCTATGAAATGATGTTTCACAACGATGACTCTGATTCAGAGAACAGTAGCGTGGCCTGAGCCGGCTGAGCTTGACAGAAACTACAGACCGACGGTGCGACGCCGTCGATCTTTGGCCCATTTTTTACATTCGTTCTATAGTTTCGGTCATGCTCAGGCTCAGAGTCAACCTAGCTATACTGTGAATCAGAGTCATCGGTGTAATAAAATAGAACCTCATATATCATTGTCAAAACAAGGCAAAAAGAGTACCTACAAGACCATGTTTTAATACAAGCACTCAAATTGTATATAGTACAAGGTATTGTAGATACTCTTTTCCCTTTAACATGACATAGTTTAAATCATCGGCCTATAGTACATATACAAGAACATGGGTAAAAGGATAAAAAGAAGATGTACAACAATATGGATAAAAAGATGAATAAAAAGAAATGATTTCCCGATGTTTCCGATTTTCCCGATTTTTCCCGATGTTCCCGATTTTCCCGATGTTCCCGATATTCCCGATTTTTCCGATGTTCCCGATTTTTCCGATGTTCCCGATGTTCCCGATATTCCCGATGTTCCTGATTTTTCTGATGTTCCCGATGTTCCCGATATTCCCGATGTTCCCGATGGTAGAATTCTCCTCCACATTACCAGCCACAAGAAAATCTTAATTTTGGTAGGATCTTTATTTTCCAGAGTTGTTTCTAGTTTGGGAGGCATTATACAAGGACTTAACAGTAATTCCTTTTTGCCCAAATTTCTAAAAAACATTATTGTCTTCAGAGTTCGATTCAACTATATGAATTACCTCCAGAAGTTTACTCCACTCCACAGCCAAATTTTTTATCAAGCATAAGCAACAAAATTTTAATTTTTTTGATTAGGTCATTTCATCAAGCACCTAAGGTGCAACATGGTAGGAGAGGGAGGGGAGGGAGAGAGGGGCGACACCTCGTCGAGTGGAGGTCGTCGGCAGCTCGTGGCGGATCCCAGGGCGCAAGTTGGGCGGCGGCCGGCGCGGGTGGCGGTGGCGGGTCGAGCACAGGCGCGTCGAGGCCGTCAGCGCGGCGGGGCGGGTCGCGCGAGCACGGGCGCGTGGAGGTGCTCCTGGCCGTCTGTGGCGTGGCGGGTCGAGCGCGGCGGCGTGCCGGCGGTGTCGAGGACGTCGCGGCGACGAGTTCGAGCGGGGGCGTCGAGGACGGAGCGGCGGCGTGCGGCCGGCGGGGTCTGGAGCAGTTGGGGCGCGCGCGGGTGTGAGACAAATGGGAAAGAAAGGAGAAGGGAAAGGGGAAGGGCTAAAATGCCTAAGTCACCTAATTCTGTGGCGCACGGTGTAGATGCGCCACAGAAATGTTATTTTCAGTGGCGCATCCAGAACCGTGCGCCACAGAATAAGCACCCAGGCAATCGTTGGAGGGGGACCCACCACATTTCTGTGGCGCACAGAACTGGATGCGCCACAGAAATGTCACCAGATTTTTGTTGAGGCGGGACCCACCATATTTCTGTGGCGCATGCCAGCTTGCATGCGCCACAGTATTCTGTGGCGCATTGTGCCTGGTGCGCCACTGAAATGTTTTTGTGGCGCATGCGAAGTTTGGTGCGCCACTGATAGTGAATCCACGGAAAGGCTGTTTCCTACTAGTGGATGATGGCTCATAGATTCCCGTGCGTAGTGGAAGGAGTGGCCGTCGACGGTTGCTCTCCACGTGTACGGCAGGATTCCCCGCGGAGCGCACGATCGTGGATTCGGTTGTGATTGATTTTGATTTGTGGTAAATAGTAAGGGCGATGCCGGCAGAGTTTTTTACTTGCCATTTGCTCCTTGCGCCGCCCCTGTTCTTCTTCTTCCTCGCGCTCATCCTCCATTGCTCCTGCGCCCAAGCTTTCTGCGCTCCACCAATCCATCATTGAGGATGACGAAGCCTACCATCCGTAAGGGCAGGAGCACTGCCAATGCCTCGGCGGACAACGCTGCTGGTGGGGCCGCCGCCAGCGGTTTGAAGAAGGAGAAGGGCGCCTGGACCAAATCTACGGTGAGCAAGCGGATGCTCACCGGCCTGCGGAACGACGGGCTGATCCCGGCGGACCCGACGCAGGTTCGCATCCCCGGCGCCGAGGTAATCCCGCGCCCAGGCCCTAATGAAAGGGTATGTTTTGTAGATTTTGTGAACAGGGGATTCTCCTTCACTGTTCACGATTTTCTTCGTGCGCTGATGCACGTCTATGGGGTGCCACTGCACGATTTCACCCCCAACGGGCTTTTGCATGTTGCTTGCTTCTTCGTGCTGTGCGAGTGCTTTTGGGCGTTGCGCCCCACTTTGGGTTGTTTCGCTGGATTTTCAATGTCAAGGGCCCTGGAGGTTTTGGAGTGCAAACTCGACCTGATGTCGAGTACTTCAAGATTAAGTTTGTTGAGTCTGTGCAAGGATGGCGCCAGAAGTGGTTCTACATCAAGGATGTGACCACAGGCAACCAATCGCTCGGGTTGCCTCCCTTTAATGCAGACGCCATGGTAGCAAAGAGGCCGTCCTGGATTGTGCCTCCGGCCGGAGCCGAAGCTGACATGCTTTTGAAGAAGGTTTTGAAGCTGCAGACCAATGCTGGCAAGGAGGTGACTGGCAGTCATTTGCTGGCCACCTTTATCGAAAAGCGAGTGCAACCTCTCCGAGCCCGGGTGCACGCCATGTGGGCATACACCGGGGCTCTGATCCAACCCGCTCACTCGCGAGGAGCTATCCGCGAGTGAGGTGAAGAAGTTGGTGAGGGCTCTTACCATACTGACTGACGACGAACCGTGCGAGACGAAGT
This sequence comes from Poa pratensis, assembly GCA_947311845.1. NCBI lineage: Eukaryota > Viridiplantae > Streptophyta > Magnoliopsida > Poales > Poaceae > Poa > Poa pratensis. The sequence continues at coordinate 14,896,418 of CAMZMU010000089.1, read as the reverse complement.
CGCCAGTCGCACCTTATGAAGCCAGCAACCCTCTATCGGAGGTAACACTCGTCACCATTTTGTTAGTTGCTATGTTACACATGATGCTTATTTCTGTTGCTATGTCCATGTGCAGGACACAGAATGTGCGAGTCGATGATCCATTGCCAGAGAGTGGCCCAGTGCCGAATAATGAGCCACTCGAGGCTGGCTCGGATGATGAGGTGACCTCACTCGCCACTGCCCATACTCTAGAAGCTGATGAAGGCGACGCTGAGACGCAGACCAATGATGGTCAGCAAAAGCGGTCGCGCGAGGAGGAGGACACGGCGGACTCTGAGGAGAAGGAGAGGAATGCGACGGAGTCGACCATGGCCCCGCTTGAAGTTCCTCCATTACGCTCTCTTCCTCCGCGCCCGACAAAAAGGTCGCGTCCGAGCGTAGGCGTGCTCGCACCTGGTCGGATGGTCGACCTCACCGAAGAGTAAGTTTTCGTGCACTACCAATTTTGACTGATGAAATTTGCCGAGTCGGATACTTAGCATGTGTGACACAGTGTATCATCCGAGGAGGACGTGCCGCCACCACCTACGGTAGAGAAGAGCAGCGCGGCGTCGACGGCGCGTAGCCAGCCGCAAGAAACACAAACAGCCACTGCGACTGCGGCTGCCGCGGACACGTCGTGCCGCCAGAGCCTGAAGTTGCAGCTGACAAAGACGAGGCGACGGCGACAGTGCTCCTGCTTCGACTTCCGCCTCCGCAGAACATGTAAGTTTGCGCTTTTGTGTTGCAGTTGACCACTATCGGGTATTAGAGTCGTGCATAAATTCGATGAATCATTCTGAACTTGCTTCTGCTGTGTTGAAGCCATTTATGCAAGAGCTACTGAAGGCTGGCGCCAGTACGTTCACATGGAGACGGAGGTCACCACCCTGCAGCAGCAACTCGAAGCTGCCAGAGTGAGTGTCTTCTTGTGGGATTACAACTTTTTCGAGTTGAATCCTTTTGCGGTTTTATTGACTATGTTTTTGCTATGTGCGTGCAGAGTCAGCGGCTGATGCGGCGGAGAAGATGAGCGACGCCTGTCGCCGAGTGGCCGATCTGGAAAAACGGTGAAAAATGCCGAAGATAGGGAAGGCCTGGCGATTGGTCGACTCACTGCCTGCAGCACCGCTTTGACTGGTACGCAACCTTGCTTTTGCATTGGCTAGTACTTTTTCGTAGAAGATTGCTGAACCTTTCGTTGTATGTTTTCCTAGATGTGATGGATGGCCCTACCGCACCTGGCAAGCAGAGCGTGGGCGCCTCGCTTGATGAGAGCGTAAGCATCACGGAAGCCGCCAGCGGAGAGCAGGAGAGATGCTGTCGAAGGCAGCGAGTGCGCTAGGCGCCCTTCACAGCAGCTTCTTTCCAGATGACGAGTTGCCATCGACATTTGCAGAGTTGGTGGAGCTGTTCAAGCCAGAAGGGACTACCGTCGCCGATTTCAGTCGCGAGCAAATGGTAAGTGGTGCCCAGACTACTTTTCTCATGTTGCTCGCGCACGGAGTCGAGCAGATTTTGACACGGTGACGACGAAGTTCCCGAGAGGTCCTGGCGGCAAAACCGTCGGGTTAGGTACGTGGATGGAGGCCGCCAAAAAGTATGCTCAACAGCTTGTAAGAACTGTTGAAGACAGGGCCGCCAAGGTCCAGGCCAGGAAAGCCTCCTCCAAAAAGTCGATGGCCACCGAGTGATTCTTCAGTCGACTAGTTGTGTCGAATTAGGGCTAGGTCGGAGTCCATGTCATATTTTGTGACAGCCGAACCTTATATGTTATGATCTGTAATGATACCTTATGATCACGCGAGTATGCGTGTTCTTTTGCTACACTTTGTATGGATGTCATCTTTTATGCCTTTTGCTTTTTCACCTGAAAGGCTATGTGCTGTATCTCGCTGAATTATATGCTCTGTTTCTCATTTCTGACATGAGATTTGTGTGATGCTTGAACAGCCACGAGAACCCGCTACTTCAGTTGGTTCCTCGCAGACTCAGACTGCCACCCGATCACAGGCTCAGGTGGCAAATGATGCCAAAGTAATGAGTATATGAAAACTCGATGCGTGAGACTGGAGCAAGAGCTAAAGAGTGCTCAGCGCGAGCTGAATACGCTGAGAATGAGACCAGCTCCGGCCACACAACGAGAGGATTATGTGCTTGGCGAGATGGACCTTGTAAACAGGCAACTCGAGTGTGAGTACCATCTTTGCTCTGATTATGGATTGTTTGGCTGCTCTTTTGTCGTTTGACTCGATTTGTTCTTTTTGCAGGTTTCGTCTCTGACTTCCAAGCAGAACAAACTCGCGTTGAAGAGCGTTTGGATAATGCTACTGACAACCCGACAACTGGGCGTCAGCATTTTTGGCTTGATAGGTTCCGAGCGCGCACACTCGCTACTTTGAAGGATCGAGCTTGGCGAAGCGCTCATACTCGAGTTATGCAGGGCGGCTTTGATTCCATCAACCAGACCCTTTTTCCAACAGGACCACAACCACAAGGAATCCATGCCTTGCTCGATCGTTCCGTCATGCAGGCCCCATCCGGGAGCTGCTTACCCAGAAGCTTGTGGTTGGAGCCAACGCGGCGATGGCGTATGTGCGGAGTCGACGTCCCAACTTGGTGTTGCCGCCACCCGCCATTGGAGCGACTCTGTCTCAGGAGGACCTTGATGGCACTTCTATCTGCGAGGATGCTGATCGAGCGGACCCACGACCAATTCTTTGGTCCTGTGCTACCCATCAAGGATGAGCCTGAGGACTAGAGGTTCTTTGTGTATAAACTTGTAGAGGGGGCAGCCCCCGAGTGTGAATTTGCCACTTGTATATAATATGAATTGTTTACGTTATATTCCGCAGCCCCCGAGTCTATCGAGTGGGGTTTATGAGAATGTTTCGAGTGTGAACTAATAATTGCGCAGCCCCCGAGTGTTAGAGTGGGGCTGTGAATTTTTTGTGATGTCTAAAATTCGACTTTTGCTTTGAGACTCAGCCCCCGAGCGTGCGAGTGTGGCTGTGGAGTTTTGTGTATGCTGAAGTTTATCCAACTTTGCTTTGAGACTTAGCCCCCGAGCGTTCGAGTGCGGCTAAGGTACTTGTTAGTGAGTTATGCGAACAGAAAAGGATAGGAGGAACATTGATTATATTCCACTTTTGAATGTTAAGCTGCAGGCCGCCTCATTAAAAACCTTCCAGCCCCCGTAGGTACCCTGGTAAGGAAAAGAGCGCGTCTGAAACCTGCAGCCATCCGACATATCGCCTATTACATTGTATGACTGAGCAGCCTAAGCATAGAAACGGCGCAGGTGCGCAACGTTCCAAGGATTATTCGAAACTTCGCCTGTCTTCGCGTTCTTCAGTCTGTACGCGCCACCGTCGATGACCTCGGTGACGATGAAGGGTCCCTCCCATGGGGAGGCGAGCTTGTGCACCTTCTTCTGCTTCAATCGAAGCACCAGGTCGCCAACCATGAAGGACCTGGTGCGCAGTCGACGGCTATGGTAGTTGCGGAGATCCTGCTGATAGACAGCTGTGCGAGCCAGGGCCGTGTCGCGTGCTTCTTCGAGCAAGTCGACTGCATCTTCGAGTGCTTCGTCTGCGTCGTCTTCGTTGTATGCTGCCACCCTTGGTGCATCGAACTTTACATCGGATGGCAGGATTGCCTCTGCGCCGTAGACCATAAAAAATGGCGTGAATTGTGTAGGCGTTAGGAGTTGTGCGCAAGCTCCATAGCACCGACGGAAGTTCTTCAACCCAGGCACCCGCGGCCTTTTGAGTGGCACCAGGAGGCGCTTCTTGATTCCGCTGCACACGAGTCCATTGGCTTTTTCAACTTGGCCATTGGACTGCGGGTGCGCCACGGATGCATAATTGAGCGTAATGCTTTGCTCTTTGCAGAAGGAACGAAATTCTTCAGCCGTGAAGTTTGTGCCGTTATCAGTTATGATGCTGCTTGGGACGCCGAAGCGGTAGATGATGGTCTTTATGAAGTTAACTGCCGTAGTAGCAGTCGAGTTTGTGATGGGGACTGCTTCGATCCACTTTGTGAACTTGTCGACTGCCACCAGGAGATGAGTATGCCCTCCATGCGAAGATTTTTTGAGTGGCCCAACCATATCGAGCCCCCACTGGGCGAAAGGCCAGGCCAATGGTATTGTCTTCAATGCTGATGCAGGTGCGTGCGGCTTTGTGGCGAATTTTTGACAGCCGATGCACCTTTTGACTATGTCCTCCGCGTCCTTGAGTGCTGTGGGCCAGTAAAAACCTGCTCGAAAGGCTTTGGCTACGAGTGATCGGCTGCTGGCGTGATGTCCGCAGGTACCTGCATGAATATCTCGAAGGATGGCTTTGCCATCTTCGAATGCGATGCATCGTTGGAACATACCTGATATGCTTCGTTTTACAACTCATTGATGACGGTGTATGCTTTAGATCGTCGAGTGACACGTCGTGAGTCGGTTATGTCGTCAGGTAGCTCGTTGCGGAGTATGTCAGGAAAGGTTGAGTCCAAGTTGGCTCAATGAGGAGTACCTCGACTGGCGGGTCCTCTGTGCTGGGTGTTTTGCTTTGGCTGGTGCGGTCGATGTAGGAGGTGCTCGTTTTTCCTTGATTGATCTGTGCTCAATGCGCTCGAGGAAGACACCAGGTGGAACTTGCGCCTGGTCGAGCCTAGGTTGGCTAGCATGTCTGCTTCCTCGTTGCTTTCTCTCCATGTGCCGCAACTCGCAGCCTTCGAAGCTGCCCTCCATTATGTTGTACAGGTCGCGGTAGGCGATCATGTTGTCTGCAATGGCGTCACAGGCCTTCATTGTCTTTGCACCACCAGATTCGAGTCACCGTAGATCATTAATCGAGTGCACCCGAGAGCTTTGGCCATCCGCATGCCATGGATCAAGGCTTCGTACTCGGCCTCGTTGTTTGATGGTAACTCGAACCCCATTTGCAGGACGTAGCGAAGCTTGTCTCCTTTTGGCGATATGAGGATGACGCCTGCACCTGCACCTTCGTTTTTCTTGGACCCATCGAAGTACATGGTCCATGAGTTGGACACATCTGGCGCTCCAGGCAACTGGCCTCGATCCACTCGGTTGTGAAGTCAGGTAAGACTTGTGCTTTGATGGCCTTCGGGTGATCGTACTGATGTCCCTTGGTCCCAGCTCGATGAGCCATTTTGCGACTCTCCCAGTTGCGTTGGGGTTTGTGAGAATATCCCCGATCGCTGAGTTACTGATTACAGTGATCGGGTGTTCTGCGAAGTAGTGCGTCAGCTTTCTTGATGACATGAACACGGCGTAGGCCAGCTTTGATAGTGCGGGTACCGCTGTTTTGATATGGAGAGGACCTCACTCAAGTAGTAGACTGGGCGTTGTATGCTTGGGCGTGTCCCTCTTCCATGCGTTCGACCACCAGTACGGTACTCACCACCCTGTTGGTAGCCGAGACGTATAGGTATAGCGGTTCCCGTTCCTTGGGTGCGACGAGGACTGGAGGGCTTGTGAGGACTCGCTTGAGTTCCGTGAAGGCTGCTTCGGCTTCTGGCGTCCACTCGAACTTGTCTGCTTTCTTCATCAGTTGATAGAACGGGAGTGCTTTTTCGCCTAGTTTGCTGATGAAGCGACTGAGCGCCGCCACTCGACCTGCTAATTTTTGTACGTCATGAAGCTTTGAAGGCCTTTGCATTGTCAAGATGGCCTGTATTTTCTCCGGGTCAGCCTCGATTCCACGAGCTGAGACTAGATAACCCAAGAGCTGCCCGGCTGGTACGCCGAACGTGCACTTCTTGGGATTGAGCTTGATGTGGAAGTGTTTGAGGTTGGCGAACGTCTCCCGTAGGTCGTCGAGTAGTGTGTTTTCTTCCCTTGTTGTGATGACAATGTCATCCACATATACTTGGACGTTTCGTCCGATCTGCTTTTTGAGGCAATCTTGCATCATGCGCTGGTATGTCGCACCCGTTTTTGAGCCCAAAGGGCATGGTTGTGTAGCAGTAGACCCCGAGTGGGGTTATGAACGCCGTTTTTCTTCGTCTTCTTCCTTCATCCTTATCTGGTGGTAACCTGAGTAAGCGTCCAGGAAGGACAGGCGTGCGCATCCAGCGGTGGAGTCGACGATCTGGTCGATTCGAGGTAGCGGGAAGTGATCCTTTGGACAGCATTTGTTGAGGGCTGTGAAGTCCACGCACATCCGAAGGATATCTGTATGCTTCTTTTCTACAAGTACGGGGTTAGCCACCCATTGTGATTTCTTGATTTCTCGGATGAACCCTGCCGCGAGTAGTCTATCAACTTCAGACTCGACGGCGCTCTTTTTGGGCCGGAGACGCGGCGCATTGTTTGTTTTACTGGCTTGGCATCTGGAAACAGTTGGAGAGAGTGCTCGGCGAATTCCCTGGGATACCTGGCATGTCGGCTGGACACCACGCAAATATCTCCCAGTTCTCACGGAGGAATTCGACGAGCGCGCTTTCCTATGCGATAGGCAGACTCGATGATACATTGACTGTCTTGGACGGATCGGTCGGGTGCACCTGATGTGACCTTGTGTCATTTGTTGCGTTGAACGCTCTGTCGACTGCCAATTTTTTGTGTTCCGGCATGAGTGTGCGGTCGTTGGAAATCGACAGATCGGCGAGTGCTTCTTCCATACCGAACGTCTCAGAGATTTTGCTGAACTCACGGTCGCAAGAATCGGACCTTTGAAAGTTTCCAGTGACAGTGATGACTCCTTTTGGCCCTGGCATCTTTAGCTTGAGGTAGGCATAATGTGGGACTGCCATGAATCGAGCGAACGTTGGGCGTCCAAGTATGGCGTGGTATTGTGACTTCCAGTCGACGACCTCGAACTCAATCGATTCCGTCCTGAAGTGACTTGGGTCCCCAAACGTGACGTCGAGTTGTATTGTGCCTTCTGGACTGACTGCTTTGCCTGGGACGATACCGTGGAAGGTATTTGTGGACTTTGGTAGATTTTCGACTGACCTGTTCATTTTGCGGAGTGTGTCTGCAAAGATGATGTTGATGCCGCTGCCTCCATCCATGAAGACTTGGTCATGGCGTAACCTCCAATTTGCGCGTCGAGTACCAGAGCTGCGTGCCCTGGTCGAACTACAGCTGGGGGGTGGTCCTCCCGGCTGAAGTTTATGGCAGTTTCGGATCCCTTCAAAAATTCAGGAACAGCAGGAGGTGCCATGGCAGCCATGTTCACCTGTCGAGTGCGTAGTTTTTGCTGCCTATTGGAGGGGCGACCCTTCTGTATCATGTACATCTGCCCCTGAGGCTGAGGGTACCGATCCTCCTCTACCCGAGGACGGGTGTATGGCGCCCGCACATGTCCGCCTGGCAGGCTGTGGTGGTGGTGGAGGTGCCATCAGGGCAGGTACGTGTTGGCTGAGGTGCAGTTGGGCGGGTGCCTTTCTGAGATTCATGTATTCAGATGCCAATTCTTCGAATTCTCTACAGTTCTTCAACGAGTGATTGGAACGCAATTTCCGTCCTCCCCTTTGTACAGGTGGAATCTGCAATAGTCATCCATCTTGTCATCGAATGAGCGCTTGTTTTGTGCATCAGAACGTGGCTTTCGCCACTCTTGCTTCTTGTAGCTGTTACTTCGTTGCTCGCGGTCTCGACTGTCCCGGCGATCGTCTGGCCTCCGGTCGCTTCTGTCTTGGTCGTCACGGGGTTGTGTGAACCCAGCCGCCATGAACTCGGATCTGTCGTCGTCGTGATGACGTTTGGAACGCTTGCGCCTCCGATCGTCTCTGTATGTGTCCCTGCGGCTTCGACTGCCGCTGTCATGGTTGTCGCGTGGTGAGGAGGCGCGGGTTGCTCGCACCGAGTCTTCTCCATCTGCCCACTCAGTCGCGATTTTTATGAGGTTAGCCAGGAGGTTGGCTTTTCTCGACCAAGAGCTTCTTTGAAATCTCGCCTGGCGAGACCCATGATGAAGGCGTCCATGGCCCTATCTTCCGATATTGCGCCGACTGAGTTGCGTATGGTGGTCCATCGCCGTATGTATGATCTCAAGTTTCGTCTGATCGCTGAGTGCAGGCTCTCAGTTCTTCGAATGTTTTCGGTCGCTCGCACAGAGGTTCGAAGTTTTTGATGAAGTCTCTGCGGAAGTGATCCCACGAGTCGTATGTTGATGGAGGTAGCGCTTGAGCCAGTCGCGAGCTGTACCTTCGAGCATGAGTCGTATGTATTGCATCGCCGTAGTGTTCGTGCCTCGTTGGCATGAGACGGCGAGTCTGTAATCTTCTAGCCATCCTGAAGGTTCCTGTCGACCTGTGTACTTGGGTTGCTCAGATGTTAGCTTGAACCCTTTGGGCATCCTTGTCTCGCGGACGCGGCGTGAAACACAGAGCTCCGCATGGCTCGGGCTCCCGGTCGGAATATGAGTCGCTACTTGAAGACCTTCGAGATCTGCTTCTGCTGGACCTGTGTCGGCGTGTGCCTTTCCTTGTTTCCTCCGAGTGGCGACTGCGACCGCTACGATCGTGTGCTGCTGTCGCGAGCTGACTATGTTGCGATCTCGACTCCCTCCTGGAGTTTTTGCATCCGGTGTATGGCCTTCACCGCTAGGGCCAGTGATTTGAGCTGTTGGCGATGCAGGGTTGCGTTGGGATCGTTGCCGGAGGCTGTGTTGCTTTGAGGTAAGCACCCACAGAGAAAGAGCACCCGCAGCTGTTTTGGGTACGGGATCCTTCGTCATCGTGTGTCATGAATGACAAGTCTAGGTTGCGAGTAATTGCCGCTCTCTCATCTTCGGGAGGCGCGCCAGCCTCGATCCGCCTCTTGGGCTCGCCCGCCCTGTGGAGCTAAGTGATAGTTGTCTTCTTCGCGCTCGAGATGCTGGCTTGCCTTTTGCGCTCATCGAGTGCTGCTTTGATGTTTTGCAGGCGAAGTGATTCCTGCCAGTTGAAGTACTGGAAGGTCAACATCTCTTCCGGAGTTGCGTCTGCTGGCATCATTGTGCACTCCTTAATTACTTTGTCTGCTTTTGCTGCCATCTCAGCAGTAATTGTCAGAGTTGTGACCCCATCCGGCATAGTTACCGTGCATGGGAATTCTGTAGGCCTGCGGGAGGCTGCGGCTTCAGATGATTCTCCGTTGATGGCAACGTAAACCTGGTGGGGGATGACCCGCGGGTACGTGTATGTGCTGCCAAGTCCTGTTAGGACTCGACGTCTTCATCAAGGCTCATGTCGGAGTCGATATGCCCGTCGAGTGGTCCGTCTGGACGGATCTCGTTGTCGATGCGTTCAGTCTATGCTCATCTCGGCGTCAGCGAAAACGTTGTAGGACCTCGGAGTCGAGTTTGTTGGTGCAGATCTCAGAGTCGTGCTGTCGTTATGAAGTTCGAAGTCGCGAGGGAGATCCCGCAGTCGAAGGTGTCATCGAGTGGAATCTAGCTCGAGATCGTTTTTGCGTACGCTGATTCAGCTTCCTCACCTTGGAGTTCTTTTGCGAAGAACTCGTTGATCTCTCGAGTCGACATGGTTGTTGCAGATGAGCAGGCTTCGAGAATCGATGATGGGACGGACGCAGTCGATGGAGCCTCGGGTGCGGCAGTCGCGAGTTGTTGCAGATCTGTCAAGTCCTGCGTACCAAACTTGTTTACGAAAAAATTGAATGCTCCAACAGTTAAATCCAAACCTGACTCGAGACCAGCAAACGTCTCTCGGGCTTCTGGCGAGTGTGGAGCAAATGCGCCTTTTGTTGGTGAAGTTGGCGGGCTGCCAATTTTCGAGTGATCGGCGAGTTGCCGTATGTTGACTGAGTCGTCGAGTTGTGGTTTGTCGATGCAGTCGGCGAGTTGCCGTTGTAGATGCGATCGGCGAGTCGCCGTTTTCCATGGAACCGGTGAAACCGTGAGTCCAGCACTATTCTTTCCCACAGACGGCGCCAATTGACGAGGGGTTAACTCATCAAATCCCATGGTTAAGGACCTAGGGTTGAGATTACGAGGGAGAGAACGTGGTAGAGCTGGTAGTTTCGTCGGCTGACAAGCAAAAGCAAGGATTTACCCAGGTTTAGGCCTCCGGAGAGTAACACCCTACTTCCTGCTTGTCTGGTATTGATCTGAGGGTATATGCGAGCTACAATGGAGTCCCGGCGAGATGTCGATCTCGCTAGGGTTTTGGTGGTTCAAGTGTTGCCTATCCTGGATCGGCGGCCCTCCCAGCCTTTATATAGCAGGCTGGGTCTCGGGAGTTCGCAACCGACTCAGATTACATGTAAGGAAAGTCTAAACCGACTATGTCTATGCCTAATCTTGGAGGATACTCCATCTCCTTGGGCCTTCCGTCATGGGCTTCTGTAGGCTCTTGATAGTTGGGCCTTAGTCGATACGTGCACCAGGTACCCTCATGGTAGGGTACCCGAGAGTTATATCCCTGTCACCAACACACAAGTAAACGGAGTTCAAAATAAACCAATAGTTTAGCAAAAAAGATAAAATAGACATAAGCTATAAGAACCAAATGAACTAGCAAAACTTGTGCCCGACCCATGCAAATATCAAATAACCTAATAGACTTCTCCCCGTTTGAAATCAAGACGCCAAAAAGGAAAAAGACCGGGGCTAGCGAACCGAAGGATCACTCGTACTCGTCATCCTTGTAGCCGCTTGTGGTGCCATCTTTATCTGCATGCCCTTGGAGGGGACTTCATCGTCCCAAGTGGCGTTCGTGTTGCTCCAATTCTCATAAGGAACTGTCGACACAAAGGACTCGCTATCAAGCGTCAACTGCAAAGCTTGCATGATCTTATTTTGAGTACAGAGGGTCAACTTCCTCTCATTGTAGCATTCATAATGTTCCTTGTAAACCTCAGCATGCATTGATATGTCTAAAACGTATCTGTAATTTTTGATTGATTCATGTTACTTTTATATCATTGCGAAATATTTCTACTATGATTTAATATCATTTTATTGGACTAACCTATTAAAAGATGCCAAGTGTCAATTTCCGTTTTCTGCAGTTTTTGTATTTCAAAAAAGCTATTAAAGAAATATCGTCGGAAAAGGGCGATAATTTATGCGGATTTTTTTTGCACGGAAGAAGACTAAGGATCAGCCAACCCCGGGGGGACCCATAGCGCAGCCGTGGGCCCCACCAACGGGCCAGGGCTGACCCAAAGCCTGAGGCTACGCGTGCCCTTGGGGTGTCGCCTCTCGACGGGTCTTCGCCTATAAATTGCGTTTAACCCTGAAATGTTCAGGGACGGAATATATTTTGCAAAAGGAAAAAACTGAGCCACTGCCATCAAGGAATCCCTAATTCGTGTGGGGTTCTAGAGTCCGCTCCGGCACCTTGCCAGAGGGAGAAATCATCGCCGTAGGCATCTACACCAACCTTGCTGCCTCCATGACGATGCATGAGTAGTGTATCTTTATTCTAGGTGTCCATAGCAGTAACTAGATGGTGATCTATTTTTCTTGTGCTTCAATACAATGGTCTCGTGAGCTGCCTTACATGATCGAGATTCATCAGATGTAACTGCCAGTTGTTGTGTTTGTCGGGACATGATGAATTGTGATGTTATGATCATATTGTGCATGTTATATATATGATTATATTGATTTATTTACGTTCTTATATGCTCTCTGATTTATATGATTGATTTGTACAAGTAGTATTTTAAATCCCCAAGAGGGAGTATATGTTGGATATATAGTGGGTTCATGCCTCGTTCATCTCTGGTCTCGAGTTGAGAAAAACGACTAAGAGTAACGGTATGTTGTTGCTACTAGGATAAAAAGCGATGTTTATTTCCACTTATTGATAATAAATGTTGTTTACATCATGTAATGAGTTTACTGCAATACTGTGTCGTTTACAATTTAATTTCTTAGAGATGCATTGTTGGATAGCGGTATCGAAGTGGAGTATTAGTTTTAGATGTGGTGCCGGTGCGCGGTCTATATATGTTGACGTGATACCTACATAAATATTTGCCTTGAACACTCTATCATAATGCCATGATCATAATTCTGTCAATTGACTAGCTGTAATTTGATTACCCAATAATGTTTTTTTTAAGGAGACATGTCACTAGTGAAACTATGCCCCCCGGTCAATCTTTTACATTGTTTACAACCTCGTTTACATACTTTTCACCATCATTAGCTCGTTGGTCCGTTTTTTACTTTTGTGTTTATTGCTATTTTCTTCCACACTATACGTATAATCCTTTGTTTTTAGCGAGACAGGAAGTTTCACAACGTTCCTAAAATGTTGAAAACAAAAAGCTTTGTGTTTTGTGTGTAAGTTCCAATTCAAACTTTGCTAAGCTTTGCACTCCTACTAATCTTCACTCAGGAAAATTTTCTGCTACTCATAACTTAGACTTGGGGTTTACAACAGTCATCATGCATACAAAGCATCTTCTTCCAAGCAGCCTTTCATTAGAACTTGTCATTCCTTTGCCGTGAGGGCTGGCCACCGCCGTGTGTCTTCCTTCGAGAACCACGTCCCCTCATATCCACATCCGCAAATGCCACTTTTTGTTGCATGGACATCTTCATCTTCATGTTGACGGCTCCCTGAACCTCGCGATCATCTTCAAGATTTTCCATATTGTACTTATACTTGATCTTCAAAGCTCGCATGATCTTTGTTACGATTATGGTAAAATGGTATGTTGGTACGCGAGTGAGGGGCGTTCAATTGTCTGATCTGTACTAGTAGTGTAACTTGGTCCCCCTATATCCGTTTCAAAGTTAGAACTGGACATGGCTACGGAGAGTGTACAACAAGAACTCGGTAAGCTTGACCCACTGTTGCTTGAAGTCCAAATTGGCGAACGCCGAAATGGGGTTCAGCGCAATACCTAATCCTTACAACTTAGACCAGTTTCGAGTCTCGAACAATAGTCAATTATTGAGTCCATTTCAGTTCCTATCAACCGGCCTGCTCCCGATCGAGACCGAGACTGCGTGCTTTCGAGTCTGGAACAATACTCTATTAACCTTGGCTCGTCAAGTCGTGGCTCCATTTCAATGAGAACAATACTCTATGAAGACGGCAAGATTTTTTCATCCCTAAGCAGCCGGGGAAAAGTCACTACGGCTGCGTACGTGAGCGCCAGTTTTACCTAACTTTTCTCTACGGCCGCGCGTGATATTTTAAAGGACAAAATGGTAGTGTGATTATCTTCCCCTGTCGCCTTCTTTGATATCTTAAAGGACAATGGTCTAGCTAGCTGTAGGTCCTTGCAGTCTCTATTCATTATTCTGAAAAGAAAACTTTGCCACTTTGATATCTTCCATTCTTAAAGTGCGATGAGAGAGTCCAGTTTCGTCCCAAGATTATCCCCCACCTCAAGCCCGCCGGCTGTTCTCTCCGAACTCGAAGAACTATGCACCTCAGCTAAGTTTTCTCGACCAATCACCCCCTCATATCTCTTTGCTGCCGAATGGGTAGATCGAGCATTCTAGTACTCCCTCCGATCCATATTAGTGGGCACAAATTTGTCTAGATACACATGTATCTAGTCTAAATACTTAAATAGATACATATGAATTTAGACAAATCTATGCCCACTAATATGGATCGGAGAGATAGTAGTTTTTATTCTCCTACTGCAGAGTTTATTCTGCAGATCCGATGATCAGCTGACACACACAAAACCACTCTCTCCCAGCAACAAGCTCATCTCCAAGAGCGGGGACTTTGCTCTCGGCTTCTTCTCCAAAACCAACTCCAGTAATCAGAGCTTATACCTTGGCATCTGGTACAACAACATCCCGGAGCGCACCGTCGTCTGGGTCGCCAACCGTGATAGCCCAATCAGCGCTGCTCCATCAACAATCCTCGCCATCACAAACACCTCTGACCTGGTGTTGACAGACTCCAAAGGCCTCACATCCTGGCTGTCGAGGAACAACATCAGTACCTCTGGAGCAACCGGAGTGCTGCTCAACACGGGGAACTTTGTCGTCCGGCTGCCAAACGGCACGGACATATGGCAAAGTTTCGATCATCCCACCGACACCCTCCTTCCAAGCATGAGGTTCTTGCTGAGCAACGTCGCCGCCGGGCGCCTTGTTGCCTGGAAGGGCCCCAATGATCCTTCGTCGGGGGACTTCTCCTACAACGGCGACGTTACATTTCCGGATCTTCAGTTCGTCATTTGGAACAAGACCAGGCCGTACTGCCGCGTCAGCGTGTTGGGCAGTGTGTCACTGTCTGGTGGTACATTACTGAACAATGGTAGCTCCGTCCTGTACCAACAAGTTGTCAGCTCTGGGAACGAATTCTATTACATATTTACAATCTCCGAAGGCTCACCGTTTACACGTGTCATACTTGATTACACGGCCAGGGTGAAGGCTCTAAGCTGGAACAATCGCTCGTCGTCATGGGCACTCATCGCTGCAACTCCTGCTGCTGCGTGCGACATCTACGGGTCATGCGGCCCGTTCAGCTATTGCGACCTCACCCAGACTGTCCCTAAATGCCAGTGTCTTGATGGGTTTGAGCCCGACGGTCTTAACTTTTCAAGAGGATGTCGAAGAACAACGATGCTAGAATGCGACAAGCAAAGTCATTTTGTAACCTTGCTTTGATGAAGGTTCCCGACAAGTTCTTGCGTATATGGAACAGAAGCTTTGATCAATGTGCGGCCGAGTGCAGCCGCAACTGCTCGTGCACGGCTTACGCTTACGCCAACTTGAGCAGTGCTGGTGCTATGGATGACCCGTCGAGGTGCTTCGTTTGGTCTGGAGAGCTTATTGACATCACGAAGATCACCTACGGCGAGAATTTGTACCTCCGGCTCGCAAGCTCCTCTGGTATTCCTGTGTCTCAAATAGGCTTAACTGAGTTCTCCACACAAATAGCATGTGTTTGCCAAAATTTATACCAGTCTTAAATAGGGCATGTGCACATGATTTATCATGCAAATATATATATATTAGAAAACGAAGTTGAAATAATTATACAGCAGTACTGTTTATGACAAATTATATCGTGCATATCCAACTAATTTGCACGCCATGGGCATTTTCCTCTCACTAGGGCCTCTTTGATTCATAGGATTCTATAAACATGGGAATAAGGAAAGTGTAGATTGGAGTGTCAAATCATTAGGATTTATAAGTAATGTTTTATATAACATAGAAAACCATAGGTTGGAGTGGATGGAAATTTTTCTCCAAAACATAGTACTAATGATTCCTTAAAAAAAATTCTTAAGGTTTGTAATTCTGCTAATGAAATGCTTACCATATACAGGAAAGTCCCCTAATAAGTAATTCATATGTTCCTAATTATAAGAGGTTTTAGCTTTTTCTGATTCGCATGTATCTCGACACGTTTCGGTATATAAATTCACTCATTTTAGTCCCTATGTTGTCCAGATTGAAATACCTAAAAAATCTTATAATTTGGAACCGAGTGAGTATCAGAATTCTCCAAAATTCCTTTGAATGGAAGAGACCCTTAAATTTGAAATTTGTTGTCTCACACAACAAGTTACTCCGTCAAATTCACAAAAACATAATGTTAGGTACTTAAATTATAGTAATCTTGGCACTTAATTAGCTTCATAGATCTTTTATGGTAAGTATGCAAGTGGATTTCACATATCTGATTGATTGCATCTTCTCAGTTGACAAGAAAAGCAGTTCAATAAAGATAGTACTCCCGATTATTGCTTGCCTGCTGCTACTAGCATGCATATCCCTCTTCTGGAGGTACAAATACAGAGGTACGTTAGAAATGTCTTCTTGTTTTTGACGTATTACGTTAGTACAAGAGTGGGCATAAATGGATGTCCTAACCAGCAGGAAAATGGCGAAAGAGGGAAAACATGAAGAAACTAATGCAGGGATACTTAAACACTTCCAACGATCTCGAAGAGAAACATACAGAATTTCCTTTTGTTAGCTATGAAGACATCCTTTCTGCAACAAATGTGTTTGCTGATTCCAACTTGCTTGGACGGGGAGGTTTTGGCAAAGTTTACAAGGTAATAGAAAGTGGCTGCTACAGTGTGATATGTTTTGGATAGAAAAGCAAGGCTATTTTACCCCTCAATTGTTAGTTTGGATTATGCCATCCAGTATCCAAGCATCAAAACTGCTACAATCAATCCCCACTCGTAGTTGCGTATCATTATTGTTATTTCTAACTGAACCTTTGCAGACCGAACAATTACTAGATATTGAAGTGCATGCTAAACATGTCCTTGACGCCATATTATGCAAAATTGATGTGGCTTAGGATGAGATAGTCATTTGCACTAGCTGTGGTATTCAAAGGTGCCAATAAGAAGTTTTTGGAGCTGAAAATCTTTTGGGCCAGAGTTAAAAGAGGTTAAAATGGTCCTTTTCATGTAAAAGGGGCAACTATAGGAGTGGAACATTTTGGTTTCCAATTCTTGTTCGATTGAAAAATGTGAACTCATGTAGGCAATGTTGAAAGGTGGAAATGAAGTTGCTATCAAAAGGCTTAGTGTGGGATCTGGACAAGGTATGTTGGAGTTCAAAAATGAAGTAGTTATAATCGCCAAACTACAACATAAGAACCTAGTCAGACTTCTCGGTTACTGCATCCATGAAGATGAGAAGCTACTGATCTACGAATACTTACCTAACAAAAGTTTGGATGCCTTTATTTTTGGTATGTGCTAGTTTGTTGATCACGCGTCTCAAAATTCTTATATTAAACAAAATGATATTTATGATGACTAACTTCATTTCATATTGATCATGCAAGATGTTGCAAAACAACATGTGCTTGATTGGTTGACACGGTTCAAAATTATTAAAGGAATAGCAAGAGGTCTTCTTTACCTTCATCAAGATTCAAGATTAACAATAATTCACAGAGATCTCAAGGCAAGCAACATCTTGTTAGACCAAGAAATGACAGCTAAAATTTCAGATTTTGGTATGGCAAGAATATTTGGTGCAAACCAGGACCAAGAAAACACTACTCGGGTTGTTGGGACATAGTAAGTAATGGTGTACTAAAACTCTACAGTTTTGTGACATGGTATAGTTTATTTTATATATTCTTGGCTGACTTATTGTTTAATATTTTAAACAGTGGTTATGTCTCCTGAATATGCAATGAGAGGTGCCTTTTCTGTAAAATCAGATACTTATAGCTTTGGAGTTCTTCTCTTGGAGATTATTAGTGGATACAAGATCACCTCACCTCAGCTCTTAACAAACTTTTTTAGCCTTATAGCTTATGTAAGTATTCTCATATACCTGAAATTTGCAGCAAAGTAGTAACTTTGTTATGACTTCATTATATTTGCTCAGACATGGGGATTATGGGAAGATGGAAAAGCTACCGAATTGGTGGACTCCTCGGTTGTTGCGGGATTCTCACTTCATGAAGTTCTACGTTGTATTCATGTGGGTCTTTTGTGCGTTCAAGACCATCCCAGCGACAGGCCTCTAATGTCCTCGGTTATATATATGTTAGAGAATGAAAGTGCAGTGCTTCCAACTCCAAAGGAGCCTTTATATTTTGCTCTGAATAATCGTGAAGGTGGTGAAGAAAGGGAGAGCATGCAAAATCTGAATGGCATGAGTATCACAACACTAGATGGTCGTTAGATGTTTGTAACTTAGTGTGTGTCAACTTCTGTACAGTTATGGTGTATGATTTACGACTGAATATTGACTACTGATACCCGCAAAAAAAAAAGATTGACTACTGATTGTAGTTAAAATTTATTTGTTTTTAGGTTAGAATGAAGCGCGATGATGAGCACTGTTATAGTGAATTTACTGAATCATCTTTCGGTGACGAGTAAACCTGATTGTCGAGGGAGTCGAACCATCTGATTGCTAACGCACTTGAAGCTCAAGAGGGAGAGCAAGATGGAGGGACAAAGTTCAAGGGTTTCGGAAACGTTCGAATTTCAATTAGAACTATGCCAATTCGAAAATGTTGAACTTCCCTAAATTTACATCCACTCTAATATTTATCTTCTAGTTGATATTGTTGAGCAAAGTATATGGTTGTTGAGGAATACATTTAAGAAAAAATAGATTTGGGTAAATGTGGTGGAATAATGAGAGGTCCCAATAGGAAACATGGTAAGTTGTCCACCTCTGGTTTGTCCGAACACCTCTCAAATGAACAAATGAGGTCCATTTGAGAGGTCACTCTTGGAGATGCCTAGCACTTATAGCAAAACCGACTTTTGGTAATGGCTATGGCGCTATCATCTTGGAAAGTCATTTCTAGGTCAACTCTGGTAGCCTTTCAGATAGAAATAGATATATTTAAATCGCCCAAGAATTGGTCAAAGCCACCGTTTTATATCTCTTAGCACAAATGTTAGTCAATTTATCAGATCAGAGTCTCAGACGCATAAGTGATTCCATATGCCCAATTGTAAGTACATGCTTGACCGGGCGAGTCGATAATAAAGCATCCGAATTCAGACATACAATCACCCACTTTTGCCGCATAAAACCAAGCACTGCAGTATAGATTTCGGTACACAATGCTACTGCTACCTACCACAACTCCAACAAGCCAAGATTGTTTCCAGGCAGCCATTCACATGCAACGGCCAACCCAACCCAAACCGGCTCAATCAGATCAATACAGAACGGCAGCATCTGGAAAAGATGTGGTACACGCATCTTACGAGTGTAATCAGTGACTAGGCTACATTTTATGAACAGGATGATTACCGATAAATAATTATTAGCAGAGGGTGACAGATAACATTTGCACCAGCACACAAAAAAAGGTAGGCTTGGTGACAAAATCCTTGGCAAGGACGGACCTGTCTGAACTTGGATCGCCTGTCAGCAATCAAGATTCCTGTTGCCAGCCAGCATTGGCTGGACCGACCTCAGGGCGTGTGACTTTGACCTTTCTTATCCTTGGGTAACGGTGAACCAACCTCAACAGTGTCCTGCTCGCTATCAGATACATGAGGATCTATCCCTCCTTGAATGAGGAGAGTCCTCTTGGAGCCCTCAAGAGCTACACCCAGAACAATGTTATCTTCCATGGCAGGTCTAGATTCTTTCTTAGGATTAGGGAGAGAGACTGACCCATCTCCTTGTCGTTTTGTGGCTTCCGATGCTCGAGGCTCCACTTTAACAGCCTTGGAATCGACATTTTCGGTTGACGGAGATGGCGGTGTTGATCCCACGTGACCATTCTTGCTATTCTTCATCGGATCATCTTCTGAGACCATTTTTTTCTGTTCCTTCTTCTCGGGATTGCTTAAACTAGCACTGTCAGGCGAAACCGACTTGGTGTCTACCGATGTGCTTGTCTTGACATTCCGCTCTTCACGTGATGTTGGTCTAGCTTTAGACTTGCCTTCACTGACCTTTGCAGAGGTATCGATCAGAAGTGGACGGCCGCGTACACGATTATACATCTCCTCTCCAAATGGAATGTTATCGATGTCTGCATTTCCATATGATTTCTGGACTGTTCGAACTGGGGTTGCCAGCCTTGCCCTGTGATGGCCAACTATTCTAAGAAAATCCAACATAACATCTTCCTGTTGTGTATTTGGAACATTGCAGAAAAACATTGTGTCAGTGCTTAAAGTGATATCTAAATGCCAATATAATAAATGCACGTTGTGCTAAAATGGTACACTAGGCTTCTCCTGTCAAGCTTCATCTAAAAACAAATGAATGACTCTTATGTTGTCTTCGCTATGATATCAGAGAGGGGGGGGGGGGGGGGGGGGGGATAACACATGAAGTACCACATAGTGAACAGATCAGGAGTTCAGGTCTCATTTGGAGTAATCGCTGACGCTATGCTATTTGTTTCAAATTTAAGGCTCGAGGTTTAAACACTAAGTCATGCTATTTGTCCATCTTAGTGTATCCATAAAGTTTGCATTGTCTTCATTTTTGTTACGTAGTTGGATTTGCTTCCCTTTTTATGCTGATGACAGGTAAACAACCGCACATTCCCCAAAGCACCAAAACTTAACAAGGAGGATCGGAAACCAACAGAATCAGCAAGGTTTGGCAATTGAGGCTAGCAATATTATCTGCAATAATCATGCTGCATGTGCCCATTTAAACCAAATTTACACACATAGCACTTCATTGCGATCTTTGTTTAGATGCTCTAGTAGCAAATGGCTCACATAACACATGAAGTACCACATAGTGAACAGATCAGGAGTTCAGGTCTCATTTGGAGTAATCGCTGACGCTATGCTATTTGTTTCAAATTTAAGGCTCGAGGTTCAAACACTAAGTCATGCTATTTGTCCATCTTAGTGTATCCATAAAGTTTGCATTGTCTTCATTTTTGTTACGTAGTTGGATTTGCTTCCCTTTTTATGCTGATGACAGGTAAACAACCGCACATTCCCCAAAGCAACAAAACTTAACAAGGAGGATCGGAAACCAACAGAATCAGCAAGGTTTGGCAGTTGAGGCTGGCAATATTATCTGCAATAATCATGCTGCATGTGCCCATTTAAACCAAGTTTACACACATAGCACTTCATTGCGATCTTTGTTTAGATTCTCTAGTAGCAAATGGCTCACATCACTAGCTGATGCTCTGTGTTTTAGTGTACATCTGCAGTTTTATACTCAACTGGATATCAACTTATCATCCTGATTGGAGCGTTGCATGGCAGTTATTTCTACCATTTTAATTATGTTCAATTTGGAACAAAAGATTCCGGGTGATTTATCCCTGATTGCTATCACGGTCAAAATCCAGTTCCTGCCAACAGGTGAGAATCAGCCTGGAAATGGGAAATGGAACCTTGGATGTGGTTATGACATAGGGACACATACACTCGATGGGTCTGAATATTACTCCCTGCAGAACTGATTCTACTTAAACTGGGCAGCTATTTATTATGAACGCTACAAGCTAGAAAGTACTATCTATTAAGGAACAGAGGTACTACTATTCTTCAGAAAATTTATACATTTGACGAACAATGCATATGCCATACAAAATATGTGCCAATGATCTATTGCAAGTTAAATATACAGATACATTACCTGGACATTAAGATACTCCTCAAAATGTGAAGTCTTCACAAAGCAGGATATGTAGATCTACATGAAAACACAACAAAATGATTCCAACCTTAGATTAAGAATCCAGGACCAGTGTAAAACTGAAAGTAACAAAATAGAAGATTGTGTAATATTTTAAGGATCTAGACACTAGATGCATGAGCATGAAATGAAGAATCTTGACACCAGTTGAACACAAAGGTAAGGAAGTAGATGTGAAAAAAAAAGGAAAGGCAACAATTACCCACTAACTGATTTTTTTACTACCTGCATCCATCTTTCACAAAACTGTGCAAGTTACATGCTAGGAGTTTAAGCGTTTTCATGCTGAAGTCTTCAATGTGAATTGATCTGATTGTGTTCTAGATTTTAGACTTATAGTTGCAAAATCTGAGGGAAGCTGAATGAAATTGAATAAGAGCCTACTATCACAGGGTTTTGATCAGTTCCTAGCTGAGTTCTTTTTCTCTTTAAAAATAGTAGGGAAGGAGTGATCGTGCCAATCATGGTGTGCCATACTCACAATATAGGCCTTCATAATAAGTGATGGTGCGCTAGCATTTACATTTAAAGGATGGAATTACTTAATGTACCATGAGAGCTTGAGTTTCTTCATCAATTTTCTCAAAAAATACTCTTCTATGTAGCTTCTGTTGTTCTATATTATGATTTTTTGCCAAGACTTTCCGCATGTCAGCAACAATTATCTGCCAAAAGAAAACAGGGAGACGGGTTTAAGATAGGTCTCCATATACTGATAAAAAAGTCAAAGAAAAAGATGTAATGTGCAAGACTGATTCAACGCAGTTACACTAATTTTGCCAGCATCCATGTGGCTTATCGCAAGATAGGTCTTAATACGCCAATGGCTCCTTCGAGTGTTATTTCTCACTATAGACACTGTGAACTTATGGTTAGGAATGTATATAGCTTCCTTATCATCACCTCTAATAAGTGTTGGAGACCACAAGCCAACATGCTGAAAATCAATTTAGTTTGAGTCAGTGTGATGATAAGATTAAGCATAAAAAAATGGGTATGAACGTGTAACTAGTATTGGGCTATTGGCACATAAAAACAAAACCATGTATTATGGAAGAAATAACTACATAATTAGATGGGTATTGTTGAAGTAAGTAGATAAAATGAAACGAACAGAACATATCCACACTAAATGAAAAATAGTTCGAGGAAGTTTGAAATAAAGCATGCAAGGGTAAGACACCGACCTCAACAACACCAGCGACCTCAACACCATCTATTTTCGTAACGATCCATTCGTTCACAACAAAAGGGCGTGATGCATTGATCATAATACTTGAGATGAAGTTGGTCAAAATCTGCAAAAAAATTGAGATAGCTATTAGCATGTTTTAGCACGGTGGAACAGGATTATACAATCGATACAAAAAGTCCTGTACTACCTCACGACCAGCAAGTGTAAGCAATACTGTCCATAACCTCCAGCAGTTATCCACTTCTTGGTATTGACACCCAGCAACTCCATAAAGAGAGAAACAGCAGCAATCCAATGCCGGTATAAACAGCTTTTGTGGTAAAATCCAAAGCCATCTGTAAGAAACAAACTTCAATGACTGCTACCAAGCCATGGAGAAAATTGAGGGAAAAACATCAAGTCACAACAAGCAAAATAAAAAATAAAGGATATCTTGATTGTACAACTTAGAAGATTAAATTCCAACAACAACAACAACAACAACAAAGGTTCTTTTGGGTTTCATCTCCATAAGATTAAATTCCAATCACATTAAAATAGTTTAACCCAAGCTAACAAGTACATGCGGCTGCGATCAGATTAATTTCAAGTATATGCTTGCAAGAAAGAGAACGTAAACCTTGAAGTCATATATTCTACACTATGTCACTATTGTAACAAAAACACTAGACAGCCAGGCTTTCTATCTTCAATTCTTCATGCACCAACCACCACAACACTGCTATGAATAACTGAAGAAAACGAGGTTAAAAATTCCTTCAACAGACTGCTACACAACCTCCACCCACCTCTTTAATTCCCATAGTTAGTCAGTAAAAGAACTGCACAAAATGGGGGAGGGGGTCCCCGTCGCCAAAACAATCTCACATCCCTATATCCACCTATCCCAAAAAACTCACATCCTTATCTACCAATCCCCAGCAAACCCTGCAAATCTGCATCATGTTCCCTAGTGTTTGCCTTCAGAACAAAATCTGCATCTTGTCATAGTTATATCAGTAGAAAGCCATCTCACTTGGGTGATGTAGCTGTACAATCCCACCACCCAAGTTGCGTATTATTAAAAATAAAATGAATTTCCTACATGTCCTCAAAAAATGGCTTAAACAAGAAATATTGAAATCAAGCTGCCAAAACTACAGCCCGTACCCGAATAATGGAAGAGATTCTAGCTATGTTATATTATATATAAGAAAATCGATCTTACATTTCTTCTATCATTGGGGTTACGCGTGTCCACAAGGAATTTATGTACCTGCTGAATAAAACTAAAAGAAGATAAACCATGTTAGTACTTCCCAGGCTTTTGCATTTGACTATCAGTGAAATGCTTCTGTCATTATCTGTAAGCCAATATTTATGATTGATTCATTAAACTAAGTATCAAACAATCAGCAAGGTTGAGAATGTATCATATGCACCTTGTCATAATATATGCAATAGCCAGGACGGTAGATAATGATCTCACAAAAGTTACAAGGCGCATTTTAACAGCTTGGCTTGCTGCTGAAGGCAGCACAACTGGATCCAAACCCCTGTAGGACAGTGTGCGAGCAAAGAAAACAAATTAAAACGAAACTCAATAACTGATACTCCCTCCGTTCTAAATTAGTTGTCTTTCATTTGTACAAAAGTGGATGTATCTATACTTGTAACATGTCTAGATACATCCACTTTTGTACAAATGAAAGACAACTAATTTGGAACGGAGGGAGTACATAGCTAAGAATTCTGAGGCTGCAATATCGATCAGATAGGATTATTACTGCAAGAGAACATCACCAAATTCTGTTGTGGTTATACCTGCAGATTAGTGTCGCCCCTGTCCAAAGAAGCAAAGGTTGAAGGTAGGATCTAGAAATTACGTACGTAGGGCTCTGTTTCCAGTTTCCTCCGTGCTGCAAGGTAAATTACAGAATATTATGATATTTTTAGGTGGTCAGAAATATATAAAAATAGAATATGTGGTCAAATATAACAGAAGCATACATCAATACGATTTCTGATGTCCTTCATTAGAGGCAAAAAGCCCCATAGAGCAAAGACAATTATTCCAATTGCAGGTGCCACAAAGGCAGTAGCAGGATTTGCAAGTAAACTGTCACAGGACCTGTCAAGTGTCAAGGGAGAAAAAAAACTATTAAGATAGTAAAGTCAAGCATAAATCAATTCGCATTTGCATATAAGATGGTATAGAAAACCACAAGAAAGAGGAAAAAGAAAAAATAAGATTTCGTTGAATTTACTAAGAAATTTATCCAGTTAGTGACTATCATAAATGTAAGTTCCGTTTAACATTACTAACTGAACTATCTTGGCTAGCATACGCAGCTTAATTCATATGTACAGTTAATAATATCTTTCATGTCCTACCGTATCGATGCTGCTGTATCTCAAGGCATCCAATCAGAAAATCTATAATACTGAATTCAACAAGTTACTGAAAGTCTTGGCAAACGCAATAACAGTAGAAACTGAACTACTGAACACATTATTTGTCTATCCTAGGCTCCTAGTGTTACTAAGATGCTTCAGGACACCACAATACCAACCAGCAGCACATGGTGTAGACAGGAACCACTATATATTCTGGTTTACAAAATTTGAATGGTCCAGGTTGGTGTCTGCTAGGCAGTAGTGTAATCATCAATGCAAACCATCGAAGCATTCAATAATCTTCATAAGTAAATGATGACACAGGGGGGGGGGGGGGGGGGGGGTTACCTAGCCAATGCTGACGTCGTGCTCTTGACCAAAGGAATTTCTCGCCAAGAAACTGGCAAGGCAAAAGATTTAGCACTCGAGGCCCTATATCTGCAAGGTACATAAAGCATGGGCCTGTAGCTTCTCCCAGCACATTCTGAACCAATGGATCTTGCACCTGGAGGAATGTACTAAAGATTACAATACTGGGGGAGGTTTTTTAAGGTGAGCAGTGCCGACAAAAAATTACAAAATATATGGTAGAGCAAGAGAGGAGGTTGAAAGTTTGAAGTAGTCTACAGGATTGATTATCTTAGAAGTTAGAACAAATGGCAACATTCAAAATAGGAAAGAGCTTTATTTAGTTAGGAATTTTAGGATACAGATAAGTTCAGATAGCACGCTGGAGATAGTTTGACTCTTATGGGATAAGTCAAGTGGATCATATATTCAAAGGATGTGGCCTTTGGAATTAAGCGATGAAATAATCAAAGTTCTCTAAGACTCGGAGCTACCCTTCCCTGTCAGGTTGATGAGGAGTGCCCTATCCCCAGTGCTCGGACCTTTATCCTACATCCAGTGGCCAAGCCATGCTAATGTGAACCAAGGTTCACAAGAATAACATTATGGAAGCACGTTCAGTGTCGGTACCGTAAGCATTATATTCATGCAGCAAGCAGGGTACTGTTCAGATATTAGTAATAGAAATGTTTTGTACGCAAAAGGTATCTCCCAATCAGCAAAAAAATTGTTCATAATGCAAATTTTGGAAAATAAATCACTCGATATTCCCCCAAAATGATAGACATACGACTAAATTATGCTTTGTTAATAACATCTTCGTGTAGTTAACCAAATCAACTGGTATCTTCATTGGCATATACTCGCCAAGTCGCCAGTTATCAGTAGTTCAACAGTTCTTATTTCTCAACCTATTAACAGATATGATAAAACATGATGCGGCATGATTTTGTGGGGCTATTTCCCCGAGAGTATGATCTGCAGTCTATGAAACCTTGTGTATGCTTTTGTCGGTAGACAACTCAAACGGACTACACTAATTTGAAATGTGATTCGGTTCTACATTATTTTTTCTGACAACGCGCGGAAACAAAATCCTAGAGGTAACTGGATGTTGTACCGTACAACATCCAGTGTACCTAGCCTTGTCTGGTGTGTCTATGTGAAAGAGAAATTGACAGGGAAGGCTAATTCTGTCCGAGATACATCGGTACAATCTTGAAACATATGTTCACTTCTGCTAAATTAACAAGTGCTAGCTTACACTAGGCACGGAAATGGAAAGATACTTCACATTTCAAAAATAGATAAGACATCATCAGTAATCAGTTAAATGCCTTCAAGTGAAGCATCACAACACCAATTCCAGAAACTATACTAGAATTAAAATATGCTATTAGCTTAGCAAGACTGAAAGGAAGGAACCATACATAAGTAGCTGAAGGAAGTGAAGTGGATGGCATGGAGAAAGAACAACGCTTCTCTGGGCTCTGTAGGGGAGAAGGGGCAGCAGAGACTCATGAAAAAGAAAATAAAGATAGTATGAGCTACGAGCAAAGCATGAGCAATCTGTACCCTAAATTTGTTGGTTTGGCAAATTCTGTTGGTAGCAGTCGGTCCTTGGAAGAGCTGGGATGTCATCCCAACTGCCATCTCAAGCAGAACTTAAATGGGATGCAGAATATTCACATCCACTGAATGAGCTTCTATCAGGTCTCCTGAGTTGGTGGTGCTAGTTCATTACCCTGAAATAGAAAAATAAGTGCATGGGTACATTTTGCAGCAGGCTAGCTCTGAAAAAAACTGTACCATGAGATAAAATGCTTCTTTTTGCGGAATGTGCACAAATATGAATGTTTAATTGACAGCCCGGCATGGCCGAACACAAGCCCCACCCTGCCCACAAATTCAAACCATAGCCCAATCTCAACCCTAGCCGGTTAGCCCTACACATCCAACATAACAAATATCAAGTACAAGTCAAACATAACCATCTTGCCAGTATGGTAATAGTAATTTGTTAACACGGTGCTATTACTAATTGGATGTTGTATTGCAATATAGGGGATCCTTTTGCATTCAACTTTAAAAGAAGTGATTGTATCATGAATGAAGAAGAAGAAAGGCCGCAACCTATTCCAAAATATTTTGGGTCTACTGACCGTATATTTTACAACTATACTGCACCAATGGAGACCAAGACTGCAGTACCAGTACAACTATGTTATGTAGGTGGCAATGGGTAGCCAGCTGCCGTCCCTCGTGTGTTTTATAATTCAAGAGAGTTCTAGCACTACTACAACAACGAGAGAACAAAAACATATACCCTCCGTTTTTAAATATAAGACGTTTTAGCTATTTCATTTGTTGTATAGATGCAGAGTGAACATACACACTAAAACATGTCTAGATACATTTAAGACGTTTTAGCTATTTCATTTGTTGTATAGATGCAGAGTGAACATACACACTAAAACATGTCTAGATACATTTGTATACATGTGAATGTGGACAAATGCTAAAACATCTTATATTTAAAAACGGAGGGAGTAACAGATAACAGTTTACCTAAGACTAGTCCCCGTTTCCCATGAATACCTGGGTGTATCTTTGACTCGACGCCATCTAGCCCTAACTTAGGCTGATCAATTTTAGTAATGCCTTGGAATTTGGCTAACGTCTGATTTGCCTGCGAAAGCTGGCGCTGGCCTGTGGCATTCGACCCCTCGCGCCCTACTTCGGCTAACAAATAGTTTGATAACTATATTTATTTCGTAACAGGGGCATATCTAACCTACTCCACACGCGCGATTTGGATTGGACCAGAGAAATTTCCAGAGAGAATCTCCAGGCAGGGCCAGATCAACTTTAGGGTTCGTCACCGAGAGTGGGGATCCCCATTCCGCGGCATCCCAGCACGGCGGGTGAGGACGCGGATGAGGGCGGGACGGGAATACCTTCGAGGCGGCGGGCGGGCGGGCGTCCGTGCTTCGGCGGGACGAGGGGCTCGGGGGAGGGTTCGCCGGAGAGCGGCGGTGGAGGTTTGGGAATGGAGGCGGATCACGGTTGCTACGGCTACACTTTTGACTTTTGTTTTTCTTTGTTGGTTTGTGATGAAACTCTGCGGTTTTGACACGTGTACTCGCGCTGGGCGTCAGTCGAGTTGGCCCACCGTCGGATGGTGGGTGGATCCGGTAGTCACGCCGTTCCAAGTTCTTTTTTAAGTCCCGATGCAGCATATTTGTCATACATATGCAGCATCATTGCAATATTTTCTACTAAATGCACCTAGACATATTTTAGTGTAAGATTTAACATAAACTTTGCACTAAAACATGTTTATATTTTGATACGGAGGGAGTACAATGTGTAGGGAAATTTGTGGATACCCTAACTTGTAAAATGAGAAATATTTGTATATGCTAGATAGATGATAAGCAAATCGTGGCATGAAAACAAGTTTATGAAAACAATACTTAAACACATATATAGCATGCACATAAAAAAAATCCTTGCAACATAGTCTACTGACGCAGCGACAAGGACTCCAAACCACTAAATTTTCTGCATCAACCATCGCGAACCAAGACCAAAAACATTTTGTTATGACTCTAACTAGTCGGGATTCATTCGTGCTTACATGGTGGTTGCTCGAGTCCATCCCAAGAAGATACATCTTCATCAATTCAAAGAAATAAGTCGGAGGGAAATAAGGTGGGGAAGATGCTGGGCAAAATGGAGGTTTAGCAGCAAAGAGGTGTCATGCTCAAAGTGGAAAAACTCATGAAGAAAAGGAAGATGGCGTTCTGGATCGTGATGTTTTATTTGTGTTGACAAAAAGGCCATCGCGATGGAATGAGTGATAAAGGAGTACCACATTTGTGGACGAGGTTGTCTCCCGCGATGATGCCAGTAGTTGGATGAGCTTGTGATAGATAGTCTTCCATGCATCGAAACTCAGCTGGAAGAGTCCATATGAGCAAGACACTCTGTCTGGTTCATTTTGTATGGCTTATAATCTTATAGTGTGATCATGTTATGGTGTGTCTACATGGTTCCCACTAGCTTTCTGTGTTATCACCTAGTTTGAAATAGATATCGGGATTTGGTAAAACCAGCATGCATGCCTTAGCATGGTCTTTCACCGAGTTCATCACATGCCTTCAATTACAAAAAAAGTTGTAAACTACACCATGTGACCAATTAAGTGGGAGAGAGATGATTTTGGCAGATGAATTTTGTGCTCCTAGTAGAAACATAATTTGGTGTTCTAATTAAAAGGTAAATAAAAACACTATTTGTGCGCAAAACTTATCGTCTTTTGCAAGCATATTCGCCTGTAAGACTCCATTGATAACGTTTGCTCCATTAGTTTTAAAATATAAGGTGTATTTTGTTTTGTTAAGACAATTCATTGACAAAAATCGCAATTTTAATATATATGTTATGGATGTGACACAAACTCGTAATTATAGGTAAACAAGTTGAGTTCATATCACATAAAC
The DNA here is from genome assembly GCA_947311845.1 of Poa pratensis. Lineage (NCBI taxonomy): Eukaryota > Viridiplantae > Streptophyta > Magnoliopsida > Poales > Poaceae > Poa > Poa pratensis. The sequence goes on along the minus strand of CAMZMU010000089.1, from coordinate 14,866,935 downwards.
AATATGTCAACAAAGTAAATTTGATTAACTATTATCTTGACCAAACAAAACACATCTTACCATGGAGGGATACAATTTGTTGACATAGAAAAAAAATGTCTTTAGACTCTGAGACGGAGGAAGCTGTTGACGTCAGACGTCTACGTGGCTGCGGGCCCGATGCTGGCTCGAGTTTCCTTACCGGAGCGGACAGGAAAACCAGTCAACCTTCCCCTATGGGCCGCCATGGCCCTACGTCGGTATTATCCCTAGCCGGCTAGCTCCCGATCCCCCGCCCCGCCGGCGTCGTCCTCTCCACCGCCACCGCTTCCCCTCGCGCCTTCCCGCCTATTCTCCCACGACCGGCGTGCCGCCGCTGCCCTTGCGAGTCCCCGCCCGGCCCCGCGTCGCCTCCGCCCCGGTTACCTCGATCTACCCTCGATGGCGAAGGGGAAGTCGGTGGTCGCGGAGCTCGCGGCGTCGTTCAGCGGCATCCAGGTCGCGCCGCGCCGGAATTCCGCCACGAGCGTACCGCCAGGACCTGCAGCGTCCTTCTGTAAGCTCTCCGTTTCTCTCCCTCGTAGTAATTCGTGTGTTATGGATGGACTCCTCTGTTTTCTCTTCCTCCTAATTCGTATGCCATGGAGAAATTGGAGATATAAGAATACTCGTATATGTTAGGCATCTCAGAACCTCATTTGCTCTGTTATGCTGTCAGCCATGGCTGCGTGCCTGTATCGCCTAGTGTAATCAGCTTGGCAATCGAAGTTGTGTGCATTCTGTTTCTGGAGATGGGTTGTTTTTGGCTCTGTACTTGTATAAACATTAACCCTCTAAAATATGAAATCTTGTGTTACTTTTTGATCCTGGGTAGGAAATAGAAATTTAAAACTTTCTGAGATGATTGTGCTCCATGGATGGTATAGTGGATGTGGTTAAAGCTTCACTTTGATCGTTCCATCACTGATATCGAAAAGGAACGATTTAAAGTTTTTAAGCAATCAAGTGCTACATGATTCCAGTGTTGCTACTAGTACAACACATGGATTGAGAGGTTCCAACTTGTTGTTTTGTCCATGGAATTTATTCATTGATGTTCAAACACATGAATCAGAATAACTGAGTGCTTTCTTAGATTGTACCTGTGGATTTGCTGTATTATCTACAAAAGGATATAATTTGCAAATTTGAACTAATTCAGATTCTCCCATGAAGAAGGCCAAGCCTCGGAAATTGGTCAGTTTGTGCATGGGCGTTCTTGGTCAGCATCTTGAAGATATTATCACTGATATTTCTGAATTCACTGCCTTCTTTCCACCCCACATAAAGGTACCAATTTATATCTATGGTTACAGATGGTTCTTCTCATGTTTCATCCTCGCTTCAATGCTGAATAAAAGTTGTGCCCGAGATTTGTATTTGATGAATTGTGGAGTTTTTTTGGTTTCTAATTGGAGTCCATTTAGTTGGCAAGGTGATCCACTAGGAAAATGCATTGTTTGTGTGGTTAATCTTAGGCTTATATAAGTCAAACAAAAAATGAGAAAAAAAGGAGGACAATATATAATTTTACAAGAGAACGCCAGAATGAGTTCTTGAGCCCCTGACTTCAAACACAAGAACCTTGTGCCTACCAATACCACTAGGCCACATACTTCGTCTTATTGTTTCTTTTATACAGTGATTTTAAATGCTGATTTCTTCTGGCAATTTATTATATGGTATACCCTCTCCCTCTTTTACTTAACACTTCAAACATGTAAGGCATTTATGGAACACCAAGAATTTATCTCTTGCTTTCTTTCCTTGTCGTGGAATCTTGAATCTTGATGACATGATAGCAGAGAAGACATACAAGTTAAAGTTAGGAACATTAGGAGACCGCAAAATTCGAGTGTTGGCCAATAGTAAGAAAAATATAGTTTGAATAAGGTTTTCTAACCTCTTTATATAACAGTAGAAAATCACAATATGTTTTATCTAGTGTTTAAGGGTCAATTTTGGTACTACTGAAAAATGTATGGTATATCTATGGCACATCGTGTCACTTTACTCAATGCTCCGTAGTTATCTAGTTATCTAATGATACCCGTATATCTAAAGGTGATAGTTGAGCTAATTGTATGATACAGTTGGCAATTCTTTCTATTGCAAGGAGGAGAAGGCTACTGAGTGACGAAGTTCTGGTTTCTCTTGCTGATAGCTCCTGGAAGGTCCTAGATTTATCTGGGTCTGATGTTACTGATGTTGGTTTGGCTACTGTGGCGCACATTTGTAGTAACTTATGGGCTGTTGATATTAGGTAAGCTTTGGTGCTATGTGGCTATTAGTTGGTGAAAGTTAAACAGTATGTCCACTTCATGGTTCCATTTATTAATGATATATCTTCGCATGCAGTCGATGTGAAAAAATAACTGCTGCTGCCGTTTCTGAGATTATATGCCACTGTCCATCCTTGGAGATATTAAGATGCGGGTACTTTTTTTACCTTTAATTAAATGCATTTATAAGCTTAGAGTTACTTTTTGGTCTATATGGTGATGTTTTACTTTTCTGATTCTTATGCTCGAGGGTAACTTAAATCATCTAGCTGCCTATGTTGCTATGATTTTGCCTCTAATTTGTGTGGATAACTCAAAGTGTGTGGGTGCATTGATCAAGGTCCTACCTATAGCATGTTTGAATTCACTAGTCCTGTGAAATTGTGATTGCCAGCCTTTTCTTATCCAAGAAATCTGAATTGTCAAAATCAGCTATCTAGTTATTCTATATGCAACTCTATTTCCAGTGGTGGTTGTTGGAGTTGCTGAAATAAAATATATGCACTTCGCAGCTGAAAATTAGATTGTTCTTCATGTATAACTGACAATTAGCAAAAAGAAAAAAATCATTGGAACAATGTCAACTGTCAATATATACTACCTGATGGTATATGGTCATGCACAGTGTGTGTAATCTGTTTGAGCTTCCCTGCCTAGCTTAAGCGTAAATAACTAGTTGAAGCGTAAATAACCAGTTGAAGCCTTGATAGAAACTTGTTCAATGCTCTCTATTTTGTCATTATTGGCGATCTCTGTAGATTTCAATGTTGGTTGCATAGTATTCCCCATAGCAGGATATGAAAAAGGGTTTAAATTCCATGATTGCAGAGGCTGTCCAAGAAGCGAATTCACTGCACGTGGGTGTGTCAATCTTTTAAAACCCAGACTGAATTCTCATGAAGAGGATTCATGGGAGGAACTTGAAGCAGTAGATATTGGCGGCGGTGCAGAGTCTTTAAGATGGCTAGTTTGGGTAAGCATGAAAGTTCTCTCATCTCCGAATAACGACTTATGCATCCACAATTTATCAATTAACAATGTGCCCCTTGTGTTACGTCTTTTGCATGTGTTATAGCCCAAGATAGATGACTACTCAAAGGATATTCTTGCTGAAGAGTGTCCTCGTGTTACCGTCAACCCGCAGCGAACACTTTTTGACCTATGTGGATCCAAGATCCCAAGCGAAGCATTGGCAAGTTTACCACTGGACCATTCCATAGTAGAAGATATTGATCCGAAAACATGGGCAGTTTCTGCCGCCCCTCGAAGGACAGCTCCTCCACCTCATCCGAACGCTCCACCTGAAATACCTATCGCGGAGAGGTTCAGGCTAGCGTACGTGTCGAGGGAGGAGAGGCTGGCGCCAAAGAGGGCCAAGAGGGAAAGGCAGCACCGACGCCGTGCTGCAAGGGATTTCTGGATGAATGATATCGATGCCAAATCTGTCGCCCTTGCGAGTAATTACCTGAGCAAGAGCTAATGATGATGGTTCTCGTGTTGTTTTGGAACGGTGTAATGTATCGGTGATTGTCGAAATATATGGGAGGAATGTTGAGTTGTAACAAATGAACGGCTGCATCCTTATCAGGAGCACCAGTGGCAGCATCGATGTATTCAACCGAATGAAAACTGACAGTTTTGTATGAGATTTACGGTAGATTAGACGTGTGTTTATAGTACTGTGCAAAGTAAACCGTGTAAGCTAAGGCAAGCTATGTTTGAAAGTACATTTTTGAATGAGAGGCAAAATAGGCAAAATTATACACCCTCCGTTCCAAATTAATTGACTTCCATTTGTCCACATGTGGATGTATCTAGACATGTTACAAATATAGATACATCCACATTTGGACAAATTGTCAATTAATTTGGAACGGAGGGAGTACATGACAAAAATGAAATCAAAACAAGTACAGTACAGAATATTTATTTTATTCTCTAAACTCACAGTTCCTAAAAGATGAGCCTACATAGAATCGTTCTACTCCAAAGTGGAAGTTCCTACACCTGAAAATAAGTTGCAGTTCCTACATCTGAAAAGGTTGCAACTACAACAAGAAGCCATCTGCACAGATCTAACGAATCCTAGAACATCACGCGAGTCGGGAGCGGCACAGCAATTCGTCCTCAGCACGCGGCGACCAGCTTCCGACCGCGAACGCATCCAGAGAAGAGCAGCTCCGTGGCAGCTGCGGCCGAGCCGAGCAGCAGAACAATGGAAACGCTCTCAGTGGGCGGCGACGAAACCCGAAGACGCAAGCGCGAACGCGCCGAGGAACGCCTCCCCGGCACCCGGCGACATCGGCGGCGGGGGCAGGAACACGACGCCTTTGGCCGCGGCGAGCTTCTTCCGGAGCGGGTACCGTGGCCCGCCTCTCGCGCCCCCGAAGAAGAAGTGCGGCACGCCACCCTCCGCTGGCGCGGGGGAGCGGGGAGGAGGCGAGGAGGGCGGCGGGAGGAGCCGCGGAGAGGCGGAGCGGAGGGAGCGGGCGACGATCTTGGAGTCGCGGAGGCGGGCGAGCGCGCCTGGGCGGAGGAAGCGGTGGTGGTCGCAGTGGTCGGAGCGCGACGACGGAGGGGAGCGGAGGCGGGCCGGGTGCGCCATGCGCGCGCGGGCGGCGGATCTGGGGGTCGGAGAATCGAATCGTGGCGGGATGTGGAGTTTGGGCGCGGGTTTTGGGTGGGCAGAGCGAGAGGGGATGGATATATGGTGGTGGCTGACTGGTGGAGGGAAAACAAGGCGGGAAGGAGAATTGGAAAAAGAACGCACACTTGGCCATCATCATCATGGCGCGCAAGCCACTCAACATATTCTTTGCACTTTGCAGTAACAAAATATATTTTATATTATATTCTAAAAATATCAAAACAAATCTTCTTATATGCAAAGTGCTTAACATGTTTTAGCTTTTGGACGGTTTGTGCTTGTTAACAAGTGTACACCATTGTGAGCAGAGAGAGGGCGGAACCGCGGAAGAGAGTTCATCTGGTTGCTCGAACAAAAAAGTTCCACGGATACATACCATTGTAAACATAGGCGAGATCGGAAGAGGTATTCTAGACACACATCTAGAATTACCGTGGGCTGATACAAAGTTTTGATGAAATTTGCAGAGTTCCAATTGAATTGCGACCACCCAACGTAATTAAAGATGTGTATTCGCAAAGTTCCAGTTGAATTAACGTAGGCTGGTAGAAAGCTTCAACAATCATCATCCCATCAAAGAAGCGGTTTTCTTATGTCACTCAATGTTTAGTACAGATAAAGCATTTGGAAATGACTGGTTCCTCGCCACACGAAGCACACTCTTTTTAAGGGAAAGCACATACTTGTGTATGACCAACAAAAAAACCTGGGATGGTATAAAATTTGTTTTTTAAAATGTCACGGAGATCACTGCTGGCTCCATTGCTCGAGTGATAACTATGATCAAGTCTAAGTAAAAGTTTGCAAACACCAGAGATATCCCGATGAGCTAGAAAATTATGGAAAACAAGCTTCTGCCGTAAAAAATATGTCTCACCGCCCAACAGGTGACTATAACCTCGCTTGATTCTGCTCTAACCCCAAACACTAATCAAGCAACCATCTGGTCTCATTATTCTTTTATTCTTCAAAAGCAAAAGGTAGGTCCTACGCAACATTTTAAGTAGGCAATATCTCGTGAAAAAAATAGGTCCAATGAACCTTTTAACCCCATTTATGTGGTTTACAGAGTTTGTTTGTAGATTAATTAGTGGTGTAAAAATTTGCAGGTAAAGGAGGTCGCTAAGAAGGGACTGCAAGGATGCTAAATACTAATGGGGCGGGTCGCAGCTTGAGGTGTATCAGACGAGACGGAGCTGGGTGTCATGGAAGCCAAGAATAGAGTTTGGAGGATGATCACTCTGTTTCTTCTGCCTTAGGATGACTCCAACGGGGCGACGCAAACGGACGCACGTTTGATCCGCGTTTGGTTCGTTTGCGTCGGAGAACTGACGCGTGTCCGGCCATGTCCGCCCCTTTCCGGCCACTGGACCCAACGGGCCGACACATTGAGTCCGCCCGGCCAGAGTTTTTGATCATTTTCGGCCAGGGTTTTTGATCACATTGCAAGCAAAATAATACATTACAACAAAACATATACCAATCCAAATACTACAATACAAATAATACAATCCAAATAGTTCACCAAATAGTTATTACAATCCAAATAGTTCTTCAAATAATACAAATTGTTTCACAAATGCATAGTCTTACAAACCAAATAAATATAAAGACCAATAGTTCATCAAATGGAACTACTGGTTACCCTAGTGCTGCCAGTCATCAAAATGCATCACCCCCAACGGATACGGTTGAACAAAGATCTTCTCATCCGGAAACGGCGCCGGAAAACCTTGGGAGGATACGTGGGTTTATGGGGACGAAAGTAGTCCCCATACAGCTGGATTTGGCCAGCTCTTTGGTTCCGGTCCAGAGCAGGAGAACGGCCCGGCAACGACCCTCGGAACACCGGCCGCATCCTCTCTATGTACTCGTTGATGATGAGGGTGGCAACCAGGCCGTCACTATCATCGTCGGAGGAATCGTCCGATGATGACTGGTTGTAGAGGATGTAGTTCTTGTAGTACCACTCATCCGAGCTATCCATGACCGAGTTCGTACCTGAGTTCCTGTCAGGGCGAGCGGCCGAACACCTTGTGGGCGGCGTGTGTGTCGTGGGCGCTGCGAGGAGAGATGGCCGCAATATTCACCGGCCGTGGCGGTGAGGAAGCTGCTCCGGTACGGCGGGGAAGAGGAGCAGCAGACGGCGTCCCCGGAATGGCCTGCAGTGCCAAATCGAGGGAGCGAGCGGCGGCGCTGTGGCGGCGAGAGGGGCGAGAGAGGAGGAGGAGGGTGGGGAATGGACTGATTTGCGAGCCAGGGGCGGACTAGGGCAGGACACAAAAGCGCTCCGCCGCGCGTCCGGGGCCGACGCATCGGTGGCCCAAATTTGGGCCAGGAATGCGTTGCGGCGGACAGAAAAACGGACCGCGGTCCGTTTACGTCACCCCGTTGGGCCGTGTTTTTAACACCCGCGGACAGGAACGGAGGGGCGCGGACTCGATGCGTCGCCCCGTTGGAGTCATCCTTATGGGACCTGCGATCGCTTCTTCAGATGGTATGTTGTCCTCAGTTCCCTGTTTCTTGTTTTCTCACCATTTGGCTGGAAGTATATTAGATTCTACTCTATTGTGTTTTTTGTTTTTAAGGCTTGTAAAACTATGGTGGTTACGTTCAACATTCTAGATTTAGATTTCTATTGATAGAAATAGGGGAGAAATTTCCTTTCATAAAAAAGCCTACCTACTAATTACTCGTTACACATGGAATTGGGTAGAACAGTCTAAAAACCACTCATAGTGGAGTTATCTCCCTAGTGCATCATTTATTATACTCCATTGTAGAGTCATTATTCATTGGAAAACGCTATGTTACCCCAATTATCTCTCTTATTTTTCAATTATTTGCCTCATCATCCTTTGCCTGCCTAAGAGCATCGCTAGCAGAGCCCTTAAAAGGGCCAAACCCTTATAATAACCGTATTTTTTACGGATTCGGACCGAAACTAGCGCAGACCAGAACCCCTAAACCTCTAAACCTGCAAAAAAAATTACAGGGTCAACCCCTGTTTCACTCCTGGACCTGTACTAGTGAGGGTTGGGAGGGGAAAACGAGGGCTACCCGTATCCTCCCCATCTTTTTCGCGGGAGGGATATTTCCGCCCCGTTCCTCTCCTTCCGCGCGCCGGCGGCGGCTCCGCCTCCGCCTCCGCGCCCCCCGCCGTCTCCCGCCGCCATGGAGACCCTCCCGTCGCCGCTGACCCCCGCCGCCGCAGGTCCCGCTGCGGCTCCCGCTTCCGCCGCTGCGCCGGCTACCGCGGCCGCCGCTGCTCCGCCTCCCGCCGCGGCCCCGACCCACATCGGGCAGAAGAGGCGGAGGGCGGGCACGCACGTCGTAGATACAACGGCGACCAGCGTGCGACCCGCCGCGCCCCCCGCCGCCGCTGCTCCGGCTCCTGCCACGGGAGCTGCCCCGAAGCAACGCCGCAAGCAGCCCTCGGTGGGCCTAAGGGAGCAGCCGCCGCCAAGACGAAGAGGCCGGCGAGCCGCAAACGGCCGCCGCAGCCAAGCGCCGCCCCTCTGGCCGGCGTCTCCGCGTCTCCGGCTCCCAACGCCACGGGCGCGCACGAGGTGTTCGAGAATTTGTCCGAGCCAAGATCTTCGTACATGGGCTTGCTCAACGACGCGGAGGTGAACCTTGGGGCTCCTCCCCTCGATTCGTACGACTTCGACGATGATGAGGACGAGGAGGTCGGTGATGAGGAGGAGGGGGAAGGTGATGAAGATGTGGCCGAGATCGAGGAAGGAGTGTTCGCCGCCGCCGCCGCTGCCAAACCGGTACGCTCGTTGAACTACACCGAGATAGAAGATGTCATGTTGGTTCGTGCTTGGTCGCAGGTGGGACTGGATGCGGGCACCGGCACGGATCAAACTGGGAAACGCTATTGGCAACGCATTGAGGACAGTTATTGCAAGCTCAAACCCAAGACTGGATCATTGATCTCTCGTTCGTTCCGATCTCTTCAAGGCCGGTGGGAATTGATCAAACCCGCTTGTGCTCGTTGGAGTGCGGCTATAGACCAAGTGAGGACGGCACCACCTAGTGGCTGCGTTGAGAGTGATTATGTGAGTAAATTTAACATCTCATTTTTTGGTCCATGCTTGTTTATTATGTTTATGGTTGTGATTATGATATGCTTGTGATTATGCTATGATAGGAGACATATGCCGATCTTCAGTACAAGGACATGGCCGGTTCCAAGGGCAAATCCTTCCCATTCAAGCATTGTTGGGCATTGCTTCAACATCTTGACAAGTGGAAACTAAGGCATCTAGAAACCGCACCGAAGAAATCGGATATGCTTAAAATACGTGTTACCCCCTATGTTTGCCCCGACTATAGGAGGTCTAAATCATGCAGGCTAACTACTTTTATTCTCCAACTTGTTGCCAATCGCAGTAAGCAAGCAATTAGCTACTCCGTATTTAGCTTGCCCATGAATGATCGATGAAATCATGATGCCACGAGATCGTTTCTCTCCTACTAGGATAAGTGACTGTGTGCACAGTTCTTCAGCTCGGTCGATCGTAGGCGAGGCGAGCCAGAGCCGTAACGATGGCGCCGATGGGCGATCTCATGCGTGGATCTTCGTGGATGCACATGGAGGCAACCGTCAGCGCCTCCTCCAAATCCATGGACGGATACCGGCCCTGCAGCGCAGGGTCTGCCATCATCCGGCGGAACTCCGCCCTGTCTTGCAACAATATCCGGGCCTGAACCAACAGCAAACATCACAATCGATTATTCTTCACAACATTCATGTCCAAATTAACAAGAAGAGGTAAATCTGTGAACAATTACCCATATGACAAGGCACCGGTCTTCGATGGCGGCCTGCTGGGGCCTATAGGCGCGGCGCCCCGTGATCATCTCCAGCAGCACGACGCCGAAGCTGTACACGTCCGCCGCCACGGACACCTTCCCGGTCATGGCGGTCTCTGGGGCAACCCTACCGAATGTTGGTCTGGCGAAATCCCGGTCTTCGCCAGGTTCATCGAGAAGCTGGCCGACCTTTGCCAGTCCGTACTGAGACAGCTTTGGGCTGTAGTACCCGTCTCCGTCTCCGGCGAGCAGGATGTCCGAACTCCCCAGGCATCGGTACGCCACGCCTTTGCCGTGCAGGTACTCGAGTCCCCTGGCCACGCCGGCGGCTACGTTCATCCTCGCGCTCCAGTCCAGCCGCGCTTTGTCTGGAAAGAGGTCTGGTGGTCGAATTTTACAGGATCGACGACAGAGCTCAGATCGAACCGATTCAGTGAAATTAACACTCAAACGTACCGTGAAGGTGATCTTCCAGAGAGCCCAGCGGCACGTACTCATGGACCAAGATCCTGTGGCTGCCGTCGGCGCAGAAGCCGATGAGGCCGACGAGGTTGGGGTGGCGCAGCTCGTTGAGCATCAGCACGCGGGCGAGGAATTCGCCATTGCGTTGCTCCGTTGCTCCAGCACGCTCGGCGAGATGCTGCAGCTTCATGGCAACGACCTATATACAGATCGATCGATGTCCATGATGAATATTGATTCACGAGAAGTTAGCTAGCTATATCTGGAGTGGAGTGGATTCAATTGATCTTACCTGGTTCATGCTCTTGAGACGACCTTTGTAGAGGCACGGCTCGCCACCAGGGACGAGGTTGGCGTCCCTGAAGCCCCAAGCCGCCGCCGCGAGCTCCCTGAAGGAGAAGGTCCGGGCGGCCGCAGCGACATTATCGTGGTGGTGCGGATCGCCGGGAGTCCTCTTTCTCGCACCCAGGCAGGGGAAGCAAGCCTCCATTACTCTGCTTCGCAGCTTAGCTAGCTAGCTGGGCTTGCGCGTGAGACGCCGATCTGCTCCGTCGTCTGTCGACCAGCTGATGCTGCCACGAGGTTGATGGTGGCAACACTATGGGATCAACGGCTGTGGTGTAGTATTTCCTTTTCTGTTCGTATTGGCAAAGTCATGTCCATGTGATGTGAGCCGGTGCAGTGAGAGAGCTGAGCAGCTTGCACCGGAGAAGACAGTTGCGGAAGTCATTGATTGGTTTACCAAAAGAGCTGAGCAGCTTGTCCACGTCCTACTACCATGCTGCCACAAAGATGGGGACGAAGAGCATTTCTTTCTTTCATTCTTTGATTGTTTTCCCAAGAGAAATCTGTGCATAAGTAGTTGATCTTTGAGTTGAAAGTTAGTACAGTGGGCTTGGTTAAACCGTCTGCAATTTCAACACCAAAAATGAAAACACGAGCCAGGATTTCGCACATTCAATTTTGGTCATTCATCCGCTCGCTCAAGGTTTGTTAACCACAGAAAGCTGACTAGTTGCAAAAACACAATCACCTCTTCCTTCTTAAATCACTTACTCCTCTTAATTATCTCTATTTCCCTTTAGGTGTTACTTATTGACACACTTCAGTACTTGCACACTATTTGTTAAAGCAACTTTCTTCCTTTTCACAGTGAATATCGTCTCTTTCTTTGAACAAGAGCAGTGAATATCTCTCTCTTCGAACAAGTGCAGTGAATATCTCTTTCTTCAAATAAGTGCAGTAAATATCATGGACTTGTAATGAAAACAATCTACTCCCTCGATCCAAAATAAATGTCGCAAGTTGTACTTCTGAATTGAACGTAGACAGTTCTCTTTCTCCGACACTAATAACAGATCGGAGGTAGTATAAAATTGTTATAGCCGTTCTTAGAATAGGAATTCATGGACAACGGTAACAATATGAATACTACAGCATACAGCTACCAGACAAACATATCAGCGGCTGTACTGGTCAATTAATCTCTGTCCATCGAACACCTCAGAAAATTCATTACATTAATCGGCTTGCCCATTCTACTAACCTAGAGGCGGAGAGGGACAGTAGAGAGATTAAAAGAATGTAAAGAAGATAAAAATGGAGGCGGCAAACCAATCAAGATTCTGCAGAAAATTACAGCATTATACACAGATAACCTAGTAAGACCGCCCAACCTTTCCTGTACCTTCACACCTTCTAGACAAATCTTAGAATATGTGGTGACCTCGTGGCCAAAAAAATGAACACTGCACAAAACAATGAGCAAAACTCTTCTAGATGAAAAATCTCCCGTTCGACACGTCTAAGCCTTGCCTTTTCTCTTAGCATCCAATGCCTGCATTGATTCAATTCAGTCATGAAAAAATGAGCGAGGATTTAACACGGAATCATACATTGTACAAGAAAATCAAAGGTTTATCATCAGAAGTGCCCTACATAAAGACATACCTTATTCTGGAAAATTCTCATGACCAATACGATTAGATCGCGCAACCTGCAGAAGTAGCACTTAATCAGATCTATGATGTTTACCGTTTGTCCACACAAAAATACATTAAACAGAAGTTTGACAGGTGAGAAGATAAGGTCAATAAGATAACAGTTGGTACCTAACATCGTTATCCTCGTTATTCGGCTCCGTTATTCCCTGTGTATTAAATGGTAGATTTAAACCCCCAGAGCTTACTAAAACAAACTGAGTAGTTCGTCCATTGGGAATTTTTGCCTGAAAAGTAAATATAAACAAGTCAAATATTATATGTCATCCACAATGGTTCAGGAATCATAAATACTGAGTCAATCAACGTGCATGTTGGAGAATGTACCTGTAGATTTGCTGAATATTTCTCGTCAATGACAACCTCATCTTTCTGGCTGATGTTAATTTGGTATCCAGTTCGCTTAAGCACCAACGTGGCATGTTCCCATTCATCAGGAGAATACCCCTGCTGTGCAAAGGAAGGCATATGTCAGCCTCAACTTTTTGATAACCTTTCTATTTCCTCATGGGTACAAACTGCATCACACCATGCAGCAGATCCAAGGTCATTGCAGTTAGTCAACTAAGCTGGACAGGTAAAATGAGCTATGATGATATTTAATCAATTAATCCCATCTCAAAAAAATACAAATTATGAAACTTGAAAGGTCAGACTTGGTGTTCTAGCAGAACCAGCTGACTGCCATGCATACACGGTTTAAGTGACTTCATCCATCAATGCAAACACGGCTTAAGTGACTTCATCCATCTAGAGTAGCTTCCTCAAATCAACAGCTCTACTTCATAGGAAGTTCCCACAATTTCCCAAAATTATGATTTTTTTCTATTTCCTAAATATTTCTTCTGTTGAGCTATATGACTAATCCTGTCAAGCTTGCTCGAAAACCCAGGTATTTTGATTTAATCCCATCTTACTTGTAATTTAGAAGAAATTATGTTAGCAACCTAATGACAGTTGACTTTGCGCAAATCTTACTACTCTAGAAGCATTGTTATTGAGCTAACAAGACAAGCCGATTTCATCTTATAGTTTAGAAGAAAAAAAGTTAGAGAGCTAGCGGGTGTCATCTTCAAAGTTCAAAGTGGATGTTCCATAACTCTATAGGGCAGCGTATTTCTCTTTTGATGTGTAATAAATATTTCAAGACGTACCAGCACATAAACATCAAAGTCTGCTCTCCCCCTCGAAATGCAGGTATTGATGTCATTCTGCATATCTGGATCTGCATAATATAGAATGGAACTTGTATAATTCCGAGAAAACGAAAAGGTGTATGGATAATGCAAGTTATGCTAACAGCAAACCAAATTAACGAAAAGATAGCTATGCTAACAGCACACCAAGTTAAGGAAAAGGTAACTGTGCTAACAGCGCATCAAATTAAGGAAAAGCTAACTATGCTAACAGCATACCAAATTAAGAAAAATTAACTATGCTAGCCGCACAAGAAATTAAGAAAAAAAAGGCTATTCAAAACCACCAGTTCTACCACACTTAGGCATTCATGGGTAATTTTATCCCAACTTTGGTGGCAAACAGGACAAACATCCTAGCTGTTGGATAAAAATCTAATGGTTCACATTAGGAACCAAAAGATGAAACACCATTATTATGGGTGACGAGTTATGAACATAATTTCACTAACTTTCGTGATCATTGAGTTTGTGCCTTCTTTTCGAACTTTGTTACCATATGAGTAAACAAGCATTGTCATCAAGGATTACAAGTTGTAGAAAGTCAAGCCGAGTCGTCAGGGTACCGAACTTGTGGGCTAATCGAGACTAGCTAAGATTAGTCGAGACTATTCGTTGACTACCATCTGCTACAAAATACCATCACACAACAAATTAAATAAGAAATCCCATAAAAGAAAAATAGAAAGAGATGACCCATCAGTAGCTGGGCCGGCCAAGCTAGTGTCATTTCCTGTCTCTTATAATCAAGAGCCACTGGATACTAAGATTTGATCAGCACCATCAAACTCATGCCCTGTCTCTATCTGCCCTAACTCCCTGAGAAGCTGAGACCACGCCGCCAACTCCCCACTTCCCCACGAGGACGCGATGGCACGACGGTTCTCTCACCTCCCTCTCGCAGCTCTCTCACACCACACCTCCTCCCAGCGTGCTCCTCTCGCAGCTCTCTCGCCGCTGCCGCCGCCGCAGCAGCAGCACCAGCACCAGCTGCGCGGCCGTGGGGGATGCAGCAGCAGAAGCAGCAGCACTGTGGCGGTGGCGCAGCAGCAGCACGGCGGCGAGAGGGTCCTCCAGCTCCAGCGCAACCTCAAGTCGGGCGACCAGCAAATGGCGAATAACAGCGCCTAATCTACGATTAGCAGCATAGTCGTGCGACTAGCTCCCTTAGTCGAGTCACGAGAGCGAGTCGAGCCTCCTTTTACGACTAGATGATTAATCTACGACTGATCATCATCGATTACACGAACATTTAGTTTGGAGCCTCCTTGTGTTAGTTTTTTTCTTATAATAAAATGTGTTTTTCCCAGCTTATACCATTACACGAACATTTAATTTTTTCTTCAAATAAAAAAATCATATTTGAATATTGCTAAACTATTTTGTTCTTTCACAAATTTGTATCAGTGTGCCACAGCTCTACCTTGGGAGAAGGTATGTATAGAGGTAAATATGCAACAGAAACAAAAAGGCTAAAATGTTGTCTATGGCTAATTTACTTTAATGTAATAGAAAATGCAAAAAGGGACATTTTATATGTAGATGAACCTTCCATTTTACCAACAAGATACATTGGACTACTAAGTAGTGGTGTCTAGGTATTTTTGTAAAATTTAAAATATAGAAGTGATAATATGTCAACTATAAATGCTGATCCAATTAAATTAGACCAGAGCATGACAGTATTGCAATCGATTCTACCAGGGACAAAAAGGAGGCAACTATATACACATCATAAACTTACCACAAGATATCTTGTTCTCGCCATTAGCAAACTTTCTCACCAAATCACCCTACAATCAATAGGAGCAACTGAACTTAAAATTCGAAGAAGAGCACTGTGGGTAAAACTAATACAAAACTATCGACATGGAGCACATAATTCCGTATCAGACCCATGAATTTAGGAAAAAGGCAAGTACATTTCTATCAGCATGATCAAAATATATGGTTGACCGAAGCCCAAAAAGAACCATCAACGAGAATTAGCATGTGCACTTGTTGTGCAAATTGTTATTAAAAAAGGCAAGAACGAAGACACACATAGCTAAACAAGTTTTTTAAAAGTAAGTCAGATGGTTGTAGGCTTATGCCTACATCGAATCAACAAACAGCATTTTAGATAGGGTTCTGTTTTAAAAGCTGTTCTGCAGGCTGGTTTCACACTAGTGAAACAAATGATGAAACAAAAATAACAGAACAAGATCAACCAACCAGGCCATAGTGAATATTTCAAATTGCAAGGGCAACATTCCAGTAAGTACAAAGGGGGAGAACGAGCCCATAGTGAGCATGATAGTGTTTAAGAGTAAAATGCACTTGTCTCTGCTCCCCCTGTTGCAAACAAATGATGTCCCATATTGTCTTTCCTAATTTCGAAACTTGAGCGCTACCCAAAACTTGACATAGATTGACCACATAAGCTTGCAGTTTGTGAAATGAAATTGCCCTTAAAGCATACTTATTAACAACCTGGCGGCCATTATCATCCATAGGAGTGCAGTCTACAGCAAGACGAGTGCCAACATCATCTGCAGTAACCACATAGTCATACATCGTAGCACCTGAATAGCAAAATATATAGAACTAGTCAATAAAACATTTTTTCTCTGATCATCAACACATGTTGGAGGACAAATTTCCTTTACCTTCAATAGAATGACTGGTGCCATCTTCAAGACAGCGAACCCACTGAAAACATCTCAGTGTGAAAGGTTTATTGGAGGGTTTGAAAATTCAAGGGAAGATACAAGAATCACAATCAAGAGCCAGAACACGGCATACCTGAAAATTACAAAGTGTAGTACCATTCGTAGGGAAACCACATGCCGTTAAAGTTATTCCTGGTCTAGGCTCACCGACAATTTGAAATCCCTCAATACCAGGTAATGGATCACCTAGGTTAGAGGCACATATATATCAATAGACATGATCTGGAACCTTTTCTAGCTACACAATTAGCACTTTATTTACCATCAGCCGAGTACTCAGGATTATCATTCATATAAAACTGCGAGTCGTCATCTAATCTTGCTTCTCTTGGACCAGTATTTTCTTGAAAATAATTAGAGGGAGCAGCTGATACTATATCCCTGAAAGATAGTGTCAGGCAAGAAACAAGGTCAACATCTTTCCATGTCGATGAGACATCTTACTGGATTGCCAATAACTGAGGTAAGTAACAATTTCAGAATTTAAACAGAGAGCATACTGATTAAAAGTGGGTGCATGGAACATTTGTTCGTTTGGATCCTGAGCATACTGGGGGACAGTGTTCCTATTCGGCTCCTGTAAATAGGAAACAGTCATGCATGGAGCTACAATGTTAGACAAGCAAATTACAGGACCCTATTATCATACCATATTGTAAGATGAGGAAGGTTCGTTTCTCGACGGAGTTGCTTGTTGATGATTGGGATTATATATGTCTCCAGGTTGAGTTGTATCCCCCAAACTGTCCTGGATCACCATAATAGTCAACTGAGTCTCTTACAAAAATCACTTTTGTAGATACAACTATTACTAATAACAGGGTTCACTAATATAGAAGGCACAAAGGCTGCTGTAACACACAACTCAAGATAAAAATACATGCATCAATGAGCACTAGTTAAATAAAAGTGGTATCAACTGTATTCTGCGCCCTTTTGTGCCAACTTCATTAAAGGCATAGGCACCACTTTGACATAATTCCCAAACTTGTCGATTATCTAACAATCTTTCTGTGAAGATGCCCACACACATGTCAAAGAGCTGCAATGCCCAGACACACACGCACAATTCATATGCAGAGATGTCCAACAGAAAAGCACACAAAAAAAGGGCTTCAAATAGTCAAATGATTCAGAGTTGGATACTTCACCAGCTTGAAGATACATAGCTGAGATCACTTACATTTAACGATCTGATCTTCCATTGCATTTGTTGGTATAAACGCTGAAATTGAATGGCCACAACAAATATATTACATCTTCATGTTAGCCATTGAGTATAGAGTACTAAAAAGACACTGGTAAACTCGATTGTAAATACAGGAGTAAGCTTTCTGCATCAACCATCAAGCACAGGAACTGAGCAAACCACAACAGAAAACAAGAAAAAATGTGGTAGGATAACTGACATCCTAACTAGAATAGCACAAGTACTTCAGTCCCAGAGAGCTATTATGATGACACCTGGAATCAGATATATCAAGATACATATTTTGTTCAGCTTAACACTTAAAGATAAGATACTGAATCACGGAGTTCAGTTACCAACAGCCAGGCCTCTAAAGTCAACCCTAGTAATAAAAATATTCTTTGTAAACGCACGCAGTCACTAGCTACCCTGTTTTCTCTTGAGTCAGTACTCAGCAGTACAACTCAATAGAAGGGAAAAAAATCTGAAGATGACATTTTTGGTAACGATGTGAAGGTATCTATCAGAAAATGTGAGGGGATCTAATGCCTAGCTTTTGATAAAGAGTGAATAAGTTTTATTATGATTAAGCTGGTACTTACAGCAATAAATTGTATCTCCTACCACATCCATAAACACCATATGTTATGTTAGCAAAAACAAGTGGGAATGCATGAAGACTAGCATATGTTGTAATAGACTGCCGTTAGTGCCAATTAGGCAAGACTTGCACATTACAGTAAAATCAAGAATTTGGGTTATACCAAGATATGTTCACAATTCAATTACACAGAATGTACAAACAAAACAGTTTTAGCCAACATGATGCAGCTAATATATTGGTAGCACATACACATAAATCACTGTTTATGAGACTCATTAATCATTAATATTATCATCCAAGTAACGAGACTAATTTGGGTAAATACAATAGTATGTACTTTCTAGCAATGAATATTCAACGGAAATTAACCAAATAAGAGTTACCTTTGTAACAGTTGTAATGGTTGAAGCATATATTTGAGATGGGCGAACATTGTACTCTGCTAACATACCAAGCAATGAAGAAGTGAACAAGTATAATTCTTCTTCTTGAACCTACAAGAACTCAATCGTAAGTTCTTGAATTCTTGATGAGACAATAGCAAAGCATGTAATTTGTAATCTAGTTTATATGAAATGGTTGATCACAATGAACTGAAATTACGAGGTGCATCAAACTAGGATTTAAGCTGCATATGCCACCGTGACTCAATGTCTAATGGACACTGGACGTGGACATAATAAACGTTACTCAATATCTAATGGACATGTAGGTTAGGGAATGAGGATTCACTTTCATATACGTTGGTTGCGCAACTTATCTAAATCATAGAACTTTGGAGTCGCATGCACCTAATAGCATGCAACGATACAACAAGAGTAAAGGAGTGCAACATCTAGAAGTAGTATCCAAATCGCACATCTTTATATACTTTTGCCTCGTTATCTGATTTTTTTTTTCATATTATGGTATTTAATGCAGTAATGACTTGTCAGGCATGTGCAATCTCCGAACCAAACCCTTTATCAATCTACCGCCTGAAGCACTTGACATTTTAAGTATTTATTTTAAGTTTTGTAGATACACAAGCAAAAAATGAACATATTATAAAGAGAATTGAGCATACATTCTTGAAATGTACGATAGCACCATACTTTTAGGTCATTTGACAATCTCATATTTTCTTCAAGCTGGTTTCTCTTCTCGTTCAGTTGCTTCAAAGCACCAGATATGGCGTCTTCCTCCCTCTCATCAACAGCCTGTTGCAGTAATAAACCTTCGTTAGTACATACTAAACAAATTGGTCATTCAGCAAATGTTGTGTTATCATTCGTATAGACCATCCTCAAGTCTGCAAGCTTCCTCTCCAGAATATGTTTTTCACTCAGCAACTGCAACTCCTGAAAACATAAGATAATAACCATAGTTATGGGTTAAACCGAGGTGATAAAAGAAGGAAAAAGGTAACACACTTGCGCTAGGAAATATGCTCGACTGTTCGATAACTTTTAGCCTCATACCTTAGAAGATGCATCAGCAACTTGCTTGCGAAGCAGCAGGATTTCTTCCTCTTGTGTCCGCGACCTGAAGTAAAGCTCCTGCAAATGTCACCAATTTCAGAAACTGGAGCTAATCCGGAGGGGGCAAGTAAATAGCAAGGATCCCACACAGCTACCTTGGTTTCAGGATCCATCAAGCGAGTATTGGGGTCTTCCGCGATTAGGTCACTGTGGAGGGATGCACCCTGGATTTGATGCCTGCCAGCACATGACATGGCCTCATTTCTCAAAACAATCGAATACAGTCTAAGGGGGTCGGAGCCATAACAGTTAACATTCCCACAAGAATGAAGGACCTGGCTAGAGTGTCGGCGAAGGGTTTAGCATCACCATTTTGCAAGGCATAGTCCCTGGCAGTCCTGGCGAGCTCATTCCCAGCACGACGATCTGTGTCGATCAAATCAACCGGGGTGTTGAATGGATCTCGCATATTCTCCTCCTGTGACGCTCCTGTGGAAGATGGAATCACCAGCCTGGTCAATCACATGATACAAACACAGCATACACAGCGAGCAAACACGCACATGAATTGCACTTACAGGCTGACAAATAACCTAACCTAACCTAATTGCGTGATCCTTAGGAATCTTAGCCTGAACGGAATCCGGTGCTATTTTAAATTCCTCAAACCAGCCAACGAAATAATACTACTCCAGTTCGCGTCAATTGGACAGCTAATTTCCTCCCCTCTCCTCAATTCCTGAACACCCGTATCTGGAATCGAATGTCGGAAACTCCAAACTCGAAGCACCTCCACCCCCGACGATCACAGCGAAATAATAATAATAAAATCACAACAACCGCAACAAAACAAAATCGAGCTCCAAAACAGGGACTTCTGAGCCAAGCAATGCATCGGCGCGGCGCCGTGAGCCGTCACACTGACCTGCGTGCCTCGCACCCGCGCGCGGAAATCCGGAGGGGCGCGCCGCACGGGAAAGGGGAGCGCGGCGGCAGCCCTTGGCAGACGTCGAGGGAACAAACCAGTCGCGGTGGGCGGGGGAGGGGGATCCTTCGAGGCGGGTTCCGTGACGAGGGGGGAGGAAGGAAGGCTCGCCGCGGCTTCCCTCTGGCCTGCCGGGGAAGCGACGAGGAAGGGAGCGGGGTGGGG
Organism: Poa pratensis; assembly: GCA_947311845.1. Classification (NCBI taxonomy): domain Eukaryota; kingdom Viridiplantae; phylum Streptophyta; class Magnoliopsida; order Poales; family Poaceae; genus Poa; species Poa pratensis. Next base: position 14,846,395 of record CAMZMU010000089.1, on the reverse strand, counting down.
GGAAGGAGACGGAGGAAGAGGAGGACGGACGGACGCCCAGCGAGTGAGAGACGGAATGGCAGAGGAGAGCTCGTGTGACGTCCGTCGTAGAGACTACGCGTCCTCTGGGCCGGGCCGGGCCGGCTCGAGCGGCGGGGACTCAACCGGGCCAGAATCACGGGCAGGTCCGCCACCAGGCCAGCCCAGGCGCGTTAACGAAGGCGATAATCATATGGGTAATCTTCCGTCCAAAAAATCCATGGCTAACTTAATTCGGCACCGCTGTGCACAGTCCCGTGATTTCTTCCAGAGAATACGCTCTGATTGCACGCTAATTTAATCCTTGCCATCTCCCGGTCTATCGACAGCTGAGTATTCTTTACTATTAAATGGGAGTTCGTACGTTGGTACGTCTCCCGTTTTCTGCCATCTGTTCGATTTTCTCGATCTATCGATCGCGCATTGTCGCTAACATGGGCCGGCCCAAACTCTCCCTCGCTAGCACTAATCGCGCAATCTATACATCTCTACCTAAAGAAAGAAGGCTTCTTCTTCTGCCAATTTGCTTCCATCGACCCGCCGCCAGGGTCAGCGGCCAGCCGTCGCTCCTTCTCGCGCAGCTGCGCGTCGACGCCGCCGGCCGGCGACCAGCCGCAGCGCCCCGCTGCCACTCTCCTCTTCCCCCGAGCCTCTTATCCTCCACCCGACCGTCGCCTCCCCGTCTCCTTCCCTCCAGCGTTGAGGAGAACATGGCCGCGTTCTGGGAGGAGGATGCAGACAACGCCGACGAAATCTTCGTCTTCCAGTGCCTCCTTTGAAACCGCCGATTCCGAAGGCATCGACGAGGAGGCCACCCGCGTCCGCATTGTCGTGCATTTCACCTTGAAGATCACTCCTCCATTGCCGATATGGTGGGCTCGATGTTGTCGTCCTATCGGCGAGGGTTACAGGACAAGGAGGCACGAGCTCCATTCATCCCTCGCGCTGTCACCCGATCAGGATGCACATCCCCACCCCCACCCATGGAAATTAGAATACATCTCTTCCTAAACGCATCTGATATGCAACTCGTTATTGCTCTTCTCTTTACAAGACATTTGGGTATTTGCAGTTGAAGACATATGAGGACACCAGCCAAAGCAGTAGGAAATAGCTGTCGCGGTCTTAGGAGCAGAGCAGCGGTGCTGGAAGCAGATGGGGAGGCAGGCAGCACCGCCCGAACACCATTGCATTCTCATGCTGCACCGCCCAACCAAGTGCGTATTTATGTTGCTCAATCTTGATTACTAGATTCCTAGGCGCGGCTTGCCGCGCGCCACCCGCCGTTGACACTGATTTTCAATTTGCAAAACGCCATACCAAACATTCATAACATGACACACTAATTATGCACAGTTTTATAGCAGCACACAATGTTCTTTCATACCCATAAAAGTATTTAGAATAGATAGGTCAATCATTACAACATCTACAAACACTCATAGAGATTGGTAAGCCTAAATATCAGGCGTCCGGAAATATAGTGCTGGATAGTACACATTAACACACATAATATTTGTACCAACTGGCAGGTTGGATAGGCAGATGGAGAGGCACCAGCATGACAATCTACACTCTCTTCATGTTATATAGATCGCCTGGCGCGGCTTGCCGCGCGCCACCCACCTTTCACAGTGGTAAGCGATTGGTAAAACCATATGGTAAGATACTTAACATGACACAGTAGTCAATAATTACTAAACATGATAGTGGCATTACAATTTTAGAGCAGAGCACAATACTCGTTCAGACATAATGTTTACACCCATAAGAGTGTTCAGAATAGATAGGTCTCAAGGATAAAGGCGCAGCCCAATCGCCTTTCAGAATGGGTGTAAAGAGCCCAATCGCCTTTCAGAATGGGCGCAGCCCAATCGCCTTTCACAATTTTAGAGCAGAGCACAATACTCGTTCAGACATAATGTTTACACCCATAAGAGTGTTCAGAATAGATAGGTCTCAAGGATAAAGGCGCAGCCCAATCGCCTTTCAGAATGGTAAACGGATAGTAAAACACTATGGTAAACATCATTAATAGTGTCTTTGCAGAGCCAGCAACCTTCGTGTGAAGCACTCTTGGACTTCAAAATGTGGACTCCATGTCTCCTCATTGGTTCAGCATGTAGGGATCTCCTTAGTTGCTTCAATGGTAAATCGCTGAAGGTCACATGCAGCCTTATCTACACCCAATAAGGACCTTCGCTGTGAAAAGTCAGAAGCTTCCAACAATAGTACAAAGTAGATAAAAACAGTGTAGCAAGAAATGCCCAGGTAACGTTGCCTTCAAGGATCCAGAATTGAACAATGGTTTCATCCATTTATATTACTTAAATGTATAGTGCTCGAATTAAACAAATAACCATCAATGTGTTTGGAAAGCCAAGTGAGCTCACATGTGCATTAAGAACGTGCCTTAGTATTCAAACATGTTAAAAAATGTTTGTTTCAAGGATCTATGCAGATAGATACTAAATTTTGAACTTCAGATGGGATGCTAGAAGTTTAGGGCATGTTTGGTTGGTGCCCATGTCAGCCCGGCCAAACCTGGGCTAGCCAAATAATTGGTGAACGATTCAGCCGCCCGCAACTTGCCAAATTATTGGCGCGGAATTGAACGGGAGGAAGTGAAGCGGTCTGGGCGAGCCAAAATATTGGTCGCTATCCAAACGGAGCAACATAGCCTGGTCAATGACCAATTTTTTGGAAGGGCAGCTCAGGGCTCTAATCCTAACAGCCCCTTAATGACTGATGTATATGAATAGATAGGGATCTGGATACCTATTTCATTTTCAAAAAATTATGTGCAGCTACCACAAACAAAACTCCCTCGAAGCATATTGTGTCCCTCACCTAGTCTCTGTTATATCCATATTTCCGCAACACATGTATTTGAGATTTTCTTAAGAGGGATTATGCATTATAGAACTACTAATAAATGTTAGGAAAGCCATTTTGGGATATGTGAACAGAACAAATACATCAGGATAGTGATGCAGCAGCATCCAGAAATTCACATCCTCATCTCACACTGGTTGACACACTATTTATTGTCACATCCACATTCAGAAATACATCAGAATAGTCCTGGCCTATTTATTGTCTAAGTGAATTTGGTCACTTTCAAGCTTTATTCCTTGATTGTGTCCTAATAACTCTCATTTAAAAGATGAAAGCACCATACGATGCACATTAAACACTATAAAAGGCAAAATGAACTTCTAGGGCCAATGTATCATCCAACCGTGTACTGATCATCAGTTAGTCAGATACCAAACTCAATGTGAAACAAAATAAGTTCAGCAAGCTAAAGCAAAAGGAAGCTAATATAATCAAGGAAAAGAGATCATGTCTTGATTTTCTTAAACTTCGGGTTGATCCTTCCACGGTAACCCACGTATTTATGCTATTTTTCACTTCAGGCTGGAAATGGCACGTAATGGGCATGTGAAGGTAAGATAAAGATAGAATAGTTCAACGTCTAATAAGAACTCACATTTATTTATTTTACATTATTGTTTTGGTGCACATTATTATAAGAAACATTGATGGAGCTCTTCGAGATCATACATTAACATCTAGCACAAACAATTATAGTTTGTTCAAATTAAACTGTGTATATAAGGGAAAACAATGTAATTATTTTTAGAAACACAACTATTAGTAGCCAGTGCAGAAATATAATAATGATGCGAATTAAAAACAACTTTCACTATTGCACTAAAATAACAGTGGCCTTCAACATAGCACTAAGAACTCAAAGCGAATATTAGGTTATGATGGGCATATTCTATTTATACAGTTCGGTTGTTATTGATGTGGTACAAATAAAGACATAGGCTAACCTGACACAAAAGACAGCCTCAAATCCGCTGAAAATGAAAAATAGCAGTAAAGTTGCAAAATTATGCAAAGAATTCTATATCAAAAAGCAGAAGAAAGCAATAGTTTTACATCCATACGGCAAAATATGTTTCGTGCTGGAGAGCTAAGCCTAGAACTGTCAACTAAATAAAACAGATGTCAATGATGTAAGAAACAGATTAAATGAGGCCAAAGAGAAGCAAATACCTTGTGTGGAAACCAAGAACTTGCGATAATGTGTACTTGTTCGCCAAACTGGAGGTGACATTGGCGGTGCTGAAATCAGAGATGTATCTACAACATCTACAGAGCAACATTTCTTATATAGAAGGTTAATTCGCCAGGTAGTGGTGTATGACTTGCTCTTCTTCACCAACTGGACAAAAATCTCAAACAATAGGGTAGATTAGCATGAACACTGTTTTTTGGTAACAAATAAGGAAATCACCTGGCAAATATTTAACCTGTGATGGTCCAACATTTGGTACTGAAAAATGAACTGCAATGCGTGTTGTTTTCTAAATGATGTGTTGGCTGCTAGTAGCCAATACATGGCAGGGTAAATGCTAGTTCAGATTTGCAACCACATCTTTCAAAAAAAAAAAGAGCCATAAGCTCAAAAGGGTACAGTAGGCCAATCAATATTATGACAAATAAACAATCTTAGGGTAAACAAAACTATCAAATAAATTCAGGACAGAAGTCTACTGTGGTCAACATAAACATTAAACTCGGAATCCCTATCAACTATATGTTAGTTGTTTCAGTAGTATATCAAAAATGGATTGAAGCATCACTGAATAGAAATTGGTTTTCGCCACGAAAAGCAACAGAAGGTTCAATGAGCAAGTCATAAAAACTGTTGCAATGCAAACAATAAAAATATACTTTGACATTGTAATTGAGCAATAGCATTGCACATCCTGTGAAGTTCTCATTATCTCCTTGGAACATAAATTGTTTTTCCTTTTAGAAGCAAAAAAGTTGCTTAAGCACAGAACCTGCAGCCTAATACACGTTTGAATATACTAAGGTTAATGTCCATGCACAGGCGAACTCACATATCACCATGTCAAAAGACAGCAAGATACTCAGCTTGCAGTTCATGAAAAAAATTATAAAATCTAATCAATGGTGCAAAGTACAATTAATGCGCGACTTACGTATTTGATTATTTTGATAGCCCATGTGAGACCAAACATAAATAAAGTGGTAAAATGGTAATGCTAATATTAGTGGAAAATAATGTCATGCGAGAACACATGACACTTCTTCGGTTACTTACAGAATCAGACCTTTCAAGTGTGCGCAATCAATAGAAAGAACTGAAGTACTATCACTCCCACAAATCCAAGAGTTTAAACAGTAGGTGGCAAGAAAGCAATATATAGTAATTTAACTATTGCTCAACATAATATATGGATTCTATATTTCTATTACAGATGCAATCACTCAAGCTATTTTTCATCCAATTTATCTAGGATAGTGTTATTCAAATTTTAAACAAACATTCTGTGAAATATTTCAAAACACGGCAGACACTGCATCAAAGAAGATTCATATTTTAAAAAAAACTGGTGAACACACTTTAGTATCATCTGATATATGATGCACACAATCGGTACCTAATAGAGGAATATCACAGCTTGTCCATGGCAAATATAGAAATCTAACCACTTAACCATATATCACCCTCAAAGTGAAAAGATCTGTTGAGAGTAAGAAATGAAGGACTGCAAAAATATTAGAGGGTAACCTAGGTTTTGAAAATCAAATTGGTAAGAGGCTCTTCTATTCCTCACAACTATAAACCATCTTGCCAACATAAATAATCTTAGTTTTTCTTTTCATAACATAATCAGAAGGAGCACAGAAAGATCAAGCTACAAATTTAATGCAATATATGAAAATATAAAAGATGTGTGACCGTACATCTGGTCATAGGAATGCTCGTTCTCAATAGAAACTAAATGCTTCAAGCCTTCCATCTACCTTTTCCCTTCAATAAAAGTAAGGGAGTTAGTAACCAGCTAAGATAAAAATTAAACAGTAAATAATCATAAAATCAGTAGTCATGCAAGCATATGCTTATACCATGAAATATGTGATTGGAGAACATACCAATAGTGATGTAATCTGTACTGCCCATGGTGCTACAATTGGAATTACCCAACCTACAGAACAACTATTTCATGTCTTGATGTCACATATGTGATATACAGTACTGTAAAGAGTGAGTGAACAGCTGAAAACAGATTATAACCACATGTTTCTCCCACAAGGAAACATGATGGAAAAAACAGGAGAATGATCATAAAGAACTGTTTCTCCAAAAACTGTGATTATGTTAGAGCAAACTGCAGCATGTTGCATACAAAGAAACAAAATTGAGTAAACACAAACAATCTCACAGATTACCCGTTCCATGTCAGTGGAAAAAATCACATTTTCACTTCCATGTTGCAGATTTAAGCCACTATCTATTGCAGCTCGTTTTAAACCATGTTAACTCGAACTGTCTGTAGATACGGAAACTCACACTGTCCGACCTTTACCATTAGAAGAGCAAAATTTGGTTCCAGTATTCCACCTCCAATGCTAAACTGTGTTCACAAATAAATGGGAATACTTCATTTCAGCACATACGGTTACAACTACAAATTTGTGAATTAGGCATAATGTTCAGTTATAAGTACTATAGGTCTGTACCTGCAAAAACCTAACTAAATTCACTGTTGGAGGGATTAATTATCTTCTTGGCGATGAACTCTGGTAGTAGTCATGGAGCATTGCAACCGTTTGTGCCCTCCATAGTGCTTCCCGATCATTAGTTGTGAATTCTTCAAGTCCGTACAAAAAAGGAAACAAATGAAACTAAATATGGATCCTGGCCTAGAGAAGTGGAGATATGAAGAACTAAAATGGAGAAAAGGTTCACCTGGCCTTGGGATGACGACGATCGTGGAAAGAAGAGTCCCTACGGTATGGTGAGGTATCAACTCTTGCTCTTCCTCTTTGTAATCTGAAAATGCTATTTACTATTACAAATAAATCAACACCATAATAAGTTAAGCATACCTAAACTGATCACTTGGACAGAACCTTTTACTTGGAAACTTAAATGGGACACATAAGAAGGAAATCATGTAGGTTAAGAACAAATGATATGACAAAAACATTTCTACAGAAAGCACACATATATATTGCAAAGTGCAAACAAAGCAATAATGACAAATCGGCGACAATAGATCAAAAGTCAAATTTGGCAGCCAATGCTTTATTAAGGTATTGCAGATGAGCAAAGCCTATTAAATGAAAGGGCTTAAAATGGAGCAGATTAATTAGTACTCGTTACCAAACTTAGATTAATTAATTGTTCCTAATCAGTCAAACCACTAAAATATATGTAAGAAAACAATTCATGTTTATCCAATGCTAATCCACGCACCAACAATCACATGAAGCAAGCTCGCAATTGTAATTCACATGAAGCATATTAAAGCTAGTCCTATAACTTGCAAGGACAGATAGACACAGCTAGAACACAAGAATAACCTGTCAGGATAATCACAACAAAATCCTTTTGTTTACATAATTAACTGAACCAGAAGATACTAATATTTAGCTAATCCCATATGGGTAAAACCAGAAGAAACAATTCATGAGGATGTAGGCACTACTCAGCATTAATTTCCACCATGGGCCACAAAATATGAACTAAATATTAAAGGGGAGATTTTATAAGTTCTGTCAATATGGGAGACACGTTTACAAAACTAAAGCAGGACACTACAAAAATAATAATAGCTTGAATTCTCTGTTAGAAAGTCATTCAATATCCAAATAATTTGAGCCACTACAATCTATGCAATTATACAATTGATTGGTTGGAGCATTTAAGATCTGTGACTTATTCCAGTGAAGAATATTGCTGTGACATATAGATGGAAAATCCACTTACTTAAATTACAATTTTACCTTGAACAGCAGTTGTTTTGCAGTGGCACATGAACAACTAACAAAAATGGCTCTGAAGATGCACCTGGGATACTAAAGAGACAGATAAACCCATGAATCGGGAGCCCCATGTGGTGAAAATTTTCGCATCCAATGCTGAAAAATGAAACAATCATCTTATTAGCTAACATAATCATTGTCCACAATTATCAAAGCATCAAAGCCAACTGTGTAGGTATAAGCACACAATTTGCATAGAACAGTTAGTAACAACCACCAAGAGACATTAGTTGTGCCCTATAAACTATGGCTAAATATTGACAGGACGAATTTATTAGTTCTGTCAATATGTGAGAGACATTTACAAAACTAAAGCAAGACAAAACAAAAATAACAATTGCTTAAATTATGTCAGAAAGCCATTCAATATGCAAATAATTTGTGCTACTGCAATCTTTGCAATTATCCAGTTGACAGCTTGGAGCATATGAGATATGTGACTTTTCCTTGCAAAGAATATTGCTGTGACATAAAAATGCAAAAAACAATTACTGAAACTACAGTTTTACCTTGACCAGCAGCTTTGTGGCAGTGGGCACATGAACATTGACCTGTATGGCTCTGGAGATGCACCTAGGTTGCTAAAGAGACAGAGAAACACATTAGTCGGGCGCCCATCAGGTAAAACAATTATCATTCAAGCTGACAATAATGGAAGAATCATCTTATTAGCCAAAATAATCATTGTCCACAATTGAGCAAAGCATCAAAGTACTATGCAGATATAAACACAAAACAATTGGTAGCAACAAGCAGGAGCTTCCCTCCCGATTGATTTCTGGGTCGAACTTTTCTGGTCAATTGCATACCAATGAACATTTTAAGCATGCTACAAAATTATATTTTACAAACAAAGGAAAACTATTGGGAGCAGATACAATTTGTATGTAAATACAAAACGAAATAAGAAAGTGGAAGAAAAAAAAGACTTGCAACAGATGCTCATCATGAATTGTGATATTCCTAGCAAAAGTTAGTATACAAAGCTACTTGTTGCTACCAGTTAGCTGACTGAACATTAGTGGGTAAATTAACAAACACGGAGATCACATCCATCATTACCAAGGCTGCTGCAAGATCCGTGTCTCCAGACTCAAATCAACGTTTTTGCATGACAGAGATACAACAATAAACCAAAAGGATGATCTTGAAAAATATAGTTGGATGTGAGAAGTGCATTATATCATGAAGAAGCATTACTCTAGTCGGTTCTCAGCCTATTGTCCCACGACCGCGGCTAGTGACTCCAACCATGCTCTTATTACCCACAACAAAGACAATGAAGTACAGTAATTTCATTCTCTGATTCATTAACCACATGACATGTGTAGAGGAGGAGACTAAGAGAAGAGGTCGATTAATTTTATACTACTGTTTTGTTCCTGCCGGTCACCAGATGGTGAAACAATCTGTTGAACTGTTATCATCAAATTTTGGTTTCACCGAATTTCATTATGCGCCTTGTGCTATACATGCTGCACACGTGAAATAGCATATGGGTTACTTACTTTTGGAGGCCTATAATGAAGGGGGTGGAGTATAGCAGCCATTGTAGTGGCTCTGTTCATGATGCCAAGCCTGCTCTTCAACACTGCCCGCTGCTATCCCTGATTTTCGGCAGAGAAAAACAACATAGTTCAGCATTAAAGGGGAAAGAAGGTAAGCATGCAAAATGCGGGAAGCACAGCATATCATGCGCAATACTACTATGCGGACATATTGTTCTCACCTTTCCTTGCAGCGTACTGAAGCAAAATTATAGAATATTCTAGTTGCCAACCCATATGATAGTAAAAGAGGGAATCAATTAGCTGAAGCTAGAGGTTGAGCTCATAAAAAATCCGACGTGCCACCATCACCATATGGCCGCCACTTTTGATTTCATCACACCATCATCTACATGATTACCTGAAACAAAGACCATTAACCACATCAATTTTATTTATCTATTCATGATTTGCAAGCTTTTTAAAAATTGGCACCAATTAAGAGAAAAAATCCTACCTTTGCTTCATGATAATCATGTAGAGCAGAATGGCAAACACCAATTTTAGACTTCACCTACAGCAATAGAGCAAACTGAATTGAGTTATTTGGTTGAGGTATATAAATAAAATACCAATGCACGAAATGAGTACACACAGGAGCATAACAATTACATAAAGTAATCTTCCCCTAAAGCATGGTTGAATTTCGAACAACTTGTAGGCATAGATAAAAATATCTTCACACAAAAATAACACATGTTCTAGGGATTAATAAAAAGAGAGTGAAATGAGAGATTAAGAGGAGGGGGGCGCTGGGCACCTGCTAGAGAGACAAATGCAGCAAGGATGGACGGAGCAGAGGTGTGAGGTCAGCTGTGGTTGCGCCCACGGCTTCCCTAGTTCCCCTGTTGACCGGCGATGTCCTTGGGCAGTCCTGTGACGAAGAATCTTCAGTCAGCTGTGGCTGTCGGAGGTCTGCAGCCTGCATCCCCGTCCCTCTTTCATCTCCATCTCACGCTGCTAGTCCTCACCAGCAGAAGGAGCATGGGCGGCCGTCGCTGCACCACGCGAGAAGATGCACTCCATCTGCGTCAAGGAATTGATTTTAAGCTGTGAGCCTGTGACTTTGTTGCAGGAAGGACATCGATAGTGAACTAAGAGAGAGAAAGAGAACGACCTGGGATCCACGCGAGGACGACGACGGCATCCATCCCGCGCCATCGAGTCATCTTCCGGCGGCCTCTTTCTGTTCCTGTGTGCAGCAAAAAAAAGTGTATTGGAGAAGATGGAGCTCGGCCAGCAGCTGCGGGATGGAGGCTGTAGATCAAGGGAAGTCGGGAGGATGCGAGGGGATTGGTATGGTGTGAGCCGCTGCACCTCTCCACCTCGAGCTCGTCGATGTGGATGAGAAGAGACGACCCCGACGATGTTGATCTGAAAAACAATTTTCAGATCGAGCCATGCTGCTCCTCAAGGTGATGGGACGTCGCTCTGCGGCGGTGCGAGCGTCGGGGTTGCGCTGCTGCCGGCGGCCTCCGGCCACTTTTCCCGGCGGCTGCACGGCGGGTGGAGGAGACGGAGCTCGGCCAGTAGATGAGCTAGATGAAGACGTACCGGAGATGGAAGAGGCGACGGAGGCCGATTCCCCGCATCCATCTACCTCTTTCCCGTGTGCTCCCCCTGGTCTCCAGTCTCGCGCAGTACCGTGGTGGAGTGGAGCGAGCTTGGGGAGAGGAAGGGGCGGGCGAGCGCGACGGAGATCCGACGGCCGATTCCTGCCTTGTTCCGTTGCTTCCCCGTGTGCTCCTCCAGGCCGCCGTGCAGCAACACCAGCTCGGGGAACGGGAGAGAGAGGCCAGGAGGGGCGAAGAGAAGCACGGTGGCGGCGCGATTGGATTGGGGGAGGAGCGGAGACGCGCAGCGGATTGGGGAGGAGACACGCGCGGCGATTGGGTCGTGGCGGCTAGGGTTCCACTGCGGGGTGGGATTTTTATACGTCGGTCGGCGCGGGCACCGCACGGTCCGAAGGGACACCCAGAAATCGACGGGCTCTTCCTCTGCGAAGCGGGACCGGCGATGTTTTGCCCCCACAGTCAGTGACCGATCCATGTAGTAAAAAAAGTAACGCAGCAAATTAACGGTGCAGATCGCGCGGTAATCGGTTGATCCGACGGCCGACGTGCGCTGAGCTCTGAGGAGCCTCCCAAAGGTCTCGAGGTTTACCTCTTTAGATACTGTCCAGGTGAACGACCTTGCCGGTGGATTCGGATGCGTGTTGAGATCGTTGGGACACTTCCTCATGTCATGGAGTTCCCTTTCTTGAACGACTCCACCTTACTCATTCGACCGATTCGCCGTTTTTGACATTGGTTGAGTTTCGTCTCCGAGCATCATTTTCTTCTTTACCAATATTTTTAATTGTCAGGGAGTCCCACATGAACAAGATGATTACTTATATGCATGCATTAATATATTAACCAGGGCCAGTATATCAAAGAAGAAGATGAACATCAGACAACTCAATAAGTGCATTTGCGATTTAGGACTGAATCTAGACTCAAAGAGGTAACTCTGAAATAATTCAGCTAGGAACAGGTGTTACCTTCGCATATTCTTTGCTAGCTTATTTCCTAATATTTTTTTTACAAATTACATCTCACTGTAGTGTGCTCATATCTACAAATTTTGTTTCAGGAGCATACAAGCGAGACAAGATCACATCACACTGCCCTCCAACAACTAATGCAGAAGCTGGTATATCAAAGAAGAAGATGAACATCACACAACTCAATAAGTGCATTTGCGATTTAGGACTGAATCTAGACTCAAAGAGGTAACTCTGAAATAATTCAGCTAGGAACAGGTGTTACCTTCGCATATTCTTTGCTAGCTTATTTCCTAATATATTTTTTACAAATTACATCTCACTGTAGTGTGCTCATATCTACAAATTTTGTTTCAGGAGCATACAAGCGAGACAAGATCACATCACACTGCCCTCCAACAACTAATGCAGAAGCTGCTAGGCTTTCAAAAGGAAAAATGGCAAGGTATTCATACAATGCTTACTGTTAATGCATGCATAACGTATGTGTAGTGTACTAATGTTACCATGTATATTGACGTTGTGAGGAAATGAAGACCGAGGGTTGAGTGGCCAATTGTTGGAGTTTAGATCTACTAATGCACATGCTGACATGATAATTGAGATATACATGGAAAATTATTAATATTAATTTGTGGTATTAGTCTGCTCCATGGTTAGAGGTTCATCACATGTAGTCAATAGTTAATGTCGTTGAACTGATTAGTGTAACCTTTTTTTGCTTCAGATTGTTGTTTCAGCAGGCGCCACATTGAAGTCATGAAATTGACTTATGTTATGTGATGGGCCCTCTTAGCTCTTGCATATACGCGTGTGATAGACTGTTGGTTAGCCTGCCTAGCAGTGTCTTACATTCTGTAAAAACATGATAACAAATTAAGTCAGCATATACGACCTATGTTTTTATTCGCATGCCCTGTAACTCCTTTGGTTGATGCAATCTGAAAGATTATTTACAAGGTTATATTTCCTGATGGAGTGCACTCAATTATCAGTTGAAGGGAGATCTGGATATCATAGAAGATTATTGTTCTATCCATGGATACAGACCACCACCTATGATTAGAAAAGAATGCTAAGGTTTCGACTTTAGTTACACAAATCACTTCTGCCTTTCTCTCATAGGTCCATTTGTGTTGGTCACCTATGATTAGAAGCCGTGGCAATGTTTACGGAAATAAGAAATTGTTGGCATAGTGTATGCATCTCTAAACCCATGAGAAGGAAACTAGATCTATTATCATATTTTGATGCTTGCTGGTGCTTTATTTTCAATTAACCATTTTGATAGATAATTACGGAGCCTGCAAGACATGATATGTATTGACTAACTTGTTACCCCATCCTCATTTGAAATATTATTGGTATCCTACAAGATAATGCCTAATTCAATACATTGGAAACAAAAACAAAGTAGGGATAATTTCCGAGGTTCATTTATCTGTCTGTGTGAAAATAATGGAGTTATCCTATCAACCATTGAGAAACTTTTATTTAGTTTCAGGTTAAAGATCCGGGTTTCGGTGTGCCATGATTTTTTACATACATTAGAGTGGGATTTCTCCTAGGGAAGTGACTGGCTATTGAGTGTGGTGTATGACTTGACCTCTCTTTGCATATTCCATTCTTTATTGATGTATGAAGCAGGGACTGTTGCACTTGTAAATAAGATGGTAACTACCTTTTCCCTAAATTGGTGAGAGCATCAAAGTCATAAGTTATGTGAAATCATGCAGTTGCAACTCTTTTAGGTAGTCTGGTTGTGCTATAATCTCATTGAGTCTCTAGATATATTTGTCATTATAGTTTTTATGTGCTAGAGGCTGACTTATGGCTAAATTGTTTCGTTTACAAGAACCTTTGTTTTTTTTTTGCGAATAAGAACCTTTGTTGTTTTGACAGTTTTCATTGTCTATGTTGTGAAAACATGCAGTTACAACTCTTTCACTACGGGAAACCGTCAAAACGCCGACGGCCGTCCTGTACGCCGACGGCCAAATGTCGGGGCCGTCGGCGTACAGCACGGGCTAGGGCAGACGACGAACAGGCCGTCGGCGTACGAAGCGCCGTCGGCGTAGAATTACATCCCCGACGGCTGCCGTCGGCGTTCTAAATCCCGTCGGCGTACAAAAGGCGACATAACGGAACCGTCCAGCGTCGTTGATACGTCGACGGCTGCCGTCGGCGTTTAGTTGTTTTTTTTAATTTATTTTCGTATATAATATTCATTTATTTATTTCTCTACATAATATTTAATGTAGTTGTAATTTATATATATATTGGACCTATAATTGCCCTCCCAATTTCAGTATCCCACCCCCGTAAAATAACGGTGTGAGTTTTCCGGAACCCAACCCTACAACATATACATGTAAAACAAATAAAAACTTTTCCTGGCTCACTAGAGAGAAAGTTATGCCGGTGATGTCGGTCACACCTAGGAGTAGATTCTTGCACAGGTACAACACACAACACACTTGTATACATATGGTATGTCACAAGCTAGGTTTGGGTGGGGTTCCGACGCTCCGGGGCCCCGCTTCGGTGAAACCCTGAATCCGCTGGAAAAACCCTAACGTTTCCGTCTACCCCCATAGACGTGCGTCGAAAGGGGGTAGCCCAGTGGACTTTTTTGCTTGGTTGTGTTATGTTAGGCCATAGGAACATGAGAAACCAAAGTCTACCCCAAATCGACACACGATTCCATCCGGTTCGCCCGAAAGGGGAGTTTTCACCTCTAAGTGCAGAAACTAACTAGAGAGAGTGAAGCCGGTGATGTCGGTCACACCTAGGAGTAGATTCTTACACATTTACAACACACAACACACTTGTATACATATGGTATGTCACAAGCTAGGTTTGGGTGGGGTTCCGACGCTCCGGGGCCCCGCTTCGGTGAAACCCTGAATCCGCTGGAAAAACCCTAACGTTTCCGTCTACCCCCATAGACGTGCGTCGAAAGGGGGTAGCCCAGTGGACTTTTTTGCTTGGTTGTGTTATGTTAGGCCATAGGAACATGAGAAACCAAAGTCTACCCCAAATCGACACACGATTCCATCCGGTTCGCCCGAAAGGGGAGTTTTCACCTCTAAGTGCAGAAACTAACTAGAGAGAGTGAAGCCGGTGATGTCGGTCACACCTAGGAGTAGATTCTTGCACATTTACAACACACAACACACTTGTATACATATGGTATGTCACAAGCTAGGTTTGGGTGGGGTTCCGACGCTCCGGGGCCCCGCTTCGGTGAAACCCTGAATCCGCTGGAAAAACCCTAACGTTTCCGTCTACCCCCATAGACGTGCGTCGAAAGGGGGTAGCCCAGTGGACTTTTTTGCTTGGTTGTGTTATGTTAGGCCATAGGAACATGAGAAACCAAAGTCTACCCCAAATCGACACACGATTCCATCCGGTTCGCCCGAAAGGGGAGTTTTCACGCTCCGGGGCCCCGCCTCGGTGAAACCCTGAATCCGCTGGAAAAACACTTGCATAGGATTATTCCTTTCCTCAATTGCATCATTGTGCCCATCAATGCGTGCCATATAACTTCCCTGATATGTGTCGCATAAAACAGGGCGGTTATTCACAGGGCGGTTATCCGACACATTAGCCTCTTTATCTAATCCACAACTAGCTTGTTCCTTCACAGGGAAGTTAACCTCTTTGGCTTTCTCTTCTCCACATCTAGCTGGGTTCTTCACATGGCAATCAGCGTTGGCTCTCTCTTCTCCAGATCTAGCTAGGTTCTTCACAATGGGTTCATCTGATGGAGTAACCTCTCTTGCATAACCTGTCGGCGTTGGCTCTCTCCTCTCTCTACTAAATTAGGGAATATATTGAGTAAAAAAAAAGAGGATACGCCGACGGCATTGCCGTCGGCGTAGTATTATCCACTTAACCCACCCACCACTACGCCGACGGCTGCCGTCGGCGTAGGTTTACCTTATCCATTTTTTTAGGTCGCACCCGCACCCGCACCTAGCCAGCCACCCATTTTCTCCATCGCACCCATCCTCTCGCCGCCGCCATCCCCAGTGCGTCGTCCTCCTCCGCCGGCCGCGCCCGCCACGCCGCCCATCTCCCCTCCCCAGGATCCGCCGCTCCCCTCCCCAGCTCGCCTCCCCAGCTCCCCTCCCCAGCTCGCGGCCGTGCTCCCCCTCCCCAGGATCCGCCGCGGCCGTGTCCCCTCCCCAGCTCGCGGCCGTGCTCCCCTCCCCAGCTCGCGGCCGTGTCCCACGCCGGACGCATCGAGCTCGGCGGCGACCTCCTCCACGCCGGCCGCGCCTCACGCCCCCACCTCGCACCTCCTCCACGCCGGACGCATCGAGCTCGGCGGCGACCTCCACGCCGGCCACACCTCACGCCCCCACCCCGCACCTCCTCCACGCCGGACGGCCAGCTCGCGGTCCTCCACCGGCCCCTACGCACTGCTCCCCCTCCCCAGCGCCGCGGCCTGTGCAACCGCAGGTGAGACAGTGGCATGTCAGCACGATGTAGAGGTGATGGGAGCAAGTTAGTATTTTGGAGCAAATTAGTATGGTAGAGCATGTTAGCATAATTTTGAGGTGAGAGCAAATGTTGCTAGTTAGATGTTCATCATTTTATTTCGTTTGCATGGCATTAGTTGTAGTTGATTTAGTTCTAGCTAAATGTATAGTCGGCAACATGGGCAAATTCATTTTAGTTCTAGCTAAATGTGTAGTTGATTTAGTTCTTTGTGTTCTTTTTTTTTATCTATGCTTCCTTGACTAACCCTGTATCAAATGCTTTTACTTAACTAAGTATCATGTCGGAGCCGGAGCGAAAGTTTCGTGGTGTTCACCGGAGACCCACGAAGATCCCGACTTGGGCAGCTCAGATCACAGTGGATCACAGGAAGATCCAGCTTGGTACTTTCAGGTGCCCGTGGCAGGCGGCCCGCGCCTACGACTGCGCGGCGGTCCAGCACTTTGGGGCGAGAGCGATCCTCAACTTTGAGGATGAGCGGAGCGCGGCGCACATGTTAGCGCCAGATGGCATGAGGATCGCGACGAAGGCCGAGGAGAGGGAGCACCGGCAGGCAGAGAGGCTGCTCAGGGCGCGCCACCAGCGCGAGGATGACCCCTTGGTCAAGGATCTCCTCCTTGATCCCCAGGTGATGGCGGTCCAGTACCAGGTCTTGAGCGAGAGCCGGCAGCAGCGCGGGCAGGGCGAGGCCGGCCCCTCCGGCACGCAGCAGCAGGGCGAGGACTCTAGCAGCAGCCTGTCCTCTTGTTGGGGCCGCTTGGACGACGTCACTGACACCGGCGCGAGTCGAGTTTAGGATGTCTATCATCCTACCTGTCGTACTACTAGACTTATCTTGCTACCTGTTGTACTGCTAGACTTATCATACATGCTACCTATGTATTATTGTGCTACTTGTCTATATGTGTTATGTTAAGCTAATATGGTTACATCGTTCTATGGTTTATTCTGTTTTATGTTTAATTATTAGGTAAAATGGAGGGATATTTGCTTATATATTTCGATTGTTTGTACTTTTCAGATGACGTAGCTTCCTCTCGGCCTTCTCCGGCCACCGATCACGCTTCGAGGGTATAAATCTTTCGCCTCTCTTGCTGCATAGGTTTATTTTGGTCTAGATCACCAAGTCAGTCGCGTAACCCGAGTCAGATCCCATCCGGAAGGGTTACAAATTTATAAATATGCAGGATTGTCCATCTTTGCATATTTATAACCGTAACACTTCCGGGTTGTCCTGTTGGACAGTCCGAGTACGTGTAGATCGGGTCGTGTTCCACGTTCTACCCCTTCCTGAGACGGAATTTCGGCAGCACCTCCCTGTTGTTCTTCGGATGCACACCCTCTCGGCTTGACAAGCTCGAGACGTGTATTCTGAAGAACAGCGGGGAGGTGCTGCCGAAATTCCGTCTCGGGTCGGGGTAGAACATGGGACACGACTCGATCTACACGTACTCGGGCGGGATAGGCCCCTACCTATTAGAAGTGTATGTGAACCCTTGCATGTTGTAAAAGATAAAATTTGGCCGTAATAAAATGGTGACATTGCATGCAAGAAAATAAAAATATGATGCATTTAATTTCATGTTATTATTATTTGGCTCACAGTAAAGCAGCAGAGGATGGCAGATAATGGGTGGATGTACAGTGGCCGAATTAGTTTGGTTGACAAAACAGATGAGTGGGTATGGAAGACGCATTTGCTAGTGAAGGAGTTAGCGCGTAAGGGTTCAGAGTCAGGCGCTCGTGGACAGTGCCCTTGCCCTCGTTGCAAGTTTCGTACACGTCAGGGAAAGGATGATATGATTAAACACCTCTTCTCTCGTGGGTATATGCCGAACTTCGTGACGACAGTCAACTTTGATGAGTACGAGCGCGAGAGTGGCAGGGTGATGCGGCAGCGGATCAATGGCAATGAAGATGATGGGATTAGAAACTGGCTAGATGATCTCCGTGCTGGCGACATGCCAGATTCGCCACCATCACAGGAGGAACCGGAGGAACCTCCAGAACCGGAGGAACCGCGTGAACCGGAGGACCCAGAGCCAACCGCGAAGGCCTTCTTTGCTATGATGGCCTCGTCTCAGAGGCCTCTGTACGAGGGTGCAAAAGTTTCTCAGCTCGATGCCATCTCGCAAGCACTAGCCAACAAGCTCCAGTATGGCAGCACCCGTTCATGCTTTGAAGCGCATCTGCAAGCAACTGGTAACCTGTTGCCTGAAGGGCATTGTCTGCCTCAAAGCATGTACGAAACGAAGAAAATCCTGCGAGATCTCAGCATGGATTATCAGAAGATAGATTGTTGTCCAAAAGGATGCCTTTTGTTTTGGAAACAGTTTGCCAATGACAAGTACTGTATCTTGTGTAAGGCCTCTAGGTATCATGTGGTAAAAGGACCCGATGGTACGAAGACGCAGTCAAATGTCGCCATTAAGATTCTTCGTTACCTCCCATTCATACAAAGAATCAAGCGGCTTTACATGAACAACGAGACTGCCACACAGATGCAATGGCACAAAACGGGGAAGAGATACAAGGATGAGCACGACCGGGAATTGATGGGACATCCATCTGATGGTACGGCATGGAAGAACTTTGATGCGAACCACCCCGATGAGGCAGCAGATGCTCGAAACGTGAGAATCGCGATAGCAACCGATGGATTCAATCCATATGGTTTGTCGACTACCGCGTACAGCTGCTGGCCCGTGTTTGTTATTCCGCTCAATCTCCCTCCTGGAGCCCTAATGCAAAAGAAGACCATGTTCCTCTCGCTGATCATTCCAGGTCCTGAATATCCGGGGAAGAATTTAAGTATGTACATGCAGCCAATTGTGGATGATCTGAACCACTCTTGGCACCACGGGACGTTGACATATGATCGTGCATCGAAGACAAACTTCTTGATGAAAGTTTGGTATCACAATTCCATGCATGACATGCCCGGGTACGCCCTATTCTGCGGATGGTGTACAGCTGGTAAGTGGCCATGCCCAGTGTGCAGGAACCGACTTGAGTTCATGTGGCTTACGGCGGGACGGAAGTATTCCGCGTTTGACACACATCGAAAGTTCCTCAAAAGAGGGCATCTGTTTAGAGAAGACAAAAAGAACTTCAAGAAGGGCAGAGTTGAGCATGAAGAAAAAGCGATACCAACTTTCGATGGTGCAGCTGTTGACGCCGAGCTAAGTGCTCTCGTGCCTGCTGGGAGAAAAGGCCCACGATATGTGGGATATGGTGTGTCGCACAACTGGACTCACGTGGCAGGCTTGTTGTGTTCAAATGCCACTGGTTCGACCCTGAGCATGGAACCAAAAGTACCTCTTCCATTGGGTTAGTTGAAGTTAAGCGTTCAACCACCTACAATGGATCCGATGTCTTTGTTGTGGCTCACCAAGCCTTTCAAGTTTATTATTTGCCCTACCCATGCAAGAAAGAGGGACTCATTGGTTGGGAAGTCGTGTTCCATGTATCGCCACGTGGTAAGCTACCCATGCCCTCCGAAGACGATTACAACAACATTGACCCTAAAACATACGAGGGGATTTTCTATCAAGAGGAACAAACCTTTGGGGACTTTGGCATACAAGGTCTTGAGGACCGCGAGGACAATGCACAAACAGGTGGTGACGTAGTGGTGAATCTAAAGGATATAGATATGCTCAACAAGTTACAGAGTGATAGTGATGACGCTGATGAGCCTCCACCGTGCGAGGAGGTTCCAATATACAACACTCGTGATAGTGATGTTGATAGTGATGATAGTGATGATGACAACCCAGGACTTAACTATGAGAGTGATGATTAGGGGTGAGGGTCTTTTATGTCCTTTTGCGTACTATTTACTTTTCAACATGCTTCTTCTTAATTGCATTACGTCTTTATTCTTATTTACTACATTTTTCAACATGCTTACAAGTTTATCCTTTCTCAATGCAGGTGATTGACCAAGATGTGCCAAGGCAAGGAATCATCGGCCTCGGGCTCTCGGGAGGTGTAGGACGTGTTCGGGTGTAGCGTGTGTGAATTCGAACTTGTTTGGAGTTTGTATGAATGCTTGGATGAATTTGAATCATGTTTGTGTCATTTGGATATGTATGTGATGTTTTATTTGATGTTTCTGTGATGTTTTATAATTTGTGCAATTTTAATTATATTTAAAATGCGCCAGAAACCAGCAGCAAAAAATTTCAGAAACTGAAAATATGGTCAAGTCTGCCGTCGGCGTAGTATGCTACGGGGACGCACAGGATGGCGCCACGTCGACGCTGGAGGACCATATGGTAACCTATACGCCGACGGCAATGCCGTCGGCGTAAGACTCCTCCCAGACGCACTAGATCAGCACACGTGGCAGACTAGGCCGACGGCACTGCCGTCGGCGTATAGGTGGAGCATACGGAGACAGTCAACGTTCCTTTTGTGGGTCCCACTTCAGATACGCCGACGGCGACGGATACGCCGACGGCATTGTTCATACGCCGACAGCGTCCTACGCCGACGACGATACGCCGACGGCGGCCGTCGGCGTAGTACTACGCCGACGGCGATCGTTGCTACGCCGACGGCGGACCGCCGTCGGCGTTTTGACTGTTTCCCGTAGTGTTTTAGGTAGACTGGTTCGTTGGAGGAGAGGGCTCCAAGGACACAGAAGCATGACGGGAGGAGTGCAATTGATAGCAACAACACAGAAGCATGATTGATTTGAACCGGAACTTGCTTGAGGTTGCAATGGCAGAGGTTGCTTATGCACTGCCTCGTAGCTAGGATGTGCCTAGATTTTAGTAAGAATAGAAGTTGCGATGACTTTGATTAAGCATTTGTGATGATAATAGGGAACAAGTTGATAACAATATCAGTAGGTTGACGTGCTAGGAATATACATATGAGAGTTCATGCAGGGTCTTCTATTTGTGTTACTAAAGCTGTTAGTCTTTGACTAAGCCGCACCCAGCCCGAGGCACTTGCGACCTTTGGAGAGTTTGCTGGCAACCCTTGTAGCTTCTTTTTCAGTTGTTTCCTGGTAAGGCTCATTGTTACGAGTGAGCATTTGGTGACTGGGGAAAGGAGCACAAGACACATGTGGTTGGCTGACCTTGCTAAAAATGAAGTAGAAGGCGAGAGGGCGAAGAGCCAAAGTTCATCAACTCACTTTCTGCACTGCACTAGGGGATGGTATAGCTGCCCTTCGCGGTAGGACTCAACGTGTAGCCTCCATAAGAAATAAACACTAGAGAAGCCCTACGCATATTTATTTATGTTTAGTGACAAATGTAATAAAATAACATATTTGTACAGACACTTCATCTACGCAAATCATTGAGCAAATGTTCATCGCACATGTTCATGAATTCTACTGATCATTTGTCGTAATTTCAACACAACTTATATTTCCATAAGTATGTAGCTATTATGTTTACACATGTGGTGCAAAACAAATTTGAGGACCCGTGTCAACGCACGGGCATTCAACTAGTAAGATATGTATATTCCCAGTTCACATGGACATACCTTTTGAATGTAAAATAAGTAAAAGGAAGGCACGCATTATTTTGTTTTCTTAGCTTCCATCCACATAACAATTTCCTTGTAGATCCATATATAAAGGCCACCAAGATTTGACCTGCTTCCGCAGGTTCCACGTCGTCCTATATCCTCACCCTTTCGATGGACGCAATCCGACGGTCCGCATCGATCCACGACGCCTCCCGCGGGTGCTACTGTAGCAGCGCACAGTACGGGCGATTTTCTTCCAATGGGAAGTCGACACGTCGCCCGGTGGGCATCCGGTACACGCCGTTCTCAGCCGGTCACCCCCTGTGCACAATTTTTGGCGCAAAACGTTATAGAAAACCCCCGCGCGAGGACCGATTCATGATTTCTGTAAACTCCAAGGACTTCCCTGCAAAACATCCGCCACAATTTCCCTTTCCCCTTCCTCTCCCGCGGCGGCCATGGCCGCCGGCGACGCCGACACGGCGCGCCGCCTCTCTGCTCCGCTCCGCTCAAATCGGAGGGCACGGAGAGCTGCGCCGCCTTCCCCTCTATCTCCTCGCCCAAGATCAGGAGCTGGGACGCCGCCTGAGTTTGAGCGGCAGCAGATGCACCACAGCGTGGGTGGTGGAGGTCCCGGCGGCGCCGCCTCTCTCTCTTTCGCGCTGCCTCTGCCTCAGTCCTCATCTTGGGGCGGCGGGCACAGAGTCCAGATCCACCGGCGGATTGGCCTCTTTTGCAGACGCGTCGGCACTCCAGGGAAGAAAACTCTAGAGGTGGCGGCCGTCTGATGTGGGGGTCGGCAGGGCAGTGCCTCTTGCTTCTCCTCTTTCTTCTTCGGCGACCAGACAGGTAGGCGCTCTCTCTTCCTCTTCTTCTCTCACGGATTCCCTTCACCTCAGTGCTCCATCGATCCTCACTAGATGAGGGCGGCGGTGCCGCCACCGCAGATGGCCAAGAGGCACTCCTGTGCACGTTCTAGGGCTGTCCACGGCTCTCTTTTGTGATCCACTCTCCTTCTCCTCCGTACCAGGGGCTAATGATAGCGGCAACTTTTCTCACAACTTCTTCCATCGCGAGTCCATGGTAGGCCAAGCGGCGGCGCCGGACGGGACTTGTTTCTCCAAGAATATCATGTTGAAACCTTTTTCACTACACAACTTTGTTCTGCCGCTTTACATTCAGTTCAATTGCAGTTGTTTGAGATGGGGCTGGAGCTCTCCATATCTCGCTGGAAAGCTCTTCACAAGTTTGCCTCTGGGTATGCCTCAGGTGTGCAACATATGCTCACTGATTTATTATCACCGCACAATTACATACCAATCCCACAAATCTTCTGTGCTGAATTTGTAATCTTTTAAATGAGAGATTATTCAGCCTACATTAGAGTAGTTTTACCACCGAAAGAACTAAGAACATGATCAGTATTTGTATCGATTGGCTTAATCAATTGCAGCGTAGAAACCATTACAAGTTGCGCTTTCTGAACTGTGTTACTTGACTGAAACAGAACTTATCTTGTTTGTAGAACATTTATTTGGTATTGTTTATCGACTACCACATCAGATTTTGGAATGTTCCATGGGGACTGATCGTATTTTTTCAGTTTCCTGTAGGTTCTTTTGTCAGCACTTGCTTTCACGGTGCTGAAACTTCCTCCGGATGGTGCATTTGGAACAGTTTGTGCTTTTCTCCATGTATGAGCCCTATAGCAGTTCCGATGTGATGACATACGATTTGACTTGGAAAAACGATTTTAGATGGTGAAAGATAGAATGCTTGTATATATGTATACTGCGGCAGGCTAGAAGATGGCTAGAGCAAAGAGACCGCCATTGTTCACCAGAAGATTTCTCGAGCAGCTCCTTTCTCTCCATGGACAAGCACGCGAGCCGCTTCCGAGCACCGACGATCCTGCTCTCGGCGCTTCTTCTTCTTCTCGCGTGTCTTGCTAGCCATGCACAAGGTAAGTGCTGGACTGCTGGCATAGATTCTGATGGTTTTATTTATCTTCTTTCCTCACAAGTGCGATCGTGCATTTTATTTGTTGCTGTATCAATTCCTTTGTTTGTTGATGAACAGAGACGATGAAATCTGACGATTTTTTTTATTGCTCCGCATGCAGGCGGTAGAGTCTTGGTAGGCCCGGGCAGGGGGCGCCGGCTACCGTACGGCCTGTGCATCCGTTACGGGCAGTGCGCGACCCTGGGAGCTGTATCTGCTGCACGACGCGGAGTGACCGTTGCTTTGACGACTTTGATGAGTGCGACCGTGCGAGGATGCGTGCCCACATCCTCCGTTTGACGTACCATCGGCGGCGGTGGCGGCGGCTCGTGCTCCATCGCCTTCGCATCTTATCTACTCCCTCCGCATCAAAATATAAGACTCTAATCACTTACCACACACATGTATCTGGACATGTTTTAGTACAACTAAGTGACTAGAGAGTCTTATATTTTCATACGAAGGGAGTAGTTTTCTGTGGCTGAATTTACAAGTGATGAGGCATGCTGCGTAAGTGTAGCCCTTGTGAATAATTCGGAATAACAATTTCAAGGAGTTGAGGATTAATTAAGTAATCTTTTTTGAAGCCGATTAATTAAGTAATCTATTTATCCATGTTTATTATCAGGATTTTGTTTCTATTTTTTTACCATCCCCGATACAAGCACAAGTGTCTTTTCAGAATAACAAATGTAAGAAGCAGGATTTGACATTGGTGTTTCTCATTTAGTCGGAATATTCTTCAGTGGGAGGCGACGTTCCCGTCGACAGCGAGGCGCCTGTGGTGACTTCGTCAATCTCAAGACCAGACCGCCGGTAAGCCTGTGCATTCCCGGTTTAAGCCGGTTTATGGCGGTTCCTCAAACCAACCCGTCGCAGCACAGTTTCGTTGGTTTGGTATGGTTTACACCGTTTAGGTACGAGACCACATGTCGGTCTGGTGCGGTTTGGTTTTACGGTTTACCCGGTTTCACACCGTATACAATCACAGGACGACAACGCCGCAGGAAGTTCGTCGCTCTCGTGCTGCGCGTGAGCCGGAGCTGGCGGAGCAAGACGTAGCCCGTGTGGGGTGCTCAGCAGCTCACTGGGCTTGGTCTCGCCGGCAGCACGCAGTTCCGGCCATGCGCGTCGGTGGGCTTCCCGCGCGTGGCGGAAACCAGTGCGTCGGGTCCTCGAAGGGCCGCGCGCGCCTCGGCCTGTAGCGCGACGGAAATCAAAGCACCCTTCGCTCGCTCGCTGGATTCATGGCAACGAAGCCGGTGGACTTCCCGCAGCGGACGCCATGTGCGTCGGGTATAGCGTCGCAGAGCCGCGTGTGCCTCGGCCTGCAGCGCGACGAGCTCACGAGCCGACGAGCACCGCGCCGCCAGGCTAACGGTGAGCGGCCGAGCTGTTACAGCGGCGCCTGCGGGTGGTGGAGCAGCTTGGACAACGACACCCGGACCCGCCACAGCTGCTCGGTGCCCTCCGCAATCGAGCGCGCCGACGGGGCCAACACCAGTCCCGCCGCCAGATCGCGCAACGTCTTCGTCGAGCTTGAGGACTAGAGGGTGGAACTGGCAGGGCAGTCTCGCCGAGCAGCTTCGGCGTCGCAGGCCTTGCCGAGCAGCTTGAAGTCGCCCTCGGCTGCGGCAGAGCGGATCTTGTCAGGGTGGACGAGCAGGGACAGGCGCCGGAACTGCGTCTTCACGGCGTCGGCGAAGGCGGGGCGGCCTACGCGGCCACGCCTAGGACGGCGTGCCAGTCGGGCGCGGCGGCGTGGACGGTATAGACGGCGACCGCGTTGGCGACGCCGGGAAGCGACGGCTACGCGCGCTGGGCTTTGTCGGCCAGCCGGCACGCCGCGGCCACGTTGCCGGCGAGGAAGTGCTCCTCCGCGGCCGGCAGGCCCGCTCGGCCTCCTCCCTGTTGGCCTCTTCCGCCATGTGATCGAGCATGTACGTATGTCGATCTTTTGGTCGATGGCGATGTTGGGGACACGGACGACGGTTTCGCGGTTTAATTGGTTCCAACCCGTCTTAGCCCAGCACGGAGTATTTCGATCGCGGTTTCAATCTGTACACCGGCTAAACCGGGGAGAAACCGTAGTTACGGTGCGGTGTGGTGCGGGCTGACGGTTTGGACGGTTTCGAACCAAATTATGCCCGGGCTTAACCGCCGGCTCAGTCTTTCAGAGGTGCTCATAGGGGTAGGGTGTGCGTGTGTGCGTTCATAGGGGTGAGTGTGTGCACGTGTATGTGAACGTCTGCGTTGTACTGTGTTTCGCAAAAAAAAAAAAGCAGGAAGGAGGATCGGAGAAGAGAGTCGGGTGGGATGGGGAATCCGCCGTGCCTTTTCCCGTGATAGTCTTTGATGCCTTCTAGGATCGCACGCAAGTTATAGCTTCAATTCATCCAGACTAGGTAAATTTGCGCGGCGATGCCGCGCGCGTGTGGGTAGAAATTAATTTTTGAATTGCGGGCATTTAAATTTGTTGCATTCTTGGGAATTAGTAAAATTGAAAGAGTGGTTGTGTTAAATATTTAGCATTTTTTTTTGTGAGCGTTTTGATATTTCTCTTTTCAATTTTTTTTCTGGCGGATGGAGTTAAAGGTACTGATGGTGCAGCGTCTAGGAGTTTTTGAAAAGTGTCCAATTACTGTAAAACAATATATGTAAACTGTTTTAAATGATCTGAAGCATGTTCTATTTTAGATTTTTGGTTTGTAATTCAAATATATTTGTTTGGAAAATAAGTGTGAAGCATCTTTTTAATAGGAAAGCAGATATTCCTCAGTATTTACATTTGTGTTCTTAATTTGATATATTTAAGCCGATGGTACAAATATGGGTAGTTATATTTAAATGGTTTAGCAAATTATATGTAAGTAAGATGGTATGTACCAAATTGTTTTATTAGGTCTGTCATATTGAACGGTATTATTACTGATATTATTTATGTAGATTTTATTTGAGTTCAGAAGAATTTTGTGAATTCCATATTATATAAATTGACGTGAAGGTGTTAAATTGGCATGCATGTATATGATTTCAAATTTGTAAGTCTTGCAAATAATTTGGGAAGGGTTATGTAGTATTTTTTTTTTGAAGTTGGATTGAATTTAGTATTATTTGAAATTTGCAACTTTTGAAATAATTTAGGGAAGGTCGCGAAGTATTTGGGTCTACTATTTTGATTTTCCAAATTTGTAAGATTTGCAATAATTTGGAAAAAGTTCCAAAGTGTTGGAAATGATTACGTTGATTGTTTGTATTTTTTTGTGAAGTTGGATTGAATTGAGTATATTATTTCAAACTTGCAAGACTTGTAATTATTTAGAAATGGTCCCAAAGAAATTAAAATGGTTATTTTGATTGTTGCAAACTGTTAGAAATTGGTTTGAATTTATTTGGAGTCATATTTCAAAAGTTTTTAAAGTTTTGGAAATAAGAAAACAGAACTGAAAGGGAAAAAAAAAATGGGCCGGCCGAGCTGCACAGCAGTCCAGCCCAGCTAAGTGGCCCGCTACGCAGCCCAGGCCCAGCGGGACGTCACGCTGACGTCACCTGCGGGTGGGCTCTGCCGCGCCGGCGGCGACCTCGCCGGAGCCGCAGGAGGCCGTTCCGGGACGCGCGAGCGAGCGCATCGGATGCGGCGGGACGCGGCGTGGCCGAAAGTGGCGGAGCCTCCGCTTTTGGGTCGACGGAGCGGCGGCGGCGGCGAGTGGAAGTGGCGCCGGCCTGCGAGGACGGCGGCGTCGATTCCGGCGAGGTGGCGGCGTTCCGGCAGGCGAGGGTGGGCGAAGAGGTGGAGGGCGCGACGGCGGAGGCTTCCGTGTGCGTAGATTCGAGCGGGGAGGCGCCTGGCGGCGTGGCGGCCCGCCGGCGGCGGCGGCGACCTCGGCCGCACGGGAGAGAGGAGGAGAAAGGGAGAAGTGTGTGCAGCTTTTCAGCGGGGTCCCTGTGTTTGTCGGAAATTATGTTTTGGTCCTTCACAGAGTTGGAAGTTGGACTGCGGGTTAATTTTTGGAAACTGTAAGTGTTTTTTTGCAAAAGCGTCAAGGGCGCGCGCTGTGGGCCGTTCGATCGGCAGCGGACGGCGCGGATCGCAGCGGGGCACTGTTACCCTGTAGCGGGGCACAGTAAAACAGTGCCCCGCTGCGCTGGCTCGCTGGTGGAGCTCAAAATCGTGTGGCTTTAATATATCTATCTATGTCGCCAGTCACTTTTTTTTTTTGAGAATCAGATGTCAGCCAGTCACTTGTAGATTGGGCTTGCGCTTCCTATTACTTGTGCGACGGGCCTCCACGTCCTCTGGGTTGTGCTACTGGTGGGCTTGTGGCCCGCTACAGTGAGGGTGCTAACACCGAACATGATATCATGTACGGAGTAGCAACAAAGAACCCCTTAAAAAAAGTAGCAACAAAGAAAGAAGATTAATAGTTGCACACATTATCAATCATCCTGAAAGGGGGCTGATTTCTGTCAGCTACATTTTTCTGTAACCTTTTGTACTACCATGTTTGTTAGAGATTTTTAGTTTCTTCTATAATGCTGCAAGTTATTGCCAAATTTCACTTCTTAAAACAGTAGTCCATCGAACTGTACGTAATAAGGATTGAACATAGTATGATTTTACTTATAATATGTCTAAAATATATTATAATACATATGAAAAATATATTTAACAAGACAAAATGCAACGACGCCATTTATACTAGATCAATCCATACACTTTGGTATCAATATTGGTCAAAGACGTGAATTAAAGATGGTGAAAAATCATGCTCCTTACATCTTTACCATAATAGAATGGTCAATTTTCGGATGGAAATACACAAGACGGGCCTCTTGAGATGTAAGAGACCAGCGACAACAAGTTGGGCTGCCATGTTATTCTGTTTCTAGGGGAAGTCCGGAGTTTTATGGAAATATACGTAATTAAATTTAATTACATGTTTAATTCTATAAACAAATTTTTATATCATAAACTAGCGCACACTGGATGGTAAAATACATGCTATTTTTTCATTGGTGTTTACTTAAGCATGTAATTGGTTCAGCTTATAATATAGCTACAAGTTTCTGTAAATATATTTACTTAATCATACACTAGAAACTTCTATTGAGATATTTGTTAGATCATACTCTTTTGATCATAACTACATAAGAACTCTATAGATTATGCATTGTAAAAAAACATAGTTCTATAACTAAATTTCAATGAATTCAACATAAATAGAAACACATTGACTAATATTTAGGAATATTGGCAGTTATGTGGTTAACTATGCAAACGAATGGAAAATTATTCTTGTAATACTATAACTTGCTAAAAATAAGACCAATAGAAGTATAAAAGTTTAGTATAAATTTTATATATTTTTTCTTTCCTCTCGAGCCAATTTTTTGTAGGACCAGCCCTGAGAGTGGGAACTAGCTTCATCAGCTAGTCTCTTCGCTCCCAGACCCTATCCTTTGCTCCGATTAAAGATTTCACCCGCCAGCTTCACCATTGCCATCACACCAATCTTTTTCCTATCTCACAGCTCGGTCCTCTGTAATCCAGCCCACACATGAATATCATGTTAGTCAACTTGAACATCATGGAGGTCAATTAAGAATTGAACAAACATCAAACAGTGATGATGGAACGTCATGGCAATAGGAAGGTCAATTTACAGTTGAAGGATCATCAATCACTTCCTAGGGGGCTAATGGTGATCAATCAGGTTCCAGGTTGAGAATGACTAGTAACTTGGGATTGGCCTTAGGCTGTCAGATTGAACAAGAAGACAACCCCAACCACCAGCATCATGACGAAGAAAATCCGCACCCAGGCGACTCTCCCACGGATGATGAGCCGGTGTCTTTTGCCGAGAGGAAGGATGATCTGTGGTAGATCTGCCATGCCTTGGTCCTATATGCCCATCGGTTGCCTAATAAGGTTGAAGAAATCCCAGTCTCCCCTATACCAACATCCAGGCGTAGCCCGACTAGTGCAATTATGATGCCGGAGGTGCCACGGAGAACAGAAAGGAACCTGACGGCCTCGATCATGCAGATACGGAAGCCGGTGTGTAGGCGCGCGATGTAGTTGTGCGGTGGGAGCACTGGATGGATGCAAAATCGGAAGTTATCAACCATACATAGATGCTGAAAGGTTCATGTAGGCAAGATCTGTTGTGAGGTGATGAGAAAAATCCTTACCGAACGGGTTCTTGAGCTGTTGTAAGAAGTGGAAGTCCATCTCTCTGAGGACGAGCAACATTATCATCACGAAGGCCTACGCGAACGCGTAGAGACCCCTGTGGACGAGCAGCCAGTCGACGCCCTCCGACCAAAGCCTGAAGCGAAGCCGAAGCTCGCGGAAGTGAAGCCGAAGCCTGCGGAGGTGAAGCCCTGGCTGGAGTCGCCACCCCATGAGTCGAAGCCACGCTAGCCAGCGATGGACCGCTGGAGCTCCCGCCACCGCGCCCACCTCCGCGCGCGCGTGCACCTCCTGCCAGAACGTGCGAGCCTGAGCACCCTCGTCCTCGTTGTCGTCGACCTCGAACATCCACACCTCCTGGTCCTCATGCTCCTCGGTGTCCAACTGAAACATCGACGCGCGTGCGGTTCGGGGTTTGGATGGGGAGAGAGGGAGCCCGGTGGCGGGGAACGGCGGAGAGAGAGAGAGAGAGAGGGTGGTGATTCTGTCCTGTCCTGCACTGCACTCGCTTTTTGGAGGGGAGAGGGTGGAGGCGAGGGAGGAAGAGACTGGAAGGGAAGGGGCGGCCTGGCACATGGAGGAGAGATGGAGCCTTCTCGTGGTTAAAATCTTTTCTTTACCATGGTGTCAGGCGTGGGTTGGAAACTATGGTTAGTAGCTATGGTTAGGAATGCTAGTTGGCTTGGGTTTCTCGTGAGCGCTGTTCTCGGGACCCAGTCACTTTTTGAGGAGAGAGAAGGTAATTTTGACTCTGGTCAGTTCAGGGTTAACTATGGTTAGTAGCTGTGTGATTCATAGGGTTGCAAAGCAAAAGCTTGCGCCTGCCCGGCTGGCATCAATGACAAATCGTCTCTCTTTCTCGCCTATGCCAGCAAGGCGTTGGGCGACACGAGCCTCCTCTGCAACGAGGCGTTGGGCTTCTAGCGGCGAAATCAACTTTCTCAGACGCGACGAATTTGGACATCTTGATGCCCTCTTTCAGCACTTTCGTGTTCATGCATCGATTTTGATGGACATCCGTTTCCATGGAGGTAAATAGCCAACACATCACCTCGCGCAAGACCTAACCGTCCTTAGACTGACTAGATCCAGTCTCGCACTAGCCTTTCTGTCTGGCGTGCCTCAAAACTACCTAGCGCAGTAAAAACATGGGCGAATGTAGAAAACATTGGCGATGGGGTTGGCTACTACAAAGTTATGCATGACTAAACTAATTAGTTGAGTATTATACCATGCCATCTCTCAACCATAATATAGCGCCAAAACACAATCAGTTACATTAATGAAGATATGATATGCCATTTAGAGGACGTTTTATATCAACTCTTTACAAATATTAATGAGAAACTAAAGGCTGCACTCCCAAAAAATTATTCCAACGACTCATTTGTAGAATCCTGAAATATGTAGATGACACAAAAACATCATATTATATAACATAGATTGCACATAAATAATAAAATAGGAGTGAAGTATTTATAATAGAAACATGTGGATGGACTCACTCACATTTTACAATTTTCCTTCTTGACTTTTGACTTTCTTAAAGCGATCAATCACATCATCCTTAGTAATAGTGGAAAACATATATTTCTCCACAAAGCCAATGAGACAATCATTCAGATATTGTTCATTCATTCGCGCTCTTCACAATATTCATTGTCGAGAAGCATCTCTCCACTAATGTCATGGCAACCGGCAAAATTGCGACTCGCTTCAACAATTGATAGACCAAAGGAAAAGATACATGCTTATTTGTGCTCACCAATGATTTAAAAAGATCACCAATGTCACTCAAATCACTAAATCTTTCGTGTACCCTCACATTATCAATGTATATGCTAAGCTGGTGGTGACGAAGAGCTGCCAATTACATTGGATAAAAATCATCCGGATAAAACCCTGCTAACTCGCTGAACTCTCGAAGTTAAAAGTAGCAAACAAATCGTTTGGGTCAAAAGAAAAATCGAGGGAAATTTCAAAAAAAAAACTTTGTACTCTTCACTACCCAGATTCACCCTTTTTATGTGCAGCCCAAAATACAACGAATTTGGAGTTGAAAATTTGCATGATTGTAGGACTAGACAATATCTACATCCGGGAATTTTTTCGCGAACATTGGAAACTTCAAAATGTCGATTTCGAATTTTCAAAAAAGGCACCATGTAGACCAAGCTCCATTTTAAGTTTTCGTATGTTTGAATGCTTTTATGGCACATTCATCCGTAAATATCAGCCGTACGTGTACAACTATGTTGTAAAACGTTTGCACGTTAGAGAAAACAATTGAAGAACGAAAAATGCAACAAGCAAATCATACACATGTCCACTAATTGACCACAAATCTCTTGCCCTAATACCTTTGGCCATCTTTTGGATGTGGACAAACACTACCATCTCTGATTCTCTTGCCATTGGGTACCATTGCCGCGCTCTACTAGAGAGGTGAACCATGAGGTGAGAGTACGTGCTTCTGCGAGACCGCAATCCACGAGTTGCCCATCCCAAACACCAACACGAGGCAATGGTCATGGAAGTCATCAATTCAAGGCCAAGGTTTAAAAAAGAGTCCATACTTGTGGGGTCGCAGACCGCTAGATCACAATGCTCCGACTTCCCAGTGAGTGTTTTGTTATAGTTATTCACTTTATCGTGATATCATTATTTATTCTATGAGTGTTTTGTTGATTTCTTTTTATCAACCATTTTTGGTTCGATGGTTTGGCAATCTAGTTATGCGTGTACCAATCCGAATAATGTTGTTTCTGGCCCGAATCCGCACCATTTCTGTTCCGAATCCACAATCTGATATATCCGCATTCAAATCCGCAACCGATCATTATCTGCTCCGCTCTGAATCCGATGAAAAAATATGGTAAAGGATATGGTAGGAGGAAATTCCGACCCAATCCATTTACACATCGCGGGGTTGGATTGTGCAATCTGCGACGTATGTCCTGACAAACTTATTAGTTGGTAGTGTGAAAGAAGGTATGCCAATTATGGTTATTAATTGTAGTGTGAAAGAAGAAACGTAAATGGTGATGATTGATCGTTAGTGGAAAGTACCCTGCACTTTTTTCAGAAACATTTTTGGCAATTTCGATGCATGCTTGCATCTTGGCCTTGCTGTGGATTTCCCATCTACGAAGGCCAATGAGACTACTACTACTATACGCGTTTTCTGAGGAGCAACAACGGAAGGCACTGCTCGCTCACTTGTGAAAGGAGACTGTGACGTCGGCGTTGGTTTTTCCAACGAAAAACAAGAACATTCTTTCATGAACAAAATGCTAGTTTCCTTCATACACTGGATTTCCCATCTACGAAGGCCAATGAGACTACTACTACTATACGCGTTTTCTGAGGAGCAACAGGTTGTGGTCATCATTATCGGCGCACGTACAGCTTTTCCTTCTTGACGTCTTTGATTAGAAGTTGTGTATTGTTTCTTTGTTTTTGTCTTCTACCATAGCGTTAGTGGTAGCCTGGTGGAGGTATTGTCACGAGGCATGTGACCTCAGTTTTGTTTACTTTGTTTTTTTCCGAACTTTGATATAAAAGGTTGTGTGTAGCATTTTATGCAGAGGCCGAGGCTTCGCTCCCCTTTTCAAAAAAGGATGATTTTTATTTTAATGTGTTTCAAGTGACTTTTTTATATAAGCAAAGATGATGACATGCAGAGTATTTTCTGAGAAACATACCTATATAGTATGAGTATGACTGTTAAACGTCACAGTTCATGAGAGTCAAGAAATCCTCTCAATAGGGATTGGGCAAGTAAGCTGTTTGTTTATTTGATCTTACTCGTTTGTGAGACTCGATGTGAAATCAACGGGTGCACTCTATTTTTTTCAGAATTTTTGGACATTTCAAAATATGTTTTCTTGTTATAGGGAGCATATGCACATGGGAGTCAAAGTGGATTTCTGTTGGAGTATGACGTATAATCTCCACCCGCAGGGAAGCCTTGCAGCAACCTAGTATTGGTTGAACATTTGTCTAAAACTAGGGCTGCAGAAAACTTACAATTCAATACATTGTCCATTATTCAATTTGCGAACTAGCGTAGCATGGATTTCTACATGGAAGTTCTACTTAATAATCTTCACTAAGTATGGATATATAAACAATAGTTTGAAACGCTAGGCAAACTCCATGTACTCGGAAATCTGCTGGGAGATTGTTGTAATTGATACTTTGGGTCAGCCCGTATATTCCTAAGTTAATAATCAGTACTGAAAATCACAAAACCCATGTGGCATGTTTATACATGGCAAGAGGGAAGACTAAATTTTTAGTCTCATATTGCTAATTGAGTGGGAATTGCACCTCCTTACAAGGGAGACGCTTTCACATGTTGTTTGAGTATGAGAAGGAGAGGCTTACACACTTGCTCCTCCTCCACCGCCCGCCTCGCCCCATCACGGCGCGTGCGACAGGTTTTGAAAATGAGACGAGATGAGTCATTAATGGAATCATTAGCGGGCACTATATAAACAATCAATCATTAATTGTATTTCTTCCCTAAATCATCCGCTAAAATCATTAGCGCACCTTTAATGCCGGCCTTGCTAAGTTTGGTGAAAGTTTAATCGGCAGCGCCCTCCATAGATAGGAGGTGCCGTGATTTAACGCATTCCATGTATGTACTTCTTGATTGTTGAGTACATAAGGATCGAGGGCACCCCTAAGATGGGGATGTTTACCAGAAAACATTCATACCCTTACATCAACCGTAATATATTCATGGACAAGTGCATGAACCCCTTCCATACACCAATCCTGCTCTCGTTTCTTCTAATCGTGTGCTTCACTGTCACTACACAATGTAAGTGGCGTCATTCTTAAGGATGTTGATGGTTTGCAAAGTGCTTATATGGTTTGCAAAGTGGCCCTGTATTTCTAGTTAGTTTATTCTTGTAGCACTTACTCATGATTACTCGACAAAGTATGGACTAATATGCATGTTGATGGATTGTTCGTTTTTTCCATTCCACATGCAGGATCATGGAAGGCATGAAGAACCAAGATAAGATCTATTTACCAAACGGGCTGTGCACCCGTTCATTCAACTCTGACACTCACACAGTATTGTTCTGTTGTTCGATAACAAGCCACTGCTATATGGAAGTGGACGATTGCAAGACTGACTGTGAAGGGTCTTCTGCTAGAGACACCACGGCGGCGGTGACACGTGCTCCACCGCTCTCCCATCTAATTTGATTGGATTTTTTCTAAAGTGATGATCTGTTCCTCGCCAAGATCTAAATAAAATACTCCCTCCGTTCATAAAAGGATGTCTCAACTTTGTCCAAACATGCATGTATCTACACACTAAAGTATGTCTAGGTGCATGCATATTTGGAAAAAGTTATGACATCCTTTTATGAACGGAGGGAGTAGTTTTTTCAGAAGCTGGGAATTAAGTTATTTTTTTTCCTAAAATTGAGTATATTCTATAGATTGATTTATTCTGTGTTCATGTGATCCAAAAGCCTTCCATTTAAAACAAGACGAGGGAAACATCGGAAAGATGATTTTTTTCAGTTAGAACAAGATGAGAGGACTGCTGTTGGAGAAGCTAACCTACAAGTTATATTACCAAATATTATAAAAACCTGTGTGGGACATCGGTCCTATTTTTTCTCTTTGATACACATTTTTTCGAACAGGTGGTTGAGACCCCCGGCTTGTGCATCAAAGTGGCACACAACTTTTCATTAATTTATTCAACAGGGCTTTACAGAGAAAATACATCGATCGATCCCAAACCACCATCCTCGCGACATTTATCTCTACACCTATTGCCTGTTTCTCAACAATCATTGCAAGTAAGAAAACAACTATTGCGAGTAAGAAAGATTTTTTTCGTTAGAGACTCCTTTTCTGATCGGAAGTGGATTGGATACTCCGTTTTAAGAAGATAAATGGTTGGGTGACATGCCTCTTTTTCAACAATCATTCTTTTATAATACTATTGCGCAACGGAAAAATGTTTTTGTGGCTAGTGTTTCATATGAAGTTCCTCTGAATATCAGTTTCAAACGAGTCTCAGCTGGTGATAAGTGGTGGTTTGGTTGCCACTTAGTTCATATACTTATCCGATGAACGCGATAAATTTAAATGGAGCTTGACCGCTTTTGTTTCCCTGACTATTAAATTTATGTACGAGCACTTTATGAGTGTACATTTGGAAGATAAAAGTATCTCTAAAAATAAAGATTTTCCTCCGGCTCTTGTAAAGAAGATCTTATTAATAAAAGATAACCTGGCAGAGAAAATTGGAATGGTTATACTATGAAATATTGTTTTGCGACTTCGACGAATGATTCAACATTTGGAAGATAACACGCTTGCTCCTTCTCCGCTGCCCGCCTCACCACGCGTTGCCTGGCCTCATCACGGCGCGCACGTCGCGTTTTGGAGTTGAGACGAGATGAGAATGAGATCAGACATATGTAGTATATGTTGTTGTATATTTTCTGTTCGCAAAATTAATGAGTTATTAATTGAATCATTAGTCGGCACTATATAAACAAGCAGTCATTAATTGTATTTCTTCCCTAAATCATGCGCTGAAATCATTAGCGCACCTTTAATGCCGGTCATGCTAATTTTGGTGAAAGTTTAATCGGCAGCGCCCTCCATAGATAGGAGGTGCCGTGATTTCAGCTGTCTATTCTGATTGCAAGCTTTAACGCATTCCATGTATGTACTTCGTGATTGTTGAGTACATAAGGATCAAGGACACCCCTAAGAGGGGGTTGCTTACCAAAAACATTCATACCCTTACATCAATCGTAATATATTCATGGAGAAGCGCATGAACCCCTTCCACACACCAATCCTGCTCTCGTTTCTTCTTCTCGTGTGCTTCACTATCCATACACAATGTAAGTGGCATCATTCTTATGAATGTTGTTGGTTTGCAAAGTGATTACATGGTTTGCAAAGTGACAGTGTATTGCTAGTTACTTTGTTCTTGTAGCAGTTAGTCCTGGTTAGTCGACAAAGTATGGACTAATATCCATCGGATTGTTCGTTTTTCCATTCCATAGGCAGGATCATGGAAGGCATGGGGAACGAAGATAAGATCTATTTACCCAACGGGTTGTGCGCCCGTAAACCCAACTATGACCGAATACTGTTCTGCTGTTTGATAACAGGCCACTGCTATTTGGAATTGGACGACTGCAAGACTGACTGTAATAAAGGGTCTTCTACCAGAGACACCACGGCCCGTGCTCCGCCGCCCTCTCGTCTAATTTGATTGTATTTTTTGCAAAGTGATGATCTGCTCCTCGCCAAGATCTAAATAAAATAGTTTTTTTAAGAAGCTGGGAATTAAGTTATTTTTCTTCTAAAATCGAGTATATTCTATAGATTGATTTATTCTGCTTTAATATGATCCAAAGGCCGCCTTTCATATAAAATAAGACGAGGGAAACAACAGAAAGATGGATTTTTTCGATTATAACAAGATGAGAGGACTGCTGTTGGAGAAGCTAGCCTACAAATTATATTACCAAATATTATAAGAAACTATGCGGGACTCATGTTTTTTCTCTATGATAAAGGAAGATACTCATGTTTTTTCCCGAAAAGGTGGTTGAAACCCTCGACTTCTATATCAAAGTGATGCACACAACTTTTCATTAGTTTATTCAAGAGGGCTTTAAAGAGAAAATACACCGATCGATCTGAAACCACCATCCTCACGACATTTGTCTTACACCTATTTCCTCTTTCTCAACAATCATTGCAAGTAAGAAAAGAACTATTGCCAGTAAGATTTTTTTCATTAGAGACTCCTTTCTGATCGGAAGTAAATTGGACACTCGGTTTTCAGAAATTAAATGGTTGGGCGACGTGCCTCTTTCTCAACAATCATTTTGGTATGCTACGTTCTCTGAAGTTGTGGGAAGCGAAGCGGCGAGGTGTGAAGAGGTCGGCCGGGCGAGAGGCGTCGCCCCGCCAGACGCTATGAAGCTTGCAGGTTGGAACGGCCGTGGTTTGGGGAATGACCCGGCCGTTCGTGGCCTCTTGGATTTCAAGAGGATGGAGGATCCCGACGTGCTCTTCTTGTCGGAGACGAAGCTGTACGACAAGGAGCTTGACAGATTTCGGTGGTTACTGGAGATGCCACATATGTGCTCGAAGGGTCCGGAGGGAAGGATTAGAGGTGTTGCCCTCTTTTGGAAAAAGGGATATAAACGTGTCTTTGAGATCGGTAGGGAGGAGACACATTGATGTTGATATTACATGAGAAGATGGCGTCGTGTGGAGGTTTACGGGCGTATATGGCGAGTCCCAAGCTGACAGAAAATGCGAGACTTGGAAGGTGCTGCGAACTTTGAAGCAGCAACATCAAAAGGGCAGACCTTGGCTATGTCTTGGAGACTTCAACGAAATCCTTTTCAACTCAGAGAAGAGAGGTGGGGTGGCTCGATCCCAGAGTTGCATGGACGGTTTTAGGGATGCCCTTCAGTTTTGTGAGTTAGGAGACTTGGGTTTTGAAGGAGATATGTTTACGTGGAGAAACCATAGCCGTGAGCTGAAATCATATATCTGTGAACGGTTGGATAGAGCTACGGCGACGCAAGAGTGGTGTGATTTATTCCCTAGTTTTAAGGTGGTACATAGTGCACCTCGACACTCAGACCATAGGCCCGTAGTGGTCTAGACAGAAGGCGAGGAAGGAAGGAGCAGCAGGCAAGGGGCGAGGCCTTTCCGTTTTGAGGCGAGATGGATGGAAGAGGAGGGCTGGAAGGAGGTAGTGAAGGAGGCTTGGGAGGAGGGTTGGAGTGAAGGAGGAGAAAATGTAGCGCATGCCTTGCGCTCGGTGGCAGGGAGGCTTACTTGGTGGGACACCAATGTCATTGGGGATCTTAATAAAAAGGATTAGGCCTTGTTTACCTCTAGAGTATTTTAGGGGATGAGAGGGGATTATCTCGGATCCCGGAAAATCCCCACTAGTATGTTTATTTCTAGTGTATTTTAGGGGATGGGAGGGGATAATCCCCAAATATCCCCTACCAACCATCTCATTTTTGCCTAACACAAAAATTCTAGTCCATGCTAGTGTATTGTAGAGGAAGAGTATTTGTGGGGATTTGTGGGGATTGGGTGTTCACCAAATCCCCTCCCATCCCCACTCTTCCCATCCCCTAAAACACTCTTGTAGTAAACAAGGCCTTAAGGAGACTAAAAGAGAGTTAGATATGTGTATGAAGGAGGATGTTTCAGAGGAGAAAGTGAAGGAAGAAACCATGCTCCGATGCAGATTAAATCAATTGGAGGACATGGAGAACATTAAGTGGAAGCAAAGAGCACATGTTTGGTGGCTGAAAGATGGAGACAGAAACACACGCTATTTCCACACATATGCTTCCGCGAGAAAGAAATTGAATAGGGTGAAGGAGTTAAGGAAGGATGATGGATCGGTGGTGGAGGGAGGAGAGCTGAACAATTACGTTTGCTCTTTTTTTCAGGAACTTTTCACTACCTCAGCCGGTGATCGCACACAAGAGCTGATTGACAAGGTGGTTCCGTGTGTTAACTCAGAAATGAATTCTTGTTTGATGGCTGAATTAACCCCTGAGGAAGTGAAAGTGGCTCTAGACCAGATTGGCAACTTGAAGGCGCCAGGGATGGCATGCCCTCGATTGTGTACAAGAAGTGTTGGATCCTTATGGGTGATGAAATAGTGAAGGAGGTTCTAAATGTGCTCAATGGGGGTCCGATCCCGGAGGGGTGGAATGACACACATGTGGTTTTGATTCCCAAGGTGAAAAATCCATCTCGTATAAAGGACTTGAGGCCAATTAGCTTATGTAATGTCCTATACAAGATGATCTCAAAAGGTGTTGGTAAACCGCCTCAAGTTAATTATGCCGGACATCATCTCGCCGAACCAAAGCGCATTCGTGCCAGGGCGGATGATCACCGATAATGTTCTGGTGGTGTACGAGGTTTCACATTACATGCAGAATAAGCGGAAGGGAAAGGAGGGATTTGCAGCTGTCAAGGCAGACATGAGCAAGGCATACGACCGAGTTGAATGGGCTTTTTTACAAGCAATGATGGAAAAGATGGGATTTGATAGGGGATGGGTGCAGCTGATAATGAAGTGTGTATCCTCTGTTCGTTACCAAATCAAGATCAATGGTGAATTGACCGAGCAATTTAACCCTACGAGAGGGTTGAGACAAGGTGAGCCGCTATCACCATATCTATTCGTCATTTGTGCTGAAGGGCTGTCCGCGTTGATCCATGATGCAGAACGGAGAGGAACTCTTAGCGGGGTACGGATTTGTCCAACTTCTCCACGAATAAGCCGCTTGTTCTTTGCGGATGACTCTGTTATCCTTTTTAAGGCAAAAAAAGAGGAGGCGGAGGAGCTGCAACGAATTCTAGCGCTCTATGAGAACTGTTCGGGTCAGTGTATCAACATGGAGAAATCTGCAGTAATGTTCAGCCGTAATACAAGCCACGGCGCACGTGAAATAGTTAAAAATGTTTTGGCAATCCATAGTGAGGCATGGAACGAAAAATATTTGGGACTGCCAGTTTATATTGGGCGATCAAAGAGGAAAGCCTTTGAATATTTGTTGGAGAAAATTTGGGCAAAAATACAAGGGTGGAAGGAGAAGA
The DNA here is from genome assembly GCA_947311845.1 of Poa pratensis. Classification (NCBI taxonomy): domain Eukaryota; kingdom Viridiplantae; phylum Streptophyta; class Magnoliopsida; order Poales; family Poaceae; genus Poa; species Poa pratensis. The sequence goes on along the minus strand of CAMZMU010000089.1, from coordinate 14,805,558 downwards.
TGTTGGCCAAAGCGGGTAAGGAGGTGCTGATCAAGGCAGTAGCTCAGGCTATCCCCACATATGCCATGTCGGTGTTCTACCTTACAAAAGGTTTCTGTGATGATATTAGTGCCATGATTGGAAAATTCTGGTGGAGTCAAAATGATAAGGAGAACAAAATACATTGGATTGGGTGGGAGAAACTGACAAAATCAAAATCTTTGGGAGGACTTGGTTTTCGTGATATTCATGCCTTCAACATTGCAATGTTATCTAGGCAGGTCTGGCGGCTCATTCAGAACCCAAATAGCCTTTGTGCGCAAATTTTGCGTGCCAAGTACTACCCAGAAGGAGATATCCTCAGGGCTACTCCAACAGAGGGAATGTCATATGCGTGGAGGAGTCTGATGCATGGACTAGAGCTGATTCGAGATGGGTATATCTGGAGAATTGGGGGTGGAAAGGAGGTCAACATTTGGTCTGATCCTTGGCTGCCGAGAGCTTGGTCACGCCGTGTCTGTACTAGAAGAGGTAATAACCTTCTTGAGAAAGTTTCTGAATTAATTGGCCCTATAACTGGAGTGTGGGACGAACAACTAGTAAGGGATACTTGCAGTGTGGAGGATGCAAAGTTAATATTACAAATACCTCTGAGAGAGGGTATGCAAGATTTTACTGCGTGGCATTTTGATGAAAAGGGGCAACACTCGGTCAAACAAGCGTACAAGCTTTATGTTCAGCTTGATAAACAGAGAAGAGGGCAGGATGCAGGCCCTTGCAATTCAGTACAGGGTAACCTGAATTCCTCGGAAAATACCATCTGGAAGAGGATCTGGTCAATGCCTTGCCCTAGCAAAATTAAGATGTTCACGTGGCGAGTTGCTCATAACTCGCTGGCACTAAGAGCGAATTTGGAGCATAGGGGTGTGAAGATTGAGAACACCAAATGTCTATTCTGTAGCCGAGTTGTGGAAGACGGGGCACACCTGTTTGTCAAATGCAAGCATGTCAAGGAGGTATGGCGCATGTTAGGATTTGAGAGCATGAGAGTGAAACTTGAAAATGTTGTGTCAGCAAACCAGACCATGGAGATTATCTGGTCTGCATCTGAGCGAGATAGGCTGCAGATTCTCACGAGCTGGTGGCACTGGTGGAACAATAGGAACAAGCTGCGTGAGGGGGAGCTCCCGCTGTCTTGTGAAGATATTGTTCGGAGGAGTGTTTCTCAAACTGAAGAATTTCTGGAGACCTTCAGCAAGAAGCACAAGGCGTTTAAACCTGACCCTGAAAAATGGAAACCTCCTGTCGAGGGTGTTCTGAAGTTCAATTCGGATGCAGCGTTCACGCCGGGCGATGAGCAGGCTAGCTGGGGTGTTATAGCTCGAGATCATACAGGGGAGATAGTGTCAGCAGTTTCTGGCAAATTGGAGGGCGTGGTGACTGCATTTGGTGCAGAGTTGTTTGCGCTAGCGAGAGCTATGGATTTGGCAGCTGATATTGGTGCTATCCGAGTAGTCTTTGAAACAGATTCACAGCTGCTAGCACTAGCTCTTAACAAGCAAGAACGTGATACCTCCCAATGGGCAGCTTTGCTAAATGACCTCAAGATCCAGCTACGTACGTGGTTTTCTCGGGGTGATGTGATCTCCTGTCGACGTGAAGCTAATACTGCTGCTCATGAGCTAGCTAAACTAGGCAAGTCCTGTAATGTAAATGAAGCCTGTGTATGGGAGGAGGATGTACCGGTACATGTGGCCATGGTTGTAATGGGCGATATGCCCCTGGTTTAAGTAATAAAGTGTATGCTTATTTCAAAAAAAAAAATCATTTTCATATAATATTGCGCAACCAAAGAATGTTTCTGTGGCTAGTGTTTCATATGAAGTTCCGGCGAATATCAGTTTCAAACGAGTCATAGGTCATAAGTGGTGGTTGGGTTGCACTTAGTTCATATACTTATCCGATGAGCCCGATACTTTTAAATAGAGCTTGACTGTTTTTGTTTCCTTGACAGTTAAATCTATGTACGAGCACTTTATGAGTGGTCATATCAGATTTTTTGGAAGTAGATAAAAGCATCTCTAAAAATAAATATTTTTTACGCTGCTCTTGTAAAAAAAGATCTTATTAATAAAAAGATAATCGCGCGGAGCGAAATTGGATGGTTATATGAAGAATATTGTTTTGTGACTTCGACAAATGATATAGCATGTGTTTACCTCATGCCTATTTCTCTTTTTTTTTTGGCCAAATAGTTTATGTCAACTTTTATTTACCACGTCCAACTATTACATTGTATATGTCCGAGAATTGGTCAAATTGAGTTGATTTAAAAATAAGGCCCAAATTTATGTGAGAGTTTGCGTTTTATGTTGGGGCCGATGCAATTGTCGTAATGATATTGTTTTGGCAATACTAGAGTTGCCTACGTGGTCCCATAACGCATTGTAATTAGGGTTAGGAAGTTTCTGGCATGGTGCGCCGTTGGGGTGGTGGGAGCGGCGCCCGGTCAAATAAATCTGCCTCAACTCTACTCCCACACTGGCGTTGTCCTTCATGGCGGCGTCTCGGAGTTGGTGGCAATGTGTGCTTGCCGATCTTGTAGATCGGTGGCTATATGGTTCATGGATGGTGTCGGCGAGGCGGCGGCGGCGACTCCATCAGATGGGTTTTTCCTCTTGCTTTGTCCCCGTTGCTGCGGCGTTGTCTCCGGCGCCATGGTGGAGCAGAGAGGATTCGTTCAGGAGTACGTGCAGATGGTGGTCTGCACTGGTGACAGCTGGAAGATGGTGCACCTTGTGGTGGGTTCGTGGTTGGAGGCTGACGGTTCTGGTTCCCTACTCCGACATCGTCGTGCGTGGGTGCCAGTGCTGAAGTTCGATGGCGTGTCTGGGGTCGTGCTGCCCCGGTCTGATTCTTTCAACGACAATGGTTTGTCCTATGGCAAACTACTTTGGAGGTCCGAAAAGCTGATGATCAGCGATGGAGCCGCGTCGAGCTCGGGTGAAGAGGTGATCTGTCTATCTTGCCTTTGGTGGCTGCTACGGTGGTGCCGAAGAAGATGGATATGCGTTGGTTTGTCACATAGGTTTACCCTATCTTTCCAGATCTGTAAGATCGGTGTATACGTACTTTGTATCTCGTCTTTTATTTATCAATAAGAATCGTATTACCATGAAAAAAAAAAGAACTGTTGATTCTCTTTCGATTCGCTACCAGAGCTTCCTCTGTCATGCTTCTACACTCAGGACTCGAACCAATCCGCCATAATGCTCAGATTCAACTCAAGCCCCTCCTCCTCACCACAGCATCTTTGCAATTGCAGTGATTCGTACCGATATATATAGGGTACTGAAATAATTTTGGTGCATCGCTTGATGCTGGCCTTACTAAATTTGGTGCAAGAACATTAAGGTCCCGATTGGATGGTCGTTTTTTAGCCAAAACTGTTGGAAAATTACCCGGACCTGCTGCGCTCCTGCTAAAAATACGGAGCTTGCTGAAGGAAATATTACGGAGCCGTAAAGTGTCTCGACATTCCAAGCGCGGCCCGAAACGGCAGCGATCTGCATAGATGGAGAGTGCCGACATATCAGCGATCTGTTTTGATTGCACGCTTCAAGCCTTGCCATGTAAAACTCGTTGGTTGCTGAGCATATAAGGACACCGGCCCGGCAATTTAGAAGAACAAGTCTCGTCGATCTGGCTCCTATATCACCATGGACAAGTACACGAACCCCCTCCCCACACAAATCATGCTATCGCTGCTTCTTCTCATATTGTGCTTCAGAAGCCATGTAGTGCAATGTAAGTATCAGATAATCGATCATCCCACTTGCTGTCATACTTCAGTTGGTAATTAAAAACATAGACTAATATGCATGCTAATGGTTTATTATTGTTTTTCTTTTTTGTTCCTCAGGCAGAATCATGGAAGGCATGGGCAGCGATAGCAAGATCAATTTCCCGAACGGGCTGTGCGCCCGAAACAAATGCACGGGTGCCCCGGTTTGTTTCTGCTGTTTTGCAACAGGCAATTGCTATTGGACAATGGAAGATTGCGAAAAGGCCAAGTGTGGACGTGGAGGGTCTTCTTCCCTGGACACCGCGACGGCCCTTGCTCCGACACCCTCCCGTGTCTAATGTAATAAGCGATACAGTTTGCTCCGTAGTCACGATCTAAATAAAACAGTTGTTTCAAGAAGTTGAGAGTTAGTTTTAATTTTCTGGAATTGAGGATTAAGTCATTTAATCTGTGGATTGAATCATTCAATTAGACCTTTCACACTATTAATTTCTACGGAGAACTTCCTATGGTCCTACATCCATCCATATAAAAAGTTCGTGCAAAGTTTCTGTTAAAGATAATATTCCGTAAGACGGATATGGCAAATTATAAACCAATTCGGTATCACATAGAGGTATAACACTGAACCGACTTGATGTACATATATAAATACGTACAACGTGGCTTGATTTTATATCGAGTAAAAACACATGGCATCAAGGGAAGGACTCTTCCGATACATCTAAAACCCTACATCCAACTCCATTCAATGGCCTCTATGTCAACTGCCGCCCAGTCCTGTCAGCTAATGCTGCTTGAACCTACATCCAACTCCATTCAATGGCCTCTATGTCAACTGCGCTGGCTCACGGCTTAGACCCGGGAGACTAGTTTAGTTTTTCAGCTTGTTTTACTTTTTTGCATCAGAAAACTCTATGTACATAAACTTTCTTTTTATCTAATCGGGTGGCAGATACGACTGCCTTTAAAATCAAAAAAAAATGCTGCTTGAAGCCTCTGGAAGATCTATTGTGTGTAGGACATGCGGGGATCAGGCATGACTGAGCGTAGCACCGGCCGAGCAGGCATGACTTGACAACTCCACTGAAGATTCTATGTAAAACGAGGCCACTCCACCATCGCCAGAGACGTACGTACCTCCAGTTGCGTCTGACTAAAAAAAACGATGCCCCCAATAGGGTCGTGGCATGAGAAGCCATCATCGTTCGATCCGGTGAACTGGATCTGAGGTTTCTCCTGGAGAAAATACGGGAGCGGGACGAGCACTCGGTGCCACGACAACACCTCAAGAGGGAACCGAAGCCTGCATACGTCATTGTTACCAGCAGCGGCCAAAATGGGCGGATCTTTGCTTGGCACCGCCACCGTCTCACCGATAGACTACCCTTCGGACAACTGTTCCACCATCATACTCATCGTTGCGGGCCAAGCCCGACTTCCCACGGTGGCTCCACGACGCGCGCTACCGCCGGAAGCCGATCGGACGAGAACCCGCCAGACCACAGCGCCGCCCAAACAGCCATGGGGGCCGCCGGCGCCACGAGAGGCCGACGCCCCGATCCGCGCCGCCACTGGGGGAGACAGCCACTAGTACAGAACGACACATCGGATACCCCTCTATGGAAACGGCAGGAGTTAGGCGACGGAGAATCGAGCCTTCCGCGCGGAAAAAGCCGCCCGCGAGGGCTATCCTCCCGCGACCCGCGACACATCGGCAACGGTTGTGCTTTCCGCAACCGTTTGCTTTATATGAGCAACGGACATATTTTCGTGTCCGTATGCATTATTTTCATTATTGTAAACGGTTAATATGGATGACCGTATCCGATGATTCCATCCAGACCTAACGCTATGAGTGGTGTCGAGTTAGCCAGCTGCGGAGATTCCCATAAGACTGAAAGATAGGAGCGGCGGCGGCGAGGGCGGAGGCGGAGTCCAGATCTTACATCTGTGCTGCGGGCGTCGATAGGCGCGCGGTGGTTGCCGGCGTCGAGAGGCAGCGCGTTGGTTGCCGGCGTCGAGAGGCAGCGCGTTGGTTGCCGGCGTCGAGAGGCAGCGCAGGGAAGCTTGGGCCCGATTCCACAGCTACTGGGGCGGTGGTATAACCCGAAAACCTACTACTTATTTTTTTAATTATTTTGATTTAGGAGCGCGGAGTATAAATCTTACATATGTAGTTTGCCATTTTACTAGATGGTTCTTGATCGAGCTTGGATGTACGGTGGTCGCACGAGTCCTGAATTCTCACAAGGTGTGGTTGAATTCTTGGACAGGGCTTCGCAACACATGCTAGAAAGTAATGAACTGAAGATGTTTTGTCCTTGTCTTCTGTAAGAATGAAGTCTTGTGGCCTAGAAGACAAACGATAGAAGAACACATTATTTTGAGGGGATTTATGGAATCGTACACATGTTGGTCAAAACACGGTGAACAACAACCAGCAATCTTTGCCGACAACCGTGATGATTTGAGCAACGATAATCATGAAGTCAATGCCAGAGATGGTTTGGGCAACGCTGATGATGATGTGCATCCAGATGAAACCAGAGCCGATGGTCCACAAAAAAACCTAGAACAGATGATCAATGATTTGGAGAATAATATGGAAGGTAATGATGAGATAAAGAATTTCCTCTGTCAGTCGGCGGACTCGAAGAAACCTCTGTATCCGGAATGCAAGCTCAGCAAGTTGGATGCGACACTAGAATTGTTGAAATACAAGGCAGAGAGTAGTACATCCGATGTGAGCTTCACAAAGCTGTTAAAACTTGTCGCATTATTACTTCCACCTGGAAATGACTTGCCAGCGAACACTTACCATGCCAAGAGGGTGATCTGCCCCATTCCAGCCGAGTACGTGAAGATACACGCTTGTAAGAATGATTGTATTCTCTACCGAGGGGAAAATGAAAATATGCGGCGTTGTCCCATATGTAACTTTCCTCGTTACAAACGCAACCTAGCAAAAGACAGAGACAAGGGCGAGGATGAGGTCACAACGGGAGTCCCTTACAAGGTTGTGTGGTATTTGCCAATAATACCCAGATTGAAGCGTATGTATGCAGACCCAAAGCAGTCAGAGCTGATGCGTTGGCATGCCGATAAAAGGAAAAAAGATGGACTGCTCAGACACCCGGCTGATGGACCACAGTGGAGGCTTATCGATTATGAGTTCCCAGACTTTGGCAGGGACCCCAGAAATGTAAGGTTTGCACTAAGTACAGATGGAATGAATCCTTTTGGCAGCATGAGCAGCAGACATAGCACTTGGCCAGTTCTTTTAGCAATGTATAACCTTCCTCCTTGGTTGTGCATGAAGAAGAGGTATATCATGATGTCGATGCTTATTCAAGGACCAAAACAACCTGGGAATGACATTGATGTTTACTTGAGTTTACTTGTCGAAGAACTACAAGTACTGTGGGATGGGGTAAGAATGTATGAACAGTTTGATCTCAGAGCAATGTTGTTTCTGACCATTCAAGATTATCCTGCACTTGCGAACTTGTCAGGGCAGAGTTTGAAGGGATCCTTTGCATGTGTCACTTGCAAAGAGAGAACAAAAAGTCTTTGGCTGCCGAATTCAAGGAAGACAGTGTACATGCGGCACCGAAGGTTTTTGGCAAAGAATCACCCGTATCGTAGATTGAAGGCCCCGTTCGATAATACGATTGAGACCGATGACACGCCAGAACCATTTTCAGGAGCGGATGTCGATGACCAGACGAAGGATGTACACACTATTTTTGGTAAGGGGAAGAAACCCCAGTCTCGTGAGAAGGCAGTGTGGAAGAAAAGATCGGTTTTCTGGGCATTGAAGTATTGGGCATATCTGGACGTTCAACATTGCATCGATGTCATGCATGTCGAGAAAAACGTAACTGAAAGCGTTCTTGGATGTGTAATGAATAACAAGGATAAAACGAAGGATGGTATGAATTCACGGCTGGATATTCTTGCATTGAAATATAAAAGGAAAAAGTTGAAGCCACAAGAGAAGCCTAATGGGCAGTGGTACCTCCCACCTGCTTGCTACCAGTTATCGAAGGAAGAGTTGAAGGAGTTCTTGCAATTCTTGTATGATATGAAAGTTCCGTCAGCATACTGCGCAAACATCAGGACTCTGGTGTCGTTTGAAGAAAAGAAACTGATGGGGATGAAGTCACATGACTGCCATGTGATGATGACACAGATGCTCCCTGTGGCAATTAGAAATATGTTGCCTAAACCCGTTCGAGAGGCTCTCATGAGGTTATGTGATTTTTTCAACGCTATATACCAGAAGGTAATAGATCCATTCAAATTAGACAGATTGCAAGAAGATGTTGTGAAGACTATCTGCCAGCTGGAGATGTTCTTCCCCCCTTCGTTTTTCGACGTAATGGTCCATCTAATTGTACACATTGTTTATGAGATAAAGCAATGTGGTCCAGTGTATCTGCGCACTATGTATCCGTTCGAGCGCTTCATGGGTATACTCAAGCACTACGTCCGTAACAGGTATCGGCCAGAGGCAAGTATCGTTGAAGGATATCTTTCGGAGGAGGTGGTTGAGTATTTCATCAGCTACATGGATGGCCACCGACCTATCGGGGTGCCTCTGTCCAGGCATGAGGGGAGGCTAGATGGAAAAGGGTTAATGAAAGATAAATCATGTTGGCCAGAGTGTGAATTATTTGAGAAAGCACATTTGTACGTATTGCAGCACCTTGCAGTCGTTACACCATATGTGGATGCTCACAAGGATCTACTTAGAATTGAGCTAGGAGGCCGAGGCTTGACAGAGAATCAGAAGGAAGCACAAGTCTTGAAACTGCACAGCCAGAGATTCGCTGATTGGCTGATGACGAATTGTGTCGGAGATGATGACGAGACTTTAAAAAGTTTGGCAAGAAAGCCAAACTTTACGGTTCATAAATGGGAAGCATATGACCTGAATGGCTACACCTTTTATACAAAGAATAGAGACAACAAACCATGTATCAGAATAGCTCTATTAAAGTGGAAGCGGTAGATCCGAATGGGAGGAAGGATTGGTACTATGGAGTAATTGAGGAGATTTGGGAGCTGGAGTACGATACATTACTCACGGTTCCATTGTTTAAATGCAAATGGGTCAAACTGGGTCATGCGAAAGTTGACCAGTACGGCACTACATATGTCAATCTCAACGAATTGGGATACAAAGATGAACCTTTCGTTTTAGCTACCCAAGCCACCCAGATCTTCTATGTCAAAGACCTACTACATAAAAATTGCCATGTTGTGATGAATGGGAAAAGGAAGATCGTTGGGGTGGATGACGTTACTGATGAAGAAGAGTACAACCAGTATGAAGACTTGCCAGCAACTGGAGAACGCATACAGATCAATGACCGACAGGCTCCTGGAGATGGCTTTTACGCAAGAGATGATCACTCCGATGGGGCAATTTACAAAGGAAATATTCAGGTTGATCCAGTTTTACTAGAGGAGGACGAAGAATGAGCAAATTAATTTGTACCCTAAAGTGATAATTGTATTTCTTAATTGGCAAAGTAATGTGCTGTTGTTATTTCTTAATTTTCAACCGTAAACGCTACGTTTATTCAAATTCCGAAATATAATTTATTTATACCACATCGGCAACGGTTTTTTTGAATGCACCGTTGCCGATGTGACATAAACCCTACTTCCAGACTTAAACTTTGGGGACCAACCTACCACCCCTCGCATTTCCCCCCGCTCACCGTCTTCAACACCACCCCCGGCGGCGTACTCACGCTCAGCTGAGTTCATTATGCGGACTACTCGGGCCGCCCTTGCGGCGCAGGCGGCTTCCCTGGCCGTCCCCCCACCCACGGTCTCAGCTGAGTTAGTTATGCGGACTACTCGGGCCGCCCTTGCGGCGCAGACGGCTTCCCTGGCCGTCCCCCAACCCACGCCGCGGGGCAGCTCCAGGCTACGACGGCGTCGCGCCGACGCCGTGGTCAGCGAAGACGCCCAGAGGGTGGGCTCTATGCCCCCCCTCAGGCGACAACCGCGGCCGCCGTCTCCACTGATTTGGCTCCCGGAGATGCTGCCGCCACAGATCTGGCCGCCGTCTCCACTGATTTGGCTCCCGGAGCTGCTGCCGCCACAGATTTGCCCGCAATAGAGGAAGGGGCAGACAGCGGCGACCTCATACATGCCGGAGACACACTTGGGACAGGTTAGTTGTGCTGATTAACTGTATTACACACTGTAAAGTCGGACCTTTTAGTTTTAATTAGATCCACCTTCTATTATTCACCTGTTATTCAGAGCTGTCGTCTGGTGATGAAGGGTCCTCGAGCTCATCCTCGCAGCAGGATCAGTTTATCATGAAACAAAGGGGTCGAGGAATTAGAAAACCAACCCTAAAGCCAAGAGGAACATTTACAGTGGAGATGATTGACAAGAAAACTGGTGCCCCGTTGAAACCAGTCAAGGCACATAGGAAATTTAAGACATTGTGTGGGTGTGTAGTCAGGGAAAAGGTCCCCATTACGGTTGACGACTGGAGTCAAGTCACTCCAGAAGAAAAGACTTTCATCGTCAACGCCATAATGAGCCAGTTCCAGCTCGCAAATGAGGAATGGAAGCCTGCAGTTCAAGCTGCTGCTCTTTCTAAAGCAAAGGATTCGTTCCGTAACTTCAGGCACCGTCTGTACTCCAAATTCCAGAAGAAAAATCGGGATGCTACACTTGTATACCCCTTCATTAAACCTGACGACTGGAAGGAGTTCAAGAAGTATAGGAGGACGGAGGAGTTCCTAACAAAGAGTAAAGCCGGCAGCGCCCTCATCAGTAAAAACAAGCATCCCCACAATATGGGGGTTCTTGGATATGCTGGTTCGAAGCCCATATGGAGAAAACAGGATGAAGAAGCAGTTGCTTCGGGGGGCACGGTTCCTTACTCTGATCTTGAAGGTGAACGGGCACGAGACTTCTTGAGGGCGAGGTCTAAAACAAACGAAGTTGGTGAACTTGTTATAACTCACCCCGAGACCCAAAAGTTACATAAAACAATGGTAATAACCATATATAACCTAAGTTGTTTCCTCCTTAACTGACACAATATTTCCTTGTGTACTGAATTCAGTGTACTACTTGTCTTATCTCCAGCTGGAGCTGAAAAATAAAAAGGACAGCGGAGAGATTCTGGCACGAGGGAAAGATGACATTCTCTCAAAAGCTTTGGCTACGCCTGAGCCCTCTGGTCGGTCTCGGACGTTCGGCACCCATGTTGGCCACAAGAAGGCTTTCGCGATAGACCAGGCTGAAAGGCAGGCAATGAAAAAGGCCAGACATGACGCTCAAATGAAAGCACTAGAGACAAATATTACGGCCAATATCGTTAAGCATCTTCGAGACGGTCACCTTGATCCCGGTAGGGGGGAGTGCCCTGCAGCCAGGAGTAGTTGTGGATCATTGTCGGTTGATGGTCTTGTAGACACCGGCAAATATGCTGTGGACGACATCACGAGCCCGGTGAGATGCAAACTACATGTGCCTGTAACCGTGATGACGCATCATCCCCTGGTGGCAGCACTAGGTATGGTTCAGCCACCTACCGATGTGGTACCTCAAGTGGATGGTGTGCCCTTAAAGCCAGGTTTTGCAATGTGCTTTGTGGACAAGGTCATGCCTGGCTTCGAAGGCATCTTGCTATTTAACACCTGCGTCGATGCAGACGTACAAAGCTTGGGCCAGGCTAAGCTGAGATACGTACAGTGGCCCAAGAAGGAGATTTCTCTTCTCAGTGCCCTGCCATCCACCTCAACAGCTTCTCGACAGATGGCGTCGTCTGAAGGCCTCCGTTCAGCACAGTCCTCCTTGATATTGCGGCCAAACAGCCTTCCAGAGAACAAGCAGTTGAAGATACAACGGTTGCACAGAGTTGTGAAGCCACACCAACACCGCCTCCGCCTCAGCCACAGCAGGCTATCTGCCCTCCGCCTCAGTCACAGGAGGCTCAACTGCCGTCCCTGCCTCCTCAGCCACAGCAGGCTCATCTACGCCTCCGCCTCCGCCTCAGCCACAGCAGGCTTATCTGCCGCCTCCGCCTCAGTCACAGGAGGCTCAACTGCCGTCCCTGCCTCCTCAGCCACAGCAGGCTCATCTGCCGCCTCCGCCTCCGCCCCAACTTGTTCGGACACGTAGAGGCACCACACCCGTCCGGGCGAAGGACCATGCCAAGATGGCCCCGATGAAGCCCAAGCCCAAGCCCAAGACCATTAAAAATAAAAAAAATACTGCACCGATTGACAGCGACCAATACCTAGATGACGAAGAATTTAATAAGAAATACAATGCAGAGGTGCAAAGTGGCCCCAAATACGTGCGTGGACAGCCATTGTTGACTAGAGATGGATTACAAAGATCAGGCTTGGCTTGCCAGCAGCTTCATGAAAAGTACCTCCTATGTTGTGAACAGAATAAGGAGATAACCTTCAGTGTCAGGAAAGAGGATTTTTACGGCCCAAGGTGACGTTCGTTATAACTGGGAGTTTTCAGAGATGTTCCAAGTTTTCAACCTGAATATTGTTGATGGCACGTTCATGCGTTTGTTCACATTGTATGTGCCTTACAAATACTTTTCACATTTTAATAGCTTTCTTCTGTTCAGTACATGCTAACTATTCTCTTTCTTGTACTTAGGAGCCAGGTATTCGAGTGCAACCGCAGGAAAGAACCGGTAGGTTTCCTTGATCCGGCTCTTATCAATTACACGAACATCTGCAGCAATGGATACGACGATTATTTCAACTATGCTGTGAAAGCGTTGACTCATTATCAAGACAAAGAGTTGATCCTGCTTCCTTACAATCAGGCGTAAGTTTGTTATCAAAAATTATCTGTACATCCTGCTTCCTTACCATCAGGCGTAAGTTTGTTATTTTCCTTTGCAGTTCTCACTGGTTCTTAGCTGTCATCATTCCTAAACAGAACAAGGTATTGTATATAGATTCCCTAATTGGAAGTACAAATTATACACCCTTGGAGAAATTCTTGAACAGGTATTACATCGTTCCCTAGTTTACTTTATGATTTAACTTTCACGTGTTGTTTTCTCAATCCGCCAACTCATTACTTTTGTAGTGTGTTCGAAAAGTACTTGACGATAATCAAGAGACCGTTGGCCAAGAGAGGAGAACATGAGGCCATATTGAGTCACGTACAAGTTAACCCGGTAACAGTTGCTACTTTATTCCTAGTTTTCACAAATACCTGCTAGCAAACCAAACTAAGTGAGCGATTTTGTCACCAACATTACAGTGCCCTCAGCAACCACCTGGTACAAATCTTTGTGGGTATTATGTGTGCAATGCAATATTGAAAGTCGTTCCCACCTCGAGAAGTCTGCCAACCCTCGATTCGGTTAGTAATCCACGACATCATCAACAATTCATGTTTCCTAACAATATTTGCAGACATACATGACGAAAGATACCTAACTAAGAATCTGCCTGCAGCTTATAGGTGGAATGGGACGTGCACCTTTGAAGAAGGATGTTCTTACGATGGTGAGAGGCAAGTTTGCTGCGTTCGTCCTTGAACACATCGTAAGCAAGGAGGGAAAACTACACGACCCTAATCCATGATCATGAGATCCTATTCGGCATTTGTTCACCTGTCCATACCGGCATTCTCGCTGGTGAGACTATAGATTTTTCCAAAACAATTGTTGTCACCATTGTGGTGTAACTTCTTTAAATTGTGTCCACTTTTTTCCGAACAATGGCTGAAAACTTTGTATTTGTAGCAATAGCAATAGCTGTGAACTTGTATTCCAACATTTGCTGTAAACTTTGTGTTCATATGATTGTTGTAAACTTGTATTGCTGAATGTCTGCTAAATAATTGCTGTAGCACGGGCGTGCAAGCGCAGCTAATTACTATTAGCTTGCAATTAGACATAGGAAACGGGCAAACAGAAATAACCGTTGCCGACATGATACAACACTGGTAACGGAGGACAAAACCCTCCGTTGCCGAAATGGTCACACATTGGTAACGGAGAGCCGGAGGCTCCGATGCCGAAATTTTCTCACATCGGAAACGGTGTTCTGCCACCGTTACCGATGAGGGCCCCCACATCAGTATCGGAAGCGGGGACACGGACCCTTTCTCCGTTGCCGAAGGGGTTTTTGGCCCGTTTTCGATGTGTCGTTCTGTACTAGTGAGCCCCGCCAGCACCGTTCGTTATCCAGGTTTGCCCTCCACATCCCTCGCCGCCAGCCTCCGATGGCGGCGAGGGAGGTGGAGGGCCTAGGGGGGTGGTGGCGATTAGGGTTTGGTAGGGGTACCTTTTTCCTTATCGATTTCACAACGATTATTAGTACTGATATCTAAGGTACTGATGTAATCTTTAATGAGAGAATTCATTATTTGACACTACTTAACTTTGCTTCCTCATTTACCTCTATTATTGCATATTTTAATGACGGCCTTGCTAATTTTGATTGCGCCCTCTGCATGGATAGAGAGTGCCCTGATAGAAGCCATCTATTTTGATTACGCGTTTTAATCCTTGCCTTTTATACTTGTTGGTTGCTGAGTATATAAAGGACACCCCTACGAGTCTTACTGCGGCATTTACTAGAACAAGCGTGGCATTGTTCACCACAAAGCACAACTACTCCTATATTTCCATGGACAAGTACACGAACCCCCTCCACGCACCAATCATACTATCGGTGCTTCTTATCATGTGCTTCGGTAGCCATGTAGTACACTGTAAGTGGCAGAGAATCATCTGACTTACTGTTATACTTCAGTTGGTAGAAACACAGAGGACCAATGGGTTTCTATTTTTTGTTTTCTTGTTCCGCAGGCAGAATCATGCAAGGCATGGACAACGATAATAAGATCAATCTACCAAACGGGTTGTGCGCCCAAAAAAGATGCAAACATTCCGTGGACTGTGTCTGCTGTTTAGCAACAGGCAATTGCTATTGGACGATGGTGGAATGCAAGACTATGTGCGGAGGTTGGACCGACGGACCTTGGACCGCTCCTCCCCCATCTACAGTAGCCAGGGAGGCGTTTTTTGGGCGAACCGAAGCTTTCCACCTTGCCGGCGCCGAATCGGCGGCTTCCTCGCCCTCCGCCGGCCGCTCCGGCGGCGGGAGGACGGGGGAACGCCGATTCGCGCTGTGTACATAGTGTAGGTAAGCTTAGGGTTTCCAGGCGGCGGCGTTCTGGCGGCGGAGGCGCAGTTGCTCTGGTTTTGCAGGTGGTGGATCTCCATCGCGATGGCGGCGCTCCGTGGAGTTCCGGCGTCGGTCTACTACCATCGTCGGGCTGGCGGCTCGGTGGAGCTTCCCGCCTCGACTTCCCCTCGCTGGATACCGTGGCTCGGTGGCGGATCTGGCTTTTGAAGTTGTGGAAGATGCTGCGGCGGCTCGGCTCGACTTCGACGGCGTCCTCTGGTGTGGTCCTTCGTGGCTTGCGTTTGGCGGCTTCCCGTCCGCTCGGGGAATACTCTCGCTCCAAGGCGTCAATGGAGAGTAGGAGCGGCGGCGCGTCACCATCGGCGCCATGGATGGCGGAGAAGACGAAGTGCAGGAAGGCTTGGACTGTAATTTTGCTTTTCTTTGGGGTCCTTTCTGTAATTTCCGAACCGCTGTAAGCTACTTTCATTCGCAAAAAAAAAAGACTATGTGCGGAGGTTCTTCTGCACTAGACACCGCGACAGCGGCGATGACCGGTGCCCCGTCTCCGTCACCCTCCTTTTTGATGTAATTGGATGGCTTTTCGAAGCAATACAATTTCCTCCTCCGTCAAAATATGAATAAAACAAATTTTTGAAGAGTTGAGAGTTAAGTTTAATTTTCTGGAATTGAGAATAATGTCATTTATTCTGTGGATTGAGTCATTCCATTCAACATCTCACATGATTAATTTCTGTGACAAACCTTTTGCTAGATTATAAACCAGTTGGATACTCCCAAGAGATACAATAGGGAACCAATTTGATGTACTAGACACCCCATATATAAATACATTCAATGTGGCTCGATTGTATATCAAGTTGAAACACAACAAGAGCATGCCTCTTCTGGTACATCTAAACCCGTAGATCAAATGTACCGTCCAACAACATCCAATGGTCTCAACGTCGACCGCCACCACCGTCCTTTAACGTCCGTGTCCGAGCGCCGTCACCCTCGTGCCATGTCATCACCCTGGGTGGGCCCCAATTGTCAGATCCAATGTCAAATCATGTTCAATTCACTTTTAGCTTTTTTGCAAAAAAACTTAAAAAGTTGTGGGGATTTTTGCGTACCCAAAACGAAAAGTGGTACTATTTGATAAATTGGTCTATAAAAGTGGTGGTTTTATGTTATTAACTTCACTACAAATGAACCCATCGGAGATACCACGCCACAAGAACCACACAGATCTGTTTGAATCGACGACGATGAACCAGGCACCGAGAAATAAGATCATGGTGAGGTCACCGACGATCGAGCCGCCAGGAGGGCACCTCCGTCTCATGAAGCGCATCCGAGAGCACCAACACAATGGCTATCACCGAGGTTATATGCTCCTGTCCGAATAAAAAAATAAACATTTCAAAAACTTTATGGAATTTGACTTGGCCCGTGGTGAAGCCCAATACTAGCGCATTTTATCTGGCCCATGATACCCAACACGCCCAAACAAGCAGGAGCCTCGAACCCTTTCTTCTGCCTCGCCCCCTGTCCTCGCTCGCGGCGGCAGGACGCGGGCGCCGCCACGCCATCGCCGGTAGACCGGCTTGCCGCGGCCCGCAGGCTCCCCGGTCGGCAGGAACCCGTCCTTAGCCGTCGAACGGTCCTATTCCGCTGTGCCCCTCGGCTACGCTGTCCGTTTCCGCCGCTGTCTCGCCCTGCCTTGCCGCCTCCGCGCGACTGTCGGGCGGCGCCCTGCGCCCGAGTGCTGGTGCTTGGCTCCGGCGGTTCTGCCTCTCCTAGCTGTCCACTTCTCCTAGGCTCGGCTGCAGCTCCCCTCTAAGCTAGGCAGCTAGGTAAGTTCTTTTTTATCCGTCTCCAGTTGAATTGTTGTATGCCGACTGTCTAGAATGAAACTGATTCATCGAATTAACTGCGGAGTATATATTTTATCAATTTCACCGGTTCATTGGTTTATGCTACTAATTTTAGGTTTTTGCCATCTATGAATGTGCTCTGTTGAATTTTAAGAATTTCCCTGAAATTATATGTTCATCTTTGCAACTGTACGGAGTTTTTGTGCTATTACAACCTGTGCGTGTCATAATTTGCAAGCATGAAGTATATTGATCCCATCCGTATACATGGTGACCGGTAGGAACTAGGAACACAATAAATAACAATGAACTAGGATCACAATATACATGGTGAATGGCAAAGCTTTTGGATCGGTTTCAATACAAAAGGTAGACTTAATACTTAAGAAGGGCGGATGAGAACCTTAGCTATCTAGTTACCCTGTGCTCAGATTATTAATCTATTTCATCTTCTTGTTGGCGGCGGTTTTCTCCTATAACCAATCAGGTTATCATCCTCTTGTTCTAATATATGCATGCACTGTTCTTTGTAATGATCGAGAATTTGAGACTGATTTGCAGTCTCTGTTTCTCCCCCTGATCGAAGGGCCGACGAGAACCTTAGCTAGCTAGCTACACTGTACTCAGATTGTTAATCTATTTGATCTTTTTGTTGGCGCGGCGGTTTTCTGCTATGATCAATCAGGTTTATCCTCCTGCTCTAATACATGCATGCATTGTTCTTTGTATTCATCGGGAATTCGAGACTGATTTGCATTCTCTGCTTCTGTCCTGGTTGATCAACAGAAACACGCAGTCGAACAAACAGATGGAAGAACTGCAGCTGCTTTCAACCGTTGATCCGACGAGCTGTCTCGAGTATGAGCTTCTTGATAGATTCGGGACATTTAAGCTAGAAGACGAGGATAAACAAGGCGCAGGACGAAATAACGCCAGCCGGAGCCGCTGCAGCCGGTTATCCTTCTCCCTTGTTGTCCGCAAGCGCCGGTTCGCAAGGTACAGCCTCCTCATCAGCAGCCGCTACGGGTGTGGTCCACGGCGGACCGCCGCTTCATCAAGAGAACAAACTTCTACCACTACCACCACCTTACCCGGGGGATCAGGGACGTGAGAGATATTTACGACGCCGTCTTCAAGGACTATTTTTACGACGTTCATACCACGCCAGGATTACTGTACAAATTCTTCGTCAGCCCCCGCCGTACGTTGCAGATCATGTGCGCTGTGTTGTTCTACTACTACTTGTTCATGGCAAAGGACCGCCGCATGGAGTGCTGGCCCGCCGACGTGCATGGCAAAGACAGGAGGGGGGAGCTGACCTCCCTGAGGCATAGGCTGGTGGACGTGTACCGGAGACGCATGACTCCCGCTCAAAGGCAACGTGTCCTGGTGATATACGAGCGTCTTAGTAGGGACATCAGGATTGGTTTGGGCTTCATCTTCCTGGTGTTGCCAGTGCTCTTTGTAATCATTGCTTGGCTTCTTTATTATTATTGGTGAATTAGATCAATCTTCAACTAGCACTCTTACTTGAGGAAATTCCATACATATTACCGGAAATTATCCATATGCTCAAATGCCACTAAAATGTTACCGGCTACAAATATAGACCACTCGAATTTGCGGTGGGTAATTTGACACTTCCTCAAATGTTACTGTACTGAGTTGAACTTTGATGCTTTTGAGCATGTATTGTTATGTTAATTGTTAAATGTTGTTGAATTTGGATTTATGTGCTGCTGATATTTGTTATGAAATAAGGAGAAATGTTCTTGATATTTTGTTTATTTGTATGCTGAAACATACTCCCTTTGTTTACTTTCATAAGGCATTCTAAATATTTCAATATGAACTAGATACATATCAAAATGAGTGAATCTACACACTATATATATGTCTAGATACTTGTATTTTAGAAAAAGTTAGAATGCTTTATAAAAGTGAACGGAAGGAGTACCTTTTTTCTATATTTTTTTCATGCTTAAATACATTACGGAATTCTCTGTAAATATTCACGCCAAAAATCAGCACTACAGTGTGTTCCAAAATAAAGAACAACTAGCCTGATGCACGCGAGTTGCTGGGAAACAACAATAAAAAAATCATTTTATTTTGTGAACTGACGATGCATAGATAGATTTGTGTGGTTTCGGACTGTGTCATGACTGCTTATGTCCTGACTACCCTCCGGATTGCCATTGAGTTCGCTTTTAGTCAACATGATAAGTCCACAGGGTATGAAGGCACACTAAGTGTTTCACCTTAATATGTGGTAAACTCGAACACCCATCGGTAATAATGACCTATAAAACAAAAGCTAAAATGTACCTACAAGATTGCTACCTTGTGTGTCATTGAGTCCAATTCTGACGACGTAACCAGTGAGATCCAACAAGGAGCGAGCGCAGACGACCCGGCGTAGCTATTCCAACTCATGTCCCCGGTTGTTTCATGTTATAGAGGACGGCTGGATAGACCCAAGTCATATTGTCGTCATCGCCGTGACTTCCATTCATTCTCTGCATGGGAGACTACAATTACCACCTCTCACGAACACAAAAATGGAGTTTGCAATTTGCACAAGAGCATACTGTCATCGGAAACTGTCCATTCATATAGTTTTACCGAAGATCATAGGCAATGCGGTCGTAAGGGAAGAGAGATGAAAAGAGGTGAAAAGGACCACGGGTCAATTTCTCTATTTCCGAAAGGTTAATTTTAAAAAGTGCTCGATGCGGTCGTTAGGCCGCATTATATAGTAGAGATTTGAGTTGTTTAAACTACGGAGCACACTTTCAGATTTTTTTTAACGGACACTTTTAGATTTGACACACGATAAAGGATTTGCCAATTGCCCGGCGAAATGTACTCGGCAAAGCCGAACAGGTTTGCGAACGGGGCAACCCTCGATTTGTGGTACTAGTGAAAGTAACTAGGGAAATTTGCGCGGCGACACGCCGCGCCCGTGTGGAAACCTGTACGGGAAAAGAAAAGCAGAGAAACATGCATGAAATGTATTTGGAACTTTTCTGAATATTGTTGAATATTCTTGGGAAAACAATGTTTTCCTATTGTTGTTGAGTATTTTCTGGGGAAAATATTTATTGGAAAAATCTCCAAATAATTTTGTATGAAAGATATTTTCAACTTATAAAATTTGTTGAATATTTTCAGAAGAAAAAATATTTATTGAAAAAATATGTAACAAATCTTGTATGAATTCTATTTTGAAACTTGTAAAAATTGTTGATTATTTTTTTTGGGAAGAAGAAATATATGGAAAATTAATCGTCTATAGTGCGCCTAACGTGGGCGCCTCGAGGGAACGCTGAAAAAAACTATTTTAAACTTGCAAAAATTGTTGAATATTTTCCGGGGAAAAATATGTATTAGGAAAATCCAAATATCATCCTTTTGATGTATTATTAAAATTATGACAGATGGGACCCACATGTCAGGATTTTATTATTTATGAGATTATCTAATAAAATTTCAGATAACTGACAGGTGGGCCTGCGGTGAGAGGCAATTAAATTGTATCCAAATATTCACCAAATTGGAATATTCAAACATGTTTGTATTATGCCGTAAGTAGTTAGCATATATTTTTGTGAGCATGTTGATATATTTTAGAATATTTCTAATTTTGTTAGCAAATTGAAATATTCAAATGTGTTTTCATTTTTCCGGTAATATTTAATTTAAGTCCATAATGAGTGGAAGCGCATATTTATTGAATTGAATTCTATATTTAGGGAAAGTTCATCTAGATTGCATCCAAATATTTACCAAATTAAAATGTTCAATTTAAATCCATAATTAGAGGAAGTGCATTATGTGAGAATTTAATAAATTTAACACCACATAATTAGAGGAGGTGCAATTTTTTTGTCCAAATATTCACCAATTTGAAATATCTAAACATGTTTGTTTTTTGCTATAAATAGTTAGCATTCATTTTTCTGAGCATTTCGATATATTTCCATATTTTTCCGATGAGTATTTATAGAAGTACTTCAATTTTATGAAAAAAATTCCAAAAAAAAAACTGAGAGGCCAGACCCATTGCGACGTCGCGATGACGTCAGCAATGGCCACATCGGCCATGTGGATGACGGCGGCGTCGCATCGGTGTCACCCTTTACGAAAATTCATCTTGTGATCATTTTTTGTGTATAGTTGGGAATACGGAAAACAAATTGGCTAACATATGACATTTCCATAAGCTGCATAATTAGTATAAAAAGATTATATTAGGTTTTCTAATTAAAATTATTTAAAGTTGTTTAGTCATGCATGGAAATGGGTTAGTTGTGAAGATTTCATTTTTCTACAAATTTTGGTATATTATTTGTATTTTTCTGAATTATGGATTGGAAGATATGAATTTTATAATTTTCTGCATTTTTTGTAATTTTTTAAAAGCTGAAAGTCGGGACCTACTTGTCAGTTTTTTTTTTGTTTTTAAAATTATTTTGGAAAATGAAAAAACTCTGTTGAGCGGGGCCCACAAGTCAGCGTGTGTCACACACGCTACGGCGGCCACCGCCAGCTCTGCTGAGCTCCGGCGAGCAAGCTCAGCTCGCTGTAGGACGCGTGCGAGGCTGGGGCCGCGCGTTTCTGCGGGAGGAGGTTGCGAGGCTGGGGCCGCGCGTATCCGCGGGTGGAGCTGGACCATTTGGTCACCGGAGTCGCCGGCGACGGCCAAAATGACGGCGGCGGACGGCAAGCACGGCCAGGGTGAAGGAGGGCACGGGGAGGACGG
The DNA here is from genome assembly GCA_947311845.1 of Poa pratensis. Lineage (NCBI taxonomy): Eukaryota > Viridiplantae > Streptophyta > Magnoliopsida > Poales > Poaceae > Poa > Poa pratensis. Next base: position 14,783,970 of record CAMZMU010000089.1, on the reverse strand, counting down.
GGAAGAGGTCCAGCCGGACCAGCGTCTCACCAGGAGCACGATGGACAGGTCGGGGAGGCGCGGTGAGGTCGGAGCGGAGCGAATCAAGCTTGATGGGGCGGCGTCCGGAGTTGGGGAAGAAGAGCACGGCGGCGGCGATTTCAGGAGTCCCAGCACTCGACTCTCGGAGAGGACGGAGAGGAGATGACGGCGGAGCTCCCTGTGGGCCTCGATTTAGATAGATAGATAGTATAGATGCGTGCTGTACGTTACTTATTAATGCATAAAATCCGAAATTTATTGATTGAATGCGTTCTGTACATTCCTTGTATTGATGCATGAACATATTTTTTGTTGGATAATACCTTAAATATTGATGCATGAACATATTTTTTGTTGGATAATACCTTAACAGGTGTTAGGAAACCGACCGTACGAAGCAACGTACGGGCCCACCCTTTCTTGGGGTGGGGGTTTTCCCTCTAGATTGGTCCTCAACCCTAGGCCCTCTCACTCTTACACTGTGTTTGGTTGCATAGAATTGGGGCTCGGAATTGAATTGGGGTTGAATTCCAAATCCGAGTTGGAAATGAATTGGCCTCAATTCCAAATCAGTTAAATTCTTGTTTGGATGCACAACATTGTGGAATCGTGGAATTCTTGTTTTGATGCCGGCCGGAACTGAGGAGGGACAGGGTGGCGGCCGGCGGGGACGGAGAGGAGGTTGGGCGCCAGCGCGGTGGCGGACACGGGAGCGGAGTCGTCGGAGTCCCAGGGACGCTCGAGGTGGAGGACAGCGTCGCGGAGCTCGGCGCGCTGGCGCTCGCGGGCGAGGGGGTTGGAGGAGAGCGGCAACGGCGGCGGAGGGAGGAGCGGGGGAGGAGGCGCCAAGGTGCGGCGGCGGAGGGAGGAGCGGCGGCCGCGGGGAGGTGCGGCGGCGGAGGGAGGAGCGGCGGCCGGCGGGGAGGTGCGGCGGCGGAGGAGGTGCGGCGGGCAGGTGCGGCGGCCGACGGGGAGGTGCGGCGGCCGGCGGGGCGGGGCGGTGGCCGGCGTCCGAATTCCGTGCAATTCCGACCTCCGAGGCTCGGAATTGCTCCCTTCACAAAACGGTAGCTGCGGAATTGGCTCGGAATTGGTCTGCAATTCCAGGCCCAAATTCTGAGCGCAGTCCAAACGCCGGAATTTGGAATTGGGGCTCCAATTCCAATTCCAAGCCCCAATTCCGTGCAACCAAACAGGGTATTATATATACACATGTATTGTATGGAGAGAGTCACACCATTGATAATAAAGATCAGTCCGGCTATATCTCTGTGTTCTTTTACTTTTCGCATCTGTGATTGTGCCGCGTGTACGACTCCTTCGACTACGCTCACGCTACACGCCCTTGGACCGGACTCGCCGGCAAAGGTTGTGTAACACGTTATCAGCACGTACTGCTCCGCCAACTGATCTACATCGAGCCTCCCTCAAGCAGGCTCTCGTCGTTCATCGCGAAGGTATAATCCAGATCCGATCGCAACAACGGTTTTACATCTTTCTATGTTTCCGTTTTTGCCATACGTTTTATACGGATTATGTATTACCTACGGTGTCGATTTCCCTCCCGAGAGCCGAGCTGACGAATACGTCGCCGACCAATGTCGATGCTCTCGGATTCATGGGGGATTTGTTGACGGCACCGTAGGGAGTCGGTATGGACGTGATCCAGATGATCACGGTACCGCCGCGATGCACCAGCTGTGCGACGCGCCGTCTCAATTCCAGATGAACGGACGATGAAGATTGTCATCCGAAGTGTTTTCTATGTCGGCGTAAAAGACGTCGTCGGCTGACTGCCGTAGAGCCGCTCGCCGTGTGTTGCATAGGTCGGCAAGCCGCCACGCAACACACCGAGCCTTGCACTACGTGGCGCCGCCGTCGCTCTTCCGCGCGAGAAGGTCCAGATGACCGTGCTCGCTGTGTACCCTGCTGACCGCACCTGCGCGTCGGCCGCCGTACCGCGGACGACGGCCCTGCTGGCCGTGCCGTCCGAGCACGCACGCCCGAGGGGCGCCGCCGACCGCCGCCTGGCCCTGCTGGCCTCGCGCCGAGGCCGTCGCCGCTGGAGCCCTGCTGGCCGTCCGCGCTCGCCGTGCCCGGCAGCACTGTGACCGCGCCGCCCGCATCCGCGCCATGGCCGCGTCGACGCGCCGTCCGCGTACGAGCTCCAGGCCTAGTCGGCCGAGCCCCGCGATGTGCGAGGTCACGCCACCGGCCGCCCGCCCGCCACCCGCGGAGCCTGCGCAAGCGCGCCCCGCCACCCACCGCGAGCGCGCGGCCCCACTGGCCGCCGCCGCCGCCGTCACAGCCCGCCGCCCCCCTTGGTCTCGAGCCAGGAGGTCACCCGTGGCTGGCCGTCACCACGACCAGAGCTTCGACCTCGGTCAACGCGTGAGGCGGCCGACCCTTCTAGGGTTCGGTTGGGCCGCTGCTGGGCCCTCTGGACCCAATTCGGACGGTTATGCGGTCGAAAAAAAAAACAAAGGCCAGCGCTGGGCAGAGAGGAATGATGATGGGTCGTCGGACGGTTTGCGGCCCAGTTTCGGCCTGCTGCCGATCGGGCCGGACCGAATGCGCGTATTTTACATTTTAGCACTTAAACTTTTCCAGAATTAGGTATAACTTTATTCCTGTTGAATAAATTTACCAGTCCCTGGTCAAGTCTAATTTTGCTGAAATTGTATTTTTGTGCATAAAATAATTTCGGAAGGTCAATTTTGGGGCCATTTTTTTCACGTTAGTGATGCGCTTAACATGTTTCCGTCATTATAATGCTTTGATTATATGTTTTCATTGCTAGAATTAATTGTTTAATTACCTTTAATCGCTTTGAAATCATTATTAGCATGTTTTTAAATATTGGAACGTCATGTTAATGAACAATTGTATCTTCATCGCATTTGTGCAATGGATTACCTGCTGTAATCCGGATTACCTGCTGTAATCTAATAAGATTTGCATAAATCGCAGATGGCCGGAATCGTCAATCGTGAGTTCACCGAGCTAGCCCAAAATGGGCTGAACTACCTGACATGGGCATCGGACGTTGAGATCTTCCTCACACCCGGGGAGCTGACCAAGGCAATTGGCCCGGGGACCCAAGCGGTCACCGGCGCTATCACCTCTGTTCAGAATGCCCAGGCTCTGCATTTTCCGCGTCACCACCTCTGCAGTACTCTGAAAAATAAGTACATGGCTGAGCGGAGTGCTTTGGACCTCTGGAATGCTCTTAAAACAGCGTTTCGAGCGACTGAAGTACACTGTTCGCCCGCTGGTGGAGGCGGAGTGGATACGTCTGAGGTTTCAGGACTTCCAGACGGTGGGAGACTACAATTCGGCTTTGCACCGGATTTGCACCTCTCTTCGGATGTGTGGTGTCACTATCACCGACACCTAGAAGATTGAGAAAACTCTCTCCACTTTCCACCCCAATCCGCTGTACAGTCCTCGCGAAACTACCGCCAGGGGCAGTACACGCAGTATGCAGAGCTTGTGGACATACTCCAGGTGGAGGAGACGCAGGATGAGCTCTTGTGAAAAAGAACTCTCTCGCGCAGCCACTTGGGGCGAGTTCCCGTCAGGGGGCCATGCTAACGTCTAGAAGGCCCATGTGCCTCTCAAGAAGAAGAGAGGTAGGAAGGGCAAGAAGGTGCCTCACCCCCCCCTCGCCAGGCTCAGCAGCATCAGCCAGGCAAGGGGGAGCAGAGGCCCCAGGAATGCTATCGGTGCGGCTCTACAGAACACTTCTCATGCCAGTGCCGTGCACCTAAGGACGTTGTGGCAACGTACAAGGCTAGTAAGAAGGTGCATGAATCTCACCTCGCCTCAGTACAGGGGAGGCACCTCCGACACCCATGGTGGCGCCTGAGCTCCTCCGCCGCCTCCACCTCCGCCTATTGCTGCACTTCTAGTTGCGCCCATGGAGATAGCTCCGACGGTCCCATCGGACGTCGACGTCTCTATGGAGGTCGATCACTTGGCGTGCCCTTTTTGCGCCTCGTGTAGGCACTGATGATGATCTTATAATCAGTGAGGAGCAGTTCGCACAGTTGGAGTTTGAGTGTGAAGTGAACGGCGCGTTCACTACGCCCGTCTAAGCTTCCACTACTTCATTTATCATGATTCCTTAGGCTATTTGAGATACATTTGGTTTTGTAAGCTCTATAAGAGCAAGACATATTCATTATTTCGACGGTTGAATGATATTTGATTATCGTTCATTAATTCCTCTATTTAAATATGATGGCATGTTATGTTCTGAGATGTATATGCATTTGTTCTATAATGTCGCTACTTCCTCGCTTCATTATTTTAATTACATGCAAATATCTTAGAACACGTGTGGCACACCAATGGAGTAAACATGTTTTGTGGAAAACGATACACAAATACCATTTTGAGACAAATTGTGTGCTTTGAGTCTAATAAAATCTCGAGGTAGTGTTATGAAAATCGCCGACTGCGATTCTTATATAGTTGGCTCCGGAAGAGCCACTATCATACTACCCATGGGAACAACTTTGATCATTAACGATGCATTGTTGTACCCCGAGTCACTCGCACCCCCTTAAGTTTCAATGGTTTTCACGCTGATAGTCTCTAGCTGAGACCGGTGTTGTGAATGGTATGGAATACCTCCTAATCACCGAGCGCGATGAAAATGTAAACATGTTCTTGGAAGATTTTCCTCCATTAGAAAAAGGGCTATGCTACACGATATTTGTAGCACCGCCTATGTATACTTCCTTCAAATGCTCTGAACTATTTTGCATTTGGCATGATAGATTAGGCCACTAAGTCTTAGTATGATGAGGAATACACAACTTGAACGGTCATAATGTTAAAATTAAAAACTTCCCGAATCCTGATGATTTTGTGTGCTTCGCATACTCTTCGGGGAAGTTAATCAGTCGACCGTCCACCTTAAAGGTGAAGGATGCAATCCCCACATTTTTTTTGCATCCTAGGGACAAGCGGTCCGATTCAGCCCATCTCAAGGTTGTTTTGGTACTTTATGGTACACATCGACGCTTCTCTAAATGGTCCACTGTTTGCCTACTGCAACATAAATCCATGGCAATGTGAATCGCAGTCGAGCATTCGGTACCGCATGTCCAAACGCAAAATGCATTTGGTTAAATTCATTGCAAGACCGCCCCTTCAAAGTTGTAATTCGCCAACCAGATGTTGGGGCACGCTGTGTTACACGCTGCTAAACTCATCAAATTTAGACTGTTAGCCTACAACATCCATTCTCATATGCAGCTTGCGTAGGGGTTGGCACCGAAGTTTTTCCCACCTTTATAGGTTCGGTTGCTAGGTATATGTACCGATACCACCACCAGCGATCAGCAACGGGCCTCCTCCTTAAGTCGGGGATATACGTTGCTTATGAGACTGTGTCCATAATCAGGTATTTGGACCCCATGACAAGTGATTGTCATACGGCCCGCTTTGCTGATTGCATTGACGAGGATCTCTTTCCGACTTTAGGGGGAGATAATCAAACCCTTGATGATAAAAGTCGAGAAATCACGTGCTAAGTCACGGAGATCCACGCTCATGACCCACGCACTGCCGAGACAAATAAAGAAGTCCAAAAGAAAATTGATTTGCATGCATTAGCGAATCAACTGCCTGATCACTTTAGTGACTTGAAAACTGCGAGAAAGTCGCATATGCCTACGTGCAATGCACTGGAAAGGGTTGAGATACCGAAGTTAACTATGGTACACCCGCTCCCGTCCAAAGGCCTAAAAGGACGCGAAATCCGGTTTCTCAACTCCTAAGTACTCGGGGACGCCTGAGGAAGAAGGATAAGAGAGATTTATCACAGACAGTCACCAAAGCCCCTAATAAGAAAAAGGGGAGCCAATTGAGACCTGGCACAAGTACGGAAAGTCCTGTGCACGGGATTCCGGACTTGAATGTCCCTATTGAGGGAACATCCAGCGGAGATGTGAGTACACACATCGGCGCGGAAAAGCTAAAGGACCTCGCTCCTGTACTGGGAAATACGGTGGAGCAAGAGGTAGCGCCAGATGCGCCCCATGACGAAATGGCCATAAATTATATAAATAAGGGAGAGTCAAGGAACCGAGCAATGGCAATTGTCGACATTAACTTTGCTATAGAATTGCCTCAATCATAGATCCTGACCCTAGGCCTAACAATCTCGCTGATTGTGAAATAAGGTCGGATTGGAAAGATTGGCAGGAGGCAGTTACCTCACGCATGAGGTGGATCGGTATAGAGCAAGACTCGCCGCTCAATGGTTCACTCAACGGCCAGATGTCGATATTGAGGAAACTTACTCCCTAGTCATGGATGATATAACCTTTAGATACTTAATCTCAGTGGCAGTAAATCTGGACTTAACAATGAAATTGATGGATGTTGTCACTGCTTACCTATATGGTAACCTTGATTCGGAAATTTACATGAAGGTACCAAAGGTATCCCCATTCCGAACCAAGAGAGCAAATCGGTGTCTATACATTGTTCTTCTTCAGAAGACATTGTACGGACTTAAACAGTCTGGTAGGATGTGGTATAATCTCTTAAGCGATTTCCTTCATCAGAAGGGCTACACGAGCAACGAAAATTGCCCATGCATCTTTATACGGTGATCCCAAGATGGATTTTGTATAATCTCGGTGTACGTGGACGATTTGAATATAATCGATACACCTAGAGATATTGAGGAAGCGAGTTCCTACCTGATGTCGGAATTCGAGATGAAAGATTTGGGTAAAACCAAGTTTTGTTTGGGTTTGCAACTTGAACATTCCCCTGTTGGGATTCTAATGCACCAGTCTGCCTACACCCAGAAGGTGTTAGAGAGATTTGGATTTCATATCCTTCAAAGACTCCAATGATTGGGAGGTCTTTGCAGCAAGATAAGGACCCGTTCAGGCCTAAGGAAGAGGGGGAGGAAATTCTGGGACCGGAATTCCCCTACTTGAGCGCCGTTGGAGCACTCATGTACCTCGCTAATTGTACACGGCCGGACATTGCGTTCGCTGTCAATTTGCTTGCTAGGTACAGTTCTGAGCCTACCAATAGACATTGGAAAGGCATCAAGGACGTCTTCCGATACCTGCAAGGGACCAAAGATCTTGAGCTGTTTATAGGAGAAACCAAGACCTATCATTGGTAGGCTATGCTGATGAGGGTACCTGTCGGACCCGCACACCTCCAAGTCACAGGCTGGATATGTTTTCATTTGTGGTGGAACTGTTGTTCCCGGGAAATCGTCTAGGAAAAGTCTTGTATAGACTTCGATGAACCACTACGAAATCATAGCACTATAAGAAGCATCACAAGATTGTGCATGGCTTCGACGGATGATTCGCCACATTCAGCAGACCTATGGGCTAAACACCGTACAAACCCCCACCATTATCTACGAGATAATGCAGCTTGTGTTGCACAAGTGCAGTCAGGGCATGTGATGAGTAATCTTGTTAACCCCAAGTTTTTCTATATGCATGACCTGCAGAAGACGAACCAGGTAAGGATCTTGCATATTAAGTCGTGTGACAATCTCGCTGATATGTTCACTAAATCATTACCCGAATCATATTTTGAGATATGTTTCGTGCAATTGGTATGATTAGACTTAGACATATGCCAGACTCTGGGGAGATTCTTCACAACCCCATCTGTAAATCTTGATCCAGATGATCAAGTACTCAACCTGATGTTGAGTGGATTGTACTCTTTTTCCCTTATGTGAGTTTTCCCGATGTTTCTCACATTGAGGTTTTTAATGAGGCAATTCTTGCAACATGAGGAGACGTATGTTATGCGCTCTTTCTCCATATTTTTCCCACTGGGTTTTTGGAGTTTTTGAGACATAGACAATACGGGATGTCGGACCAAGGGGAGTGTTAGGAAACCGACCGTACGAAGCAACGTACGGGCCCACTCTTTCTTGGGGTGGGGGTTTTCCCTCTAGATTGGTCCTCAACCCTAGCCCCTCTCCCTCTTATATATACACATGTATTGTATGGAGAGAGTCACACCATTGATAATAAAGATCAGTCCCGGCTATATCTCTGTGTTCTTTTACTTTTCGCATCTGTGATTGTGCCGCGTGTACGACTCCTTCGACTACGCTCACGCTCCACGCCCTTGGACCGGACTCGCCGGCAAAGGTTGTGTAACAACAGGAACCATTTTTTGGGAGCATTTTTTGGGTATAAATCCAAAAGAAATTTCTGGATAATTAATACATTAACATACAAATCCTGGATAATTTCTGGATATGCAAAACCAAAGGCAAAAAAACAGGAAAAAAAAACAACGGATCTCAATAGGCTGCTGTGCATGAAGGGCATAATTCAAGATCTACTTTTCGGATCTGGGCCATGTGCAACCAGATCAGTACCAAGAAAATCGAAAGAGAAAGTAGAAATTAACATGAAAGAATACATATAACCAGATCTGCACAGAAATCCCACAGCGGTGAATGATCCTGGCCTCATGCCGACGGGATCTCGAGATACATCTGAAATACTCCGAAAAAATATTTTGTGGGGCGAAAAATAAAGAGAAAAATAAAAGGAGGGTCTTCGGATCCAGGCCCTCCTTTTCTCGATCTGGAGTTTGACCCGTCGGATCCGTGGAGAAGAGGGTTGCCGTCGATCTCCGCGTCGGCGTCGGGAGTGCTCGCCACAAGTCGCCGGAGCCGCGCAGGGACGACGGCGGCCGGAGCGCACGGAGTAGGCGGCCGGGGCGCACGGATCTCGCCGCCGGAGCCACGGACGGGGCTCCAGGAGGAGACGGTGGCGGCGGCGCGGTGGAGTTTTTTTTTTTTTGGCGCGATGGAGCTGGTGGGAGGGGAGGTGGGGGGAAATGATTAGGATTGGGTGGGAGGGGCTGTTATGGTCACTATATAGGGGGGTCGATATGTATTTTTCACATAAGTGCAGGATCTTTTCGCAAAACGGCCAGACGGACCGTCGGATCCGCGATCGACGGCACGGAGCCGACCGCGCACTGTAGACGCGCGGTACTGTAGCGATCTACAGTGCAACGGCGACGTGGGCAGCCCCATCGGAGGCTGAAGTGGGTTGTCTTTTATATAGGTACGCCGCCGCACCGTTGTAATTCAAAATGTTGAAATCCGTCGGAATTTTTCGTCTAGGGTATGTACAAATACTTAGTGAATTAAAATGTTCGAATATGCTTGTATTTTGACATAAATTTTTAATTTAACAGTTATAGAATGCATGATATGAGCGTTTATTAATTTTAACTCCGTAGCTAGATAAAGTTCATTTTGATTGTGTCCAAATATTCACCAATTTGGAATGTTTAAATATATTTGCATTATGCCATAAGTAATTAGTATATATTTTTGTGAATATGTTGACATATTTTAGAGTATTTCCAAAAAAAATTAGCAAATTGATATGTTTAAATGTTTCTATTCTTCAGTAATATTTAATTTAAGTCCATAATGAGTGGAAACGCACATTCATTGAATTGAATTCCATATTTAGAGAAAGTTCATTTAGATTAAATCCAAATATTTACCAAATTGAAATGTTCAATTTAAGTCCACAATTAGAGGAAGTGCATTTGTTTTTTGTCTAAATATTCACCAACTCAAAATATTTAAACGTTTAATAAGTTAGATTCCCCATAATTAGAGGAAGTATAGTTGTTTTTTTTCCAAATATTCACCAATTCAAAATATCTAAACATGTTTGTTTTTTTGACATAAACAGTTAGCATTTATTTTTCTGAGCATTTTGATGACTTTACATAATTAGAGGAAGTGCATTTGTTTCTTATCCAAATATTAACAATTCAAAATATTTAAATATGTTTGATGTACATTTATTAAATTAAATTCCATATTTAGAGAAAGTTCATCTAGATTACATCCAAATATTTACCAAATTGAAATGTTCAATTTAAGTGCATAATTAGAGGAGGTACATTATGTGAGCATTTAATAAATTTAACTCCACATAGTTAGAGGAAGTGCGTTTGTTTTTTTGTCCGAATATTCACCAATTCAAAACATATAAACATGTTTGTTTTTTGCCATAAATAGTTAGCATTTATTTTTCGGAGCATTTTGATGTATTTTCCATATTTTTCCGACAGGTATGGGTATCTATAGAAATACTTCAATATTTAGAGAAGTTCATCTAGATTACATTCAAATATTTACCAAATTGAAATGTTCAATTTAAGTCCATAATTAGAGAAGGTACATTATGTGAGCATTTAATAAATTTAACTCCACATAGTTATAGGAAGTGCATTTGTTTTTTTGTCCAAATATTCACCAATTCAAAACATCTAAACATGTTTGTTTTTTGCCATAAATAGTTAGCATTTATTTTTCTGAGCATTTTGATGTATTTTCCATATTTTTCCAACGGGTATGGGTATTTATAGAAATAATTCAATTTTCTGGAAAAAAATTCCAAACAAAAAAATTTGTGGACAAATTTTCCAAAAAAAAATGGCACTGTAGAAGCGCGATACTGTTCATGTGAACAGTACCTGCGACGTGGCCACCTTCGCTGAAGCCCAAAGTGGGTGGGCTTTTATATAGGTAGTGATGTTAGAAACAGTAATCAGGTCCGATGCCGGCACGGCATACATACGTATACGAGCTAGTGTGTGTCCGACCGATTAGGAGTCAGTCACCGAGTCCTAGTCGGTTAAGTCTAGCAATGCACGTATATATACACACGTACCCTGTGCTTGTAATCAACACACCGTGAATTGAAGCAATAAGCAAACAGGAACAATACCTGCTACTCATCGGGTCGATTCAGTGCTTCTTCGTCATCGCCGGAAACACGGTCAGCTTGCTTCGTCGTCATCGCCGGACCGTTGATCGATCCAATGCCAATGGAACAGAACATATAGAGATGGAAGAAGAACTGCAGCTGCTCTCGACCGTTGATCCGACGAAGCGTCTCGAGGACGAGCTTCTTCATGGTACAGACGGGGCATGTGAGCTACAAGACGAGACTAAACAAGGCCGCCGACGGCTGTCCTTCGCCCTCGCAGTCCGCAAGCGCCGGTTCTCAAGGAACAGCCTCCTCATAGGCAGCCGCTATGGCATGTGGTCCGTGGCGGAGCGCCGCTTCATCAAGAAAACAAACCTCTACCACTACCACCACCTTACCCAGGGTATCAGGGACGTCAAGGAACTCTACTTCGACCTCTTCTTGGACGGCTTCTACAACATCCACTTGCCGGGATTACTGTACAAGCTTCTCTTCGTCCACCCCCGGCGTACAGCGCGAATCCTGTCCACCATGGTCTTCTACTACACGTGTTCACGGCCAAGGACCGCCGCATGGAGTGCTGGCTCGACGACGTCTACGGCGGCGACGCCGGCGAGGACAGGGACGAGCTGACCTCCCTGAGGCATAGGCTGGTGGACGTGTACCGGGGACGCATGAGTCCCGCCCAAAGCCAACGCGTCCTAGCGGCCTACGAGCTTGATCGTGTGGCCATCAGGTTTTCTTTGGGCTTCATCGTCGTGGTGCTGCTGGTGCTCTTTGTAATCATTGCCTGGCTTCTTAATTAGCTAAATCATCATGTCTCTTTTCTCGAGGAAATTCCATACACTTACTACAAGAAATTATCCTTATCCATACTAGACCCCAGTATACGGCCGGGCGCTTGGTTGGGCTAATATGTTATCGGTATCCTCTCAGAATGTATAAACGTTTACTTGGTCATTAGATCACGAGAATATCGTATATCCCCAGATACTGGATGGTTGCTTTGGGTCATCAAACGTTCCTCCGTAAATGGGTAATTATAAAGGTGACTTTTGGTAGAATGTAAAGTTTGTCATGGTGCTAGATATGACAAGACCGTGACTTGCCCATCTGGCGATGGAGAGATACACTTTGCACCCCTGGCGATTTGTTAAGGCCATTTAATCCTGAAGATTTACCATATAAGCGCATGGACGATGCAATTAGTGTTGGAGGTCTAGGCGCTAATACTGGCATTCCACAATTATTTAATTTTATTTGCTAAGCGCCTAGATAAACGTTCATGGGTTGTCCATGGCCTGACACCTAGACGTGGACGTAGATCGCTAGTACTCCCTCCATTTCTAAATACTCCCTCCGTACATAAAAGGATGTCTCAACTTTGACCAAATTTGTATGTATCTAGACATAGTTTAGAGTGTAGATACATTGTAATTTGGACATAGTTGAGACATCCTTTTATGTACGGAGGGAGTATAAGTTAATTATATCTTTTTCTTGATTTGTACGTATCTCAACGTATTTTAATATGTTAATTTGCTTATTTTAGTCCACATTGAAATGGTCAAAACGTGTTATAATTGGAACGGAGAGAGTATAGTAGTTTTGTTTTTGGGTAAGATCGCTGTAGCGTTCAGGAATAGAACTTGCGTTTTCCGGCTTACTACTATATGGACTGTTGACTTGTCCCATGGTGAAGCCCAATAGTGGCCCACTTTATCTGGCCCATTATGCCCAACACGACCGAAACCAGCAGGAGCAGGTGGAAACACATTGATCTGCTCAAAAAAAAAAAAGGAGCAGGTGGAAACGACCGAGGCATCTAAGCGACCGAACGCTCGAACCCTTTCTTCTGCCCGCGGCGGCAGGACGCCGTCGCCGCCACGCCACTTTCCGTCATCGCCGGTTGACCGGCTTGCTCCCGTGACGGCCGGACCCATTCCTAGCCGTCCCGCGGTCCTATTCCGCTGGTCCGCGTTGCCGCCGCTGCCCCGCCCTGCCTAGCCGCCTAATCCGCGCGACTGTCGTGCGGCGCCGCCCGAGTGCTGGTACTGGTGCTTGACTCCTGCGGTTCCGCCTATCCTAGACTCCAGTCCAGGCTCCACTTATCTTCGGCGCAGCTGCAGCTCCCCTCTGAGCTAGCCAGCTAGGTAAGTTTCTTATCCGTCTTCAGTTGAATTGTTTAATGCCGACTGTCTAGAATTAAACCGATCCATTGATCTAACAATTTTTGTACCGATTTCGCCAATTCATTGATTTATACAGACTAATTTAAGGTTTCTGTCATCTATGATGTGCTCTGTTGGATGTAAAGAATGAACTTGAAATTATATGTTCATCTTTGCAATTGTACGTTTTTATTTGGGTGCTATTACAACCTGTGCGCGTGTCATGGTTTGCAAACGTGCAAGTATATTGATCCCATTCATATACATGGTGACCCGTAGCCAGTAGGACCTGAACACAATATATACACGATGAGGTAGGATGGCAAAGTTTTTGGATCGGTTTCAGTAAAAAAGGTAGACTTAATACTTACGAAGGGCCGACGAGAACCTTAGCTAGGTAGCTACCCTGTACTCAGATTGTTAATCTGCTTGATCTTCTTCTTGTCGGCGGTTTTCTGCTATGATCAATCAGGTTCATCCTCCTGCTCTGATATTTGCATGCATTGTTCTTTGTATTGATCAAGAATTCGAGAATGATACGGATTTTGTCATCTATGATGTGCTTTGTTGGATTTTTAAGAATTTGCTTGAAATTATATGTTCATCTTTACAATTGTACAGATTTTTTTTGTGCTATTACAACTCGTGCGTGTCATAATTTGCAAACATGCAAGTATATCGACCACATCCTTATACATGGTGACCGGTAGGAACTAGGAACACAATATATACCCGTGAGGTAGGACGGCAGGAGGCAGGTATATATATATATATCAAAACGTTTGGATCATTTTCAGTGCAAGGTAGTACTTACGAAGGGCCGACAAGAAACCTTAGCTAGCTAGCTACTCTGTACTCAGATTGTTAACCGACGAATCTATTTGATCTTATTGGCGGCGGTTTTCTGCTATGATCCATCAGGTTCATCCTCCTGCTCTTGATGTATGCATGCATTGTTCTTTGTATTGATCAAGAATTCAATACTGATTTGCATTCTCTGCTTCTCCCCCTGATCGATCAACAGAAACATGCAGTGGAACGAACGGATGGAAGAACTGCAGCTGCTCTCGACCGTTGATCCGACCAGCCGTCTCGAGTACGAGCTTCTTGACAAAAATGGGACATTTAAGCTAGAAGAGGAGGATAAACAAGGCCCAGGACAAAATAACGCCAGCCGCCGACGGCGGTTGTCCTTCTCCCTTGCAGTCCGCAAGCGCCGGTTCGCAAGGTACAGCCTCCTCATCGGCAGCCGCTACGGCGTGTGGTCCGTGGCGGATCGGCGCTTCATCAAGAGAACAAACTTCTACCACTACCACCACCTTACCCGGGGGATCAGAGATGTGAGAGAAGCCTACACCGTCCTCCTCGTAAACGGCTTCTACAACGTCTGTAGCTTCCCAGGCTTCCTGTGCAAACTCTTCGTCCGCCCCCGCCATGTGGTGCAGATCATGCACGCGCTGTTATTCTACTACCACGTGTTCATGGCAAATGACCGCCACATGGAGTGCTGGCCCGCTGACGTTCACGGCAAAGACAAGAGGGAGGAGCTGAGCTCCCTGAGGCATAGGCTGGTGGAGGTGTACCGGAGACGCATGACTCCCACGCAGAGGCAACGTGTCCTGGTGATATACGAGCGTCTTTGTAGTGCCATCAGGCTTGGTTTGGGCTTCATGTTCCTGGTGCTGCTAGTGCTCTTTGTAATCATTGCTTGGTTTCTTTATTATTATTATTGGTGAATTAGATCAATCTTGAAGCAAATTCCTTAGATACTACCGGTAAATTATCCACATGCTCAAATGGCACTAAAACTTTAGTGGTTACAAATATACTTGAATTTGTAGTGGGTAATTTGCCACTTCCTCAGATGTCTGGGTGTTGACCGTGGCAGATTCGAAACCTAGACAATTTTTTTCCAATATTGCCCTGAGTTGAACTTGGATGCTTTTGAGCATGTATTGTGGTGATAATTGTTAACGCTGTTGAATTGGGTGTATGTGCTGTTGATATTTGTTATGGAAATTGTGTTGCTAAGCTAAATAAGTAGAAGTGTTCTTGACTTTTTTTTATATGCTGATATTATATACCTTTTTCGAATTTTTAATGCTTATAAACGCATTATGGTTTTGAATCAATTTACCAGTTCCAAAATATAGAACAAAATGCATTCCAAAAGTTATACATCATTCTGGCAGAATTGATGCAAGTCATAGTTATGGCCAATGGAAGTTTGGCAGGATTTTGTGTGGTTTCACCCGAGCGAATTCGGAACGATGGATCCATGTGGAGAGGTTAGAGAGCGCAACAGCAGTGGCAGTTGGGGGACAAAATTTGGGAAAATATTTGTGGCTCTGAAGACCAGGGGATTCAGATCGCGTAAAATTGGGAACTGGAGTTTAGGTGAGAAAAGCAGAGCAAGGGATTTCAGAGCGTAACCAGCGTTTACTTGAGCGATGGTTCACTTGGAACGAGTAAGTGTTACTGGTATATATATCACCAGGCTACACACGCATGCGGCTACTTGGCCTTACAACACATCCATTCCATTGGCCAACTCAGCTCTTGCTAATATTCAAGAACACTGCAACACTAAAGCCATCTGAAGAAGTTGCAGGTGTGACAGCTGAGAATTGTTATTTTTCTTCTGAGATCGAGTATTGGGTTACTACAGATTGAGTTATTCTATATCCCTATGATCCAGAAGCCGTCCATATAAAAACTTGCTTATGAAGCTTCTACGAAAATCTCTCAGTTCTGAGAAACCTAAGTATAGCACTGCTCGTTTTCAGATCAAATCGCAGTAGAATGAAGAATAAAGAGCTTTATATATCCATATGTTAGCCGTCCACAGAGTACATGAGGTCTTTACAAAAATGACTACTCAAACACATGCCAACGAATCCTGCACCCCATATACCCCACTCGACCGGCACCAGCAGACTCCGAGTAAAACCACGGTCTGCTTAGCCGCCATCGTCCAACGGACCACCTAGCTACAGGGCTAAGAATGAACTGAACATTTCATGCACAATGTACAACGTAATCAGGTCTTGTATACTACTACGAAGCAACTTCAGTCCGGTCTTCCTCCAGATTTGGTTAGAAAGAAGCGGTCCAGAGCGCCTTTTCGCTTTCTCCGCACTTGTTGTGCACTCCCCGGATGTTCTCCACGGAGTTGCATATACCGCTGCATCTCCAATCGAATGAGGCCGCACAGGTGTTGCCTGCCTGGGCTTTCCACTCGCAATCTGTGATCAGTTAGCAGACACACAATAAAGATTATAGATGGTTCTTTCTCATTATCTTATCAATAGCTCTGCACTCTGCAGCAAATGCATTCAGATTAGAGTTATAGAATTCTTACCGGGTGGAGTACCACAGCAAAGTCGACGGTCATCAATATGCTCAACGTCTAACCCTATGAACCAAGACCCCAAAGAAACATCCTCGTTGATATACTTGTGTAACACATGCCTGTCGATGATTGAATTATCCGAAACAGTTTGAGTACACTACAGAGCATGAAATATGAGAAAATTCCATTTTTAAAATATAAACTGGTTCGACTACGAACTCACTTGTTTATGGAGATGTAGGTTGCCAAATCTTTCGAAATAGCATACAGTTGACCAGTGGCATGTCGGAAATACTTATCCCCAAATTTCCAGTGCTCAGGTTCATAGTACCTGACGTCCCTGCACAGTTGCAGTTGCATCGTAACAACTAGGAAATCATGACAAAGGCAAGGAGCTAAATACAGAATATACAACACACTACTTACTTATCAGATAATACAGGACCAGACTTCATGCATCCAGTATATACCCTGGGCTTTGAAACATGTTTGGACAAAATCTGTCCAAGGGTCGCTGCAGATGTAAAAGTTCATGTCAGAAATAGAATGTTGCTTAACAAGCGAACAAAACGGGAGGTCCAGAATTGACAAACTTTCTTCAGTTCCAACGGAATCAACATAAATGTCATCGTAGTATTAACTCATATCACCCTATAGGTTCTCACCCTACGAATAAATTTAAGCATCAAAGAAACTACCAATGACCACATAATAAATTACCAAAAAATGAACACGAAATAATTCCTTCAAAACTGAAGATGGTAACCACATATAAATGATTATTGTACCCCCAGCTCATATTTCAAAATTTGAGTTTACCTATATTTACATGCACATCGTCATCAACTTTCACATAGAAGTTAGCATCCCACAAAGCAACAGCCGTCGCAAAGTATGTCTTAGTTTTTCCAGACAATTCAAGGTATCCTTCAACATGATCCTGAACAGGGCGAAAATAACTGAAATAAGAACTAAAATCATGTAGGCCAAAGTCAAAGCAACAACTACATTGACACTCCCATATGACAGAAGGCAATGGGGTGCAGCTAATAAGTACTACCTCTGTTTCAGAATATAAGACGTTTTGGTTTGCTATTTTGGCTTACTAAAACATCTTATATTTTGGAACGGATGTAGTAATAACTGTTAGTAAAGCAGATAAAGTGAAGCTTACAAGCCTCATGAAGTCTGCATGTTTACTCTCCTCTGCCGCGATTGCTCTGTCCACTATTCCACCTGAAATAGCGCTGCAAATGACCAATTATCTATCACAACCAATTGAATTAATCTGTAGGATAGTTTTGCATACATGAAGGCCTAAATGTGAGAAAGGACAGGTTAGTAAACATGTTGCACACCTGTGACCAATAACAAAACGAATTATGATCCCCTTCTCTTCTTCCATTTTTTTCCTCTTCTCTCCTGTTTTCCATTGTTACTTCACCATCAGTAACCCATGCCATAAGAATGCATTAGGAACAAAACGAACAACAGTTGCATGTGAAAAAACCTTGCGGCATCCAGGTGTTGCGGATAGAATCCCTTCTCTTACGACTACTGAAAGCAGTATTGATGCCGATCACCATGAAGTATTTCCGTCTTCCGGCAGACTCGGAAGCCTTGTACTCCTCTGAAACGGGAGAACCATTGAGGAACGATTCCTGCAGGGTTCTCGCAGCTGAAAGTTCTGCCTCTAAATTCGATATCGTCTTATCCAAAGTCCTGCAGGAAAATCCATTCAAAGAGCTCTAGTCAGAAACAGCTGCCTTGATGCTTTACTGGAACAAATCAGAGGGGTGAAAGGCATGTGTGCCATGACAATATCACATACTGTACAGCGTTATGACTGTCCAAGGCTTGTAGTGTGTCTTTGTAATCGTGTTTCTTTGGAACCTGGTGACACAAAAACATGAAATCTGCATCAACACCATTGTGACCTGGAAGGTGGCAGTGGATAATCCGAAATATCCGATATCCGTATTTGAGAAAGTGGATATGTCCGAAATATCCGGATTTATTTTACAAATACAAATATGGCATTGGATTTTGAAGCAAATGTGAACACGGAAGCGGATATATCTGCATCCAAATAATATTAAGTTTCAGCGATTCTAGCCCTATATGCCAATTATCCAATTTAAAAACCTAACAGGTAGTCAAATAGTATATTTTTGTGAGATCAAACCTAGAACTATTATGCACTATAGTAGTCCATTTATCTGTCTGCCAGTCTGATTGACTGATTGTACAACATGAGTCTATCTTTTCGTGTCGCGTAGTTACTGATTTTTCTTTCAACTATTTTGCCGCTAAAACTGCAAGATATCTGTATCCATTCGAAAAGAGTAAACATCCAGTCCACGTCCGTATTCGAGTAACATCCGCTCCCCAATCGTATTCAATAACATCCTAATTAGTACTTTCATTCAAAACATGAAAACCAAAGCGCAAAAGGCACTACCCGATCCGTTTCCACCCCTACGAGTCTATGACTATCCCTACAGAACTTCTGAACTTGCTAACTCGTTGGCTCATTCGTTACTGTAATCAAGAATCATTTACTAATATTTATTCACTTTGAGGGGAAGGACATCAGAAATACCTTTGCGAGAACTTGCCTGTGGCAAGATGGTTAGGTGGGTGGTTGTACCCCCAGCCCACCAGAGTTCAAACCCCAGGTTTGACGCTGGTGTTTCTCATTTAAGGCGGAATATTCTTCAGTGGGAGGCGACGTTCCCGTCGACAGCGAGGCGCCCGTGGTGACTTCGTCAATCTCAAGACTCGACCCGCCGGCTCAGTCTCTCGGAGGTGCTCATAGGGGTAGGGTGTGCGTGCGTGCGTTCATAGGGGTGAGTGTGTGCGCGTGTATATGAGCGCTTGCGTTGTACTGTGTTTCGCAAAAAAAAAAAAAAAAAAAAAGAAATACCTTTGCAGAATTGCAGTCTCCGGCAGCAAGCTTGGCCACTTCCCCTGTTCTCTCATTTGGTTTGGCAACCTCGGTTGCCTCGGGCAACGTCCACATCCTGGGAAGGAGAGAAGATATAAGCTCTGATCAATCAGTGCACATACGAATCACAATCACAGCAGCTAAATCAAAAGTCCGGAACTCAGAGCTCGTGTAAGCAATTCAGTTACAAATTGGGGAGCTCTAGCAGCACTCAACCCCAGTTTCAGCTGATTCCATGATCGAACAAGAGAATGAGCAATGAATAAGTCACAGAAATCTGAATTCTTGACCCCGTGAAGCAAGCACGGCCATTGACCTGAATCTCCCCCCAAAAATGCTAGGAGGGGAGAGCAGATCTTGCTTGCTTGCCCCCAAGACCCGCCCAGCTCCAAAGCCTACAGCGGTACAGCGACACAGCCCCTGGGAATTCCGCTGAAATCTAGAGGCGCTTCTGAACGGTGAGGGAGGAGTGGAGTAGAGTTGACATTTTACCCGTTGGTGAAGAGCAGGCCGAGGGAGAAGCTCCCGGCGCAGAGCAGGAGGACCCACCGCCTGGCCACGGCCCCGTCCCCTCCGCCCGCTCTCCTCCAGCCCATGGCCACCTCCCCGTCCCCGCCCGCCCGCGCTACCACCGGCGGCCTCCTCCGCTCTCAGCTAGCTGGCTGCCGCGGCGGCAGGACATGTACGCTATGTACGGCGGTGGGACTGCGACGGACGAATGGGGAGGAGGAAGCGTGGCTCTCGGGTTTTCTTAAATCCCAAGTCGTCGCCTGTACCTTCCCTCCCCCCGTCATCGCCATGCCATGTGCGCGGGGCGGAGGCGACCGACAGTACAGTGCCAGAGTTGGGATGCTGCGAATTGGGCGGAAGCTCGCGGTGAATTTAATAGTTTAACTAGCTGTAAAGTAATGGCCGCTGTTGCTGTTGCAGTTGCTGTTGGATTGGTGGCCATGGACGCCGTCGTGTTGCGGCAGGTGGAGGAGGGCAGGAGGCGTCAGAGAGTGGCGTGCAAGGCGGTGCTGCAGAATGCCGCCGGGTCGTCGGCGGGCAGAGCAGAGTACCATGGCAGGATTTGCACATACACAAATGGATGGCGGCGCTGCGTTGAAGCGGGAGACCTGCCACGGCTGTACAGTCCGGTGCGGGCGGAGCAAGCAACGCCGGCCCGCGCGGCGCAGGCTGGAGGCGCGAACGTACGGCTGATCGAGATCCAGAAAAATGGCCACCCAAACCGTTTGTACAGTATATCAATCCGTACACTAAAAAAGTAAACTTTTTAGGGTATGACATAGTTTTTTTCCTCCATTTGTCATATGTGAATCCGCATGTATACTCAAACTGATCTCTAATTTAACACCAACATAAATCAAATGTCATCGCGAAGTGAGGTATGCAACTCCCACTTTTCAGTTATCCGGTACATCTCAATAAAAGTTTCAATCTTGTCAAGGTTTTGGAGGTTTCACACGGCTAGCAACATTGCCATACACAAAATTTAGGCATAAACCGTGGTGATATTTGTGAGGAATTGTGTCCCTGAAACAAGCACGACCTAGAACAATAGCAAACCGAGCTTGCAACACACCACAATCTCCTCTCAGTGTCCTTCCTTGATGTCATCCTCTGATCTTAGGCTATGTAAAATCTTCATTTCCAATGCAAGCTCATGAGTGGCACGTAACCCACACAGAAATATTAAGCACATATATGGCTCATGGCTTAGTTCCCAAAGTGAAACTTACCACTAGATCATTCGATCCGAGAAAACAACCCTTAGACTTTATCTAGATTCAATCATGGATCAACTCCTGAGCCAAATCATGATCACAATTCACAATTGAGTCTTACATGTACTCTTTTTTTTTTGACGAACCTCGTCAGAGGGCGGGGAGCTCCCGCATTGCATATAAGAAGAATAAGAAAATAATAATCATCTGTTCTTCGAGAAGCAAGAATCAGTCATGGATGTACTCTAGCTTGGTCGTTTCTCACTGCCGCATGTGGAACCTTGTGACTCCATGATATCTAGTTGCAATGTTACATCCACGTGAGGATGGGGCATAAGCTATGTGTTGACACTTGACAGTGTAGATGAAGGTCTAGTTGTGGTATGTCATCGTCATCTACGTTGTCATAGATTTTAAACAAAGATTTAAAAATGATAAGGTTATGTCTCTTGCTAACTAGCCACTATTCACCGATTTTTTGTGCAATGCTATAATCCACCGATTCAATCAATTGGTAACAATTCAGTCATTCATCTTAATTTTCATTATTTTCCACATTATCATATAATTACCATAATTTACATTATTTTCTTCACTTTATCATGAATCACTGCGTAATTACCCATCCTTTTCCCGAAAAGACAATTACATGGCCATATGGCGCCAGGGTGAAATCTGGGCCGTCCGTTTCGGCCATCCGACGGCCCAGATCCGCCGTTGACCGCGGACAAAAATTGACCGGTCCACGGCGAATCTGGGCCGTCGGATGGCCGAAACGGACGGCCCAGATTTCACTCTGTCGCCATATGGCCTTTCCATACTATTGTCTCCCCAACGAAAATAATAATAATTTATATTGATTTTGCATCGGAATGAATATATATTTTGGCGAAAATAATAATCATCTGTTTTCGAGAAGCAAGAATCAGTCCACTATATTGTACTCAGCCCGAAAACGTGGCCGATGCTAAACAAGGGCAGAGTGCCTAAATTTGGACGCTCCAAGCTAACAACCCGCGCACACCACGCTCGCGCGCCATTGCCATGCATGCGCAGGCGCGATCGAGAACGAACAAAACGGCACATATATAGGCCCTCGCGCGCGACGCCATATTTGCGCGGCGGCGAGCGATCGCGATCGACCAGGGAGCCGGATCGATCACCCGTCTCCCTCGCCTCGCCATCACCACCTGCGCGCCTGCCATCCCCCTTCTTCCCCCCCTGCGCCTTCCTCTCCTTCGCGGGTTGCAGGGCGCGCGCGCTGCAGCTCTCCGTGTTCCCCCGTCGGGGACCTGAGCTGATCATTCCCATTAGTTTCGGCCAGTTCCTCACAATAATTCCGGGCGGGCAATGCGCGGGAGATAATCAGACCAGCGCCGACATCGCCTGCACGTCACTCTCCCCCTCTCTCTCTCTTGTCCTAGCCTGGACGGGAGGAGAGAAGAAGGGAGAGAAAACGATCGATTAAACTGGCGGCGGCGGCGGCGACGATGTCGAGGAGCGGCGGCGGAGAAGCGCTGAAGAAGGGGCCGTGGACGCCGGCGGAGGACAGGCTTCTTGTGGACCACGTGCGGCGGCACGGCGAGGGCGGCTGGAACGCGGTGCGCCGGGAGACGGGGCTGCAGCGCTGCGGCAAGAGCTGCCGGCTCCGGTGGGCCAACCACCTCCGCCCCAACCTCCGCAAGGGGCCCTTCTCCCCCGACGAGGAGCGCCTCATTCTCCGCCTCCATGGCCTCCTCGGCAACAAGTGGGCCCGCATCTCTTCACACGTACGTACGCCATGAAACTTTTCTTTCTTCGATGCATGATTCGATCTTCAATTCTTCTTGTACGATCACTGACTCATGACAATAATGAAGCTTCCCGGGAGGACGGACAACGAGGTGAAGAACTACTGGAACACGCGGCTCAAGCGCCGCCAGCGCGCCGGCCAGTCGCTCTACCCGCCGGACGTCGAGCGGGAGATCGCCATCCTGCGCGCCCACAACCTCAACAAACCGTTCGCCGACGCCGACGGCACCGCGGCGCTGATCTCGGACCCGTTCGCGTTGCCGCCCAGGGCGCCGTCGTCCACACCGGCGTCGGCCCCTCACTCCTCCTCGCCGCTGATAAACCAGAACTACCCGCTCCTCAACCAGATGCAGGGGATGCAGCAGCTGCGCCACCACCACGCCAACCATCACCCGCAGCCAACGTTCCACCCCCACCACGGCAGCTTCAGATCCGCAGGACTTCCTCCGTTACCGACCAGAGCGCGCGAGCCCCCTTCGAACCAAATCGTCACGGCGAGCTGCAGCGACGGCCTGCTCGAGGCGATGCTCCTCGGCGACGACGACCATCACCTCCTGCCCCGTGACAACCATGCCATGTGCAGGCAGGTTCCATGACCGAGCTCATGTACGGCGGCGGCGCGAGCGCCACCGACAGCGACGTCACCTCGCAGTTCCCTCCTGGAGATACCATCACGGCGCGGAATGGGACTTCCTCTTCGGTCAGTGCATCCATCTTGCTAATTCTTGGTTCGTCCAAAAATCATGTTAATTGAAAGCAATGTTTTAAATAGCGGCAACCCTCAAAATGGGGTTATAGCGGGCTAAATGGAGCTAAATGGGGATATAGCGGCTAAATTTATATAGATTCATTTACCGCGATATACTCAAAAGGCTATAACGGGTAGCTAGATGCTGATTAGACACTGTCATTGATGTACCTCATGCAGATGACGTGAAGCCGACGATGAGGAGCGCGGCCGAGAACGAGAGCACCATCGGCGTCCCCCTAGTATCAATGCCTGGGGAGTGGTTCGGCACCAACGGCGGGTCGCCAGGTTCGGTCGTCACCACCGCGGACGATGAGCTGGGTCTCGAGATACATCAGCTGATGACGTTGTTGCCGTTGTCAACCGACGAGCTCAACTGGAACGCTTGATTCGAAAAAGAAAAAAAAAACAGAGAGGAAACTCTTAAAAGATATAGAGAGTTTGGTGTTTGTTTCTCAGCTGGGAGCAGCAGCAGCAGCAGAAAATGCCTTCTTTTTGTATCGAGTCGTATTATTGTCGGATGTTGCGTATTGATGCTATAAGACGCGCCCCGTGATCACTTTCAGATTGAGTTCAAAAACAAACGGATCGAGAGGAAATTCCGTGCTCTTTAAGAGAAAAGTTGATAACTCGATATGTGTAACAATTGATCCACCCGACCATCTTTAACCAAACTTAATTATTCATAGTTTAAACATGTCACATTTCACATAAAATCGCTACAAAATCAACCACCGAAAAAGCTAAATGAAGTCTCTATGCATAACGTAGTCGAGCCAGGGTGGTAAAATACAAGATGTCGAAGATCTGCAGAGACACTGTGGCAAGGTTGTCGAAGATCTTGAGATCAAATGTATATTTCAGGGCAAGCTAGCATATCATCTCGATAACTGGATTAGGTTTGCTATCTCGTCCCAAACAAAGAATCTAGCTTTTGATTTGGCACCGCCGTCAGATTTTCTGAAGCATGGGGATCATCGGAAAACACTTCTTGCTCCCGAGCTCCAGTGCTCCCTCTAATAAAAATATATTTAAAAATCATATTTTTAAGTGTTCAAAAAATCTGAGAAAAATCATGCATATCGCTAATGATGTATCCCACAAACGTGCGTAAGTTTGATTCGAAATACTTTATATTCTGAGCTACACAAAAATAACAAATTTTGTATATTTTGGAGATTTGAAAGTATGGACATTTAGATCCACCAATTTGTCATTTTTGTGTAGAACAGAATATAAAATATTTCAAACCGAGATTTTGCACGTTTGTGGGATATAACATTGGCAACATACAAGATTTTTTTTCAGATTTTCTTGAAATTTATAAATATATTTTTTAGTTTTTTCTAACTAGAGGGATCACTGAAGCCCGGGAGCAAGAAATCTCCACCCGGGGATCATTACAGATTTCCATATCAGCTTTTTGACAAGTGAGAGCGTGTCCTGCCTAGAGTGTCTTCAAATCAGCTTCATCTCTTTCAAACCACCTCCTGCCCGGTTCATAGGTTTCCCAAATCTGAGAAAGCTCGATCTCCATCTACTGAATACCACAAGGGAGGATCTCGACACTATCTTGTGCAGCTCCGAGAATCTCGAGTGGCTGAGTATAGTCAGATGCCAACTGAAGGATGAACTCAAGTTTAGTCGACCGTTGTCCCAGTGCAGTACTTCAGAGTTAAGCACTGCAACAACATAACCAAGATAGAGTTTCATGCTGCCAAGCTCTCTACATTTATGTATAGAGGAGACTGCATACCAATGGCCCTCCATCATTCTTTAAAGCTGGATCAATTCTATTCTTCTATAATGCAATGCGGGAACTCCTGCCTGGATCGTCAAAAAAATTCTTTAAAGCTGGAAAATGCAGAAGTTATTTTCCATGGCTCAACTTTTCAGCGTGATACGGCTGCACTTCTCGATGGGCTTCCAGGCGTGCAAATCCTGACGTTAGATTTTGCATTCCAACGTATGGAGGTACGTTTGTTGCTGGAACAAAATTCAAGTGTGTAACAATCTTTTATCATTGCAGTGACCTCAGACTGCTCTATTGTCTTTCAGACTACATGGGTGATAGATAGCCATCAAGTGCATGTACAGATAGTGTTTATTATGTGTGAGGAAGATGAGGACAAGATTCCCTACATAGTTTCTCTATTGAGGGTTGCTCCGTTTATTGAAAATCTGGAAGTACATGTGAGTATTTTCAATTTATCGGTAACAACAAACTCTACGCATTTGTTAAGGATTCTACTTCAGTGACCATCTATTGAATTTGATTATCAGAATGCCATAGAACGGTTCACCTTATCAGTCTTTTTCAGCGCCTACTTGTTTTGAGAAAGGGATGCACTGATTATTCCTTTCAATTTTCATATCTAAGTTTCTCTGAAGTTTACAACAAGTGTGTTTTGCTAATCTTAACCATTTTTTTCTTTTGCAGCTTGATGGCACATATACACTATGGTATGCAAAGAGTGGTCCTTCGAGACTGGACATTACAGCTTGTGGGTACAAATACTGGAATCTGAAGAAGATGCGTCTTACAGGATTGAGACTAGCAAAAGGCCAAATTGAACTTCTTTTGCATGTGGTGGAGAATGCGCCTGCGATAGAGACCGAGACAGTAGATACAACCGAAAGACTAGCTGATCTACGGAATCCGGAGAAGATAGAGCCAGGGCTCCGTTGCGCCATCCTTGATACTGTTAGGGGTCGTTTCCGTGAGAGGCTTCCACCAAATGCGAGGCTTTATCTTCTTTAAAATTAGCACATGCCACCAATGTAAACATGGGATGCTGCATCAGACTCAGAATGAATGTTTGGTTTTAATTTCTTGTAAGAATTTCTCAAACGTACGACCAACTCCTACAAATATAAGGAGGCTAGCTGCGGCATTTAGGTGTGTGTTGGCGTTTCAGTGGGTGCCGGCGGCAGGGACTGCTGTGGCTCCCGGTGCTTATTAGGTGGGAGCTGATGGTGGGGTGTCGTCTGGTTCGGTGGTCTGGAAGAGGTTAGCTAGGTTAGTTTCCTGGCAGTTTTTAACTGGTGTTTCCCTTGTGATCGGCTAGATTTTCGGTCCGTTTGTTTGGTGATTCGTGCAAGCCTGCAATTGGGTTCTTGCTATTGTAGAAGGTGAGCAATGTGGGTTCTTGTTCTCGTTGGATATATTGTTACTGATTTTCTGTCTTGTGCATCCTGTCACTAATTGTCAGATAAACTTTTATCTAGAGATATTACCGTTACAGCAGTTGTAGTAGCCTAAAATTACCTCCGTGTTCCTAACTATTACAAAGTTCTTTACTACAATTTCTTTATTTTTTGTCCACTTTTTCAGGATGGAAAGCAAGCAAAAGGTCTGCATCCTGATCAACGACACTGATGATGAAGCTGACCAGAAACAGATCCCTCAACCTGAGCAGCCACCACTTGTCGTCTCAGCCCCCCAGCAATAGCCATAGGCGAATCTCATTTGGAGAGGTATATGTTATGTTGTATTTTTATTTTCTTACAGTTCTCACCACGATGTAGCTATTTTATTCACCACAATGCATCATATTCCATGACACAGGGCCTTCATATGGGGCCAATCAGTTATTTGATCACCACTGCATTTTTGCAAATGACATGTGACTGAAAGTTGAACAGTGTGACTTCATGAATGACATCACAGCTGATTCTCTTGGAGTACCCATCAAGTACTACACGTACCGCATGACAAGTTCATCTGTGAGTTATCATACTAAAAAACGTACAACTGTCACTAGTACTACCCCTAATTCTGTTTTATTTCTATTGTGTTCTTCAGAAATTTTCAACTGAATTCACACAGTCCAGTCTGAGACCCTATCTCAGGAGACACAGGGTGATCAATGTCGAGTGTGGCATCAGTGAGAAAAAATTTAAAGTAAAAATGAAGATTGAAGCTGGTTTAAACAGTGTCATCTGGTAGATGGGGACAAGCTGTGAAAGAGTACTGCTTCTATCCAAACAAATATGGTGCACTCCAGATTCTGCTGATGCTGCTGTGAAAATGCCCCACTGCTGATTTTCTTTAAAGGACACTCTTTTCTTTTGTTTGGGATCAGAGAGAGTAAGTTAAGACTTGGCCCAAGTCTAAATAACCAACCAGTAAGATGGCCTCAGTTTCTCAGTCCAGCCCACTAGAACCCAGCCCGGAGGTGTGCGCCGAATTGACCCGGACCGACCGGACGCTGGTCCCTGCGCCAGAGATCCCCTGTCCGTCGACCCGTGCGACGATAGGAAGCCGTCGCATACCCCGCTGCGCGATAGTGGGCCTGGCCCATGAACTCGCTTCGACTGTTTCGTAAGCACGCGACTGCATTCCTGCTTCTTCTCCGTGCTAGTTAGCTTTACCATTGTGTTCCTGTTTCGCTAGCAGAGTAGCGTGGTAATTGAAACCATGGTTCGCATGGATCGATACACAATGCGCAGTTCGTTCGATTCACTATTTAAAAAAATTGTACACGAAAATTATGCGCGTTCACGAGTAGTTTCCATTCCTACACTCATTTTTGAGTTTTGTTGATTATAACTTCTCAATTTCGAATAGTTGTTCGAAACCTTTTAAGCCAAATTTTATCAAATTCGTCGCACTCGTTTGACCGTTTGAAATATCATTTGACGAGTAAGTTAATATTCACGTTTTGCACAACTTTCATGTTGTAATTTTTTCGTTTCGATGGTCATGTATGATCAGATTTTAAAAGGCGAACAGAAAAAGTCTGTGAATGGAAATTATTTTTGAACGATTTTCAAAAAGTGAACAAAAAAGGTATTTGAACGGAAACTATTTTTGAACGATTTTAAAAGGCGAACAGAAAAAGTCTGTGAATGAAAATTATTTTTGAACGATTTTCAAAAAAGTGAACAAAATAGGTATTTGAACGGAAATTATTTTTGAACGATTTAAAAAGGCGAACAGAAAAAAGTCTGTGTACAAAAATTATTTTTGAACGATTTTCAAAAAGTGAACAAAAAATGTATTTGAACGGAAACTATTTTTGAACGATTTTAAAAGGCGAACAGAAAAAGTCTGTGAACGGAAATTATTTTTGAACGATTTTCAAAAAGTGAAGAAAATAGGTATTTGAACGGAAATTATTTTTAAACGATTTAAAAAGGCGAACAGAAAAAAGTCTGTATACGGAAATTATTTTTGAACGATTTTCAAAAAAGTGAACAAAAATAGGTATTTGAACGGAAATTATTTTTGAACGATTTTAAAAGGCGAACAGAAAAAAGTGTAGGAACAGAATTTATTTTTGAAGGATTTTCAAAAAAGTGAACAAAAAACGTATTTGAACGGAAATTGTTTTTGAACGATTTTAAAAGGTGAACAAAATAAATGTATGAACAGAAATTATTTTTGAACGATTTTCAAAAAGAGAACAATAATATGTATTTGAACGGAAATTGTTTTTGAACGATTTTAAAAGGCGAACAGAAAAAGTATGTGAACGAAAAATATTTTTGAACGATTTCAAAAAAGTGAACAAAATAGGTATTTGAACGGAAATTATTTTGAACGGTTTTAAAAGGCGAACAGAAAAAAATGTATGAACAAAAATTATTTTTTAACGATTTTCAAAAAGAGAACAAAAATAAGTATTTTGAACAGAAATTGTTTTTGAACGATTTTAATACATGAACAATTTTCAAAAATATGAACAATTTTAAAATTTGAACATTTTCAATAATGAAAATTCAAAATAAAAGAAATAATATCTAATAAAAAACTGAAAGACAAGAAAGAAAAAAGAAACAACCAAAAAATAAAAACGAAAAAAAGAAACAGGAAAAAACGAAAAAGAAAGAAAGAAAAAAGAAACAGCAAAAAAAAATAGAAAAAGAAACAATAAATAACGAAAAAGAAGAAAAAAAAACTGCAATAGAAACGAAAAAGAAAAAAATCAGCGAGAGGCTTCAGCTCTCGCGGGGATAAATGGGCCAGGCCCATACGGAAACAGCAATAGAAACGAAAAAAAAAACAGCGAGAGGCTTCAGCTCTCGCGGGGATAATGGGCCAGGCCCATACGCGCGTGCGGGGGGTGCGACGACTTCTTAACGTCGACCTGGTCGACAAATAGAAACGCCCCTGCGCCAGCCGACCACACAACGCCGTTGCGTCGCTTCTTCCGCGCCGCCGTCGCCGCTTCTTCCGCGACCGCATGTACCCCGCGGTCCCGGCGCGACGAGACGAGACGAAGAAGGCCGCCGCTCTACTCGATCCCTAGGTCCGTCCATATCCGCAATCGACTCCCCACACGAACTGATGCAATGCTGTCTCGATTTCATGTCGCAAAAAATCAGGATGGAGAAATTCTATTATGTCTACTAGTATATCGAGTTCAGATTCTATGGTTATAGACTTACAGTGCTATCGAAAACCTTATTTTTCGGGTTCTTTGCCATCTAGTATATCGAGTTCAGATTCTATGGTTACACTGTTACAGTGATATCGAAAACCTGATTTTTTTTGGCAAAAAAAGGAAACCTTTTTTTAATCATCATACATGTAAAGGAAGGAAACAAGACTATGCATCTCCACTGAATAACATTGTTGTCTGAGAAAAAAATATTTTAGAAATGGTAGTGGGATAAAATTCAGAGTTCAGCTAAGGAACGAGGGGGCAAAATTTTGTGGCGAATCACTGAAAAGTAGATGCTATTCTCCAAACTCTGCTTATGATGTTCAGTTTGAAGCAAGACTACCGCGGCCACACTTGGAGATGGTTTGGAAAATGAAGGCTGAGGCTAAAGTAAAACTGTGTACCTGGTTGCTCATTCAAACTGAAACTAGACGGACGTCATAATTCAACTCAGGGGATGGAATCACGATGACAAATGCATTTTCTGTGATGACGTTTTGGAGACAGCTGTGCATAGCACGCTCAATGCACTTTTGCCATCTGCGGAAAGAAAGGAACCGGAGATTTTATCACATCTAGTTATTTGTCATTTATATCGAGCTCAGATTCTACGATAACAGTGCTATCGAAAAACCTTTTTTCTGTCATCATACATGTAAAGGAAACAAGACTATGTATCTCCACTGAAGAACAACTTGAGCAGTTCATATTGTTATGGGAGAAATTCTTATTCAAAAAAAATGTTATGGGATAAAATTAATAGTGTTCAGCTAAATGTTGCTGTGATCCGCTTGCTGCAGATGAGTTATTGGGTTTTATTTCCTTGATCCTAGCAGTTTCCTGTCATTGTACTTTTTTTCCCGTTACTAAATGAAAAGGCAGAGCACCTGCTATTCCTGTAAAAAAAAGGACTATTTACGATGCCTAACCGTGCCTTTTTCATTCCAGCTTGCAATTAAATGGGGAACTATCTGAATTCTCCAACAACTGTCGAGCCGAAGCATGTCCATGACAGCTATGTCACTAGACCAGCAAGGAAATGATGGCTCGCAAAGAGGGGCACCCAAACGCTAAACTTGATGACCTTCCACAGGTACATATGTATGTCCAAATGTAGCCACTACCCTTTTATTTTCGGATCAAACTGCTACCAGGTCTAAACTAAAATGTATATGCTTGTTTTTCTCTGCTCAATTAGGATGTGTTGTGCACTATTGTATCGAAGTTGCCTGCAAAAGAGGCTGTACGGTCCAGTATTTTTTCGAGCGAGTGGAGATATATATGGACAACTTGCCCCCGGATTGAGTTTCAATGCCAACGGTGATGCGCGCAGGCATGGGGGGAAACAGAATGCACAGGTGCTCATCGACAATGTTAATGCAGTTTTTCAGAAACACTGTGGCAAGGCTGTCAAAGATCTTGAGATCAAATTTATATTTCAGAGCAAGCTAGCGTATCATCTCGATAATTGGATTAGGTTTGCTATCACGTCCCAAACAAAGAATCTAGCTTTTGATTTGGCACCGCCGTCAGATTTTCTGAAGCATGGGGATCATTACAGATTTCCATATCAACTTTTTGACAAGGAGAGAGTGTCTTGCCTAGAGTGTCTTCAAATCAGCTCCATCTCTTTCAAACCACCTCCTGCCCGGTTCATAGGTTTCCCAAATCTGAGAAAGCTCGATCTCCATCTACTGAATACCATAAGGGAGGATCTCGGCACTATCTTGTGCAGCTGCGAGAATCTCGAGTGGCTGAGTATAGTCAGATGCCAACTGAAGGATGAACTCAAGTTTAGTCGACCGTTGTCCCAGCTGCAGTACTTCAGAGTTAAGCACTGCAAAAACATAACCAAGATAGAGTTTCAAGCTGCCAAGCTCTCCACCTTTATGTATAGAGGAGTGTGCATACCTATTGCCCTCCATCATTCTTTAAAGCTGGAAAACGCAGAAGTTATTTTCCATGGCTCAACTTTTCAGCGTGGTACGGCTGAACTTCTCGATGGTCTTCCGGGTGTGCAAAACCTGACGTTGGACTTTTCACTCCAACGAATGGAGGTACGTTTGTTGCTGGAACAAAATTCAAGTGTGTAACAGTCTTTTATCATTGCAGTGACCTCAGATTGCTCTTTCGTCTTTCGGACTACATGGGTGTTAGATAGCCATCAAGTGTTTTCTCAGCTCAGGCATCTACAGATAGTGATATTATGTGCGAGGAAGACGAGGACAAGATTCCCTACATAGTTTCTCTTTTGAGGGTTGCTCCTTTTATTGAAAATCTGGAAATACATGTGAGTATTTTTTTAATTTGCCGTAACAACGAACTCCAAGTATTTGTTAAGGATTCTACTTCAGTGACCATCTATTGAATTTGATTATCAGGATGCCATACAACGGTTCACCTTATCGGTCTTTTTCAGTGGCTACTTGTTTTGAGAAACGTATGCACTGATTATTCCTTTCAGTGTTCATATCTTAGTTTCTCTGAAGTTAAAACTCTGAGCTTTGTTAATTCAAAGCTAGACATTATTGCCTTTTATCTAAAAAAAAGTTTCTCTGGAGTTTAAAACAAGTGTGCTTTGCTAATCTTAACGACATTTTCTTATTTTGTAGCTTGATGGCACATATACATTATAGTATGCAAAGAGTGGTCCTTCGAGACTAGACATTCCAGCTTGTGGGTACAAATACTGGAATCTGAAGAAGATGCGCCTTACAGGATTCAGACTAGCAAAAGGCCAAATTGAACTTCTTTTGCATGTCGTGGAGAATACGCCTGCGATAGAGACCGTGACAGTAGATACAACCGAAAGACTAGCTGATCTGCGGAATCCTGAGAAGATAGAGCCAGGGCTCCGTTGCGCCATCCTTGATACTGTTAGGGGTCGTTTCCGTGAGAGGCTTCCACCAAATGCGAGGCTTTATCTTCTTTAAAATTAGCACATGCCACCAATGTAAACGCGGGATGCTGCATCAGACTCGAATGAATGTTTGGTTGCAGTTTCTTGTAAGTCTCAAACATACGACCAACCCCTACAAATATAAGGGGGCTAGCTGCAGCTGCAGCGTTTAGGTGTGTGTTGGCGTTTCGGGGGTGCCGGCGGCAGGGACTGCTGCGACTCCCGGTGCTTAGGTGGGAGCTGATGGTGGGGTCTCGTTTTGGCTGTTGCAGTTGGGTGTCGTCTGGTTCGGTGCTCTGGAAGAGGTTAGCTAGGCTAGTTTCCTGGCAGTTTTTGACTTGTGTTTACCTTTTGATCGGCTAGATTTTCGGTCTGTTTGTTTGGTGATTCGTACCAGCTTGCAATTGGGTTCGTGCTGTTTTAGAAGGTGAGCAATGTTTCATATGCAATTTGTTGGGTTCTTGTTCTCGTTGGATATTGTTACTGATTTTCTGTCTTGTGCGTCCTGTCACTAATTGTCAGATAAACTTTTATCTAGAGATACTACCGTTACGGCAGTTATAGTAGCCTAAAATTGTACCATGGATTAGACTGGTAGAACAGTGCAGAGTGCGATATTAAGATGAATACAAAATACATCTTCTCTGTAGTAAAGTGGTACATCTATTTATTTGTTTATAAATGGTTAACAGGCCATGTTAATTATATTTCTTGGGTTTAAAGTATGAAACTGTGTTTGTTGTCGTCCATGTGATACTCCCTGTTTCAGTCATTGTCCTTATAAAGGAGTTTTAAATAATTTGATCTTATTCCTGCCCCAAACATATTGTTTCACATCAAAAGTTCTAGCTGGTGAATATTTAACATCACAAGTTCTCTTGCAATCTTGAATTATCTGCAGTCAACATCATTCTGTTGTGTCTTGAGTCGGAGAAATGATGTTATAACAGACACAAGCCCTGCTCCGAGGATAGAGAAGAAGAGGAAGTGATGTTGATCAAGAAAACGGCCGGCGCACACTGCATCTTGAATTTCCTACACGCCAGTTGGGTAGGAATTAACCGTAAGCAGCATATGTAATATTAACGCATCAGAAAAGTTTTTTTGTACGTGGGGCGATAAAAGAGACGTGGAAGGAGAAGGAACCAGTCATGATATCAAAAACAAATCGGCAACTTGTGCAGTACGTCCTTATCGGCTCACATTCACCCGTAAAAAAATTAATCTGCAACCTGGATATCCTTCACGTCCCTATCAGGTCATAAATGCTTTGTCATGGAGTTTTATTATTTTTGTCTCTCCTCTCCAACAGGTTGGAGAACATGGGAGAATGAGACTACGGGAAAGAAGGAGGCCACCGGATGGAAGGTGCAAGTCATGACCGGAAAGTAAATAAGAAGAAAAAATCAAAATCGATCAGTTAAGGGGCCCACTTGACAGGGACTAACTTAAATATATCACGTAGTCAACAATAACGGCAAGACACCAACGTGTCAATTAACGAGAGGCTGCGGAGGAGCAATTGGCGGAGCGGGCGAGAAACTCACGGCCTTTAGTATAGTAGTGTATGTATGTATTCTGCCTGCGCTGGAAGTTGCGGCTCTGAATTGATCGCTGAAGAGCCTCAACCTTATCAGGTTTTGTCACCACATAGACTTTCACCTTAATTTGTGTTTCTTGTTTTCGAGACTTCGTGTTTCTAGAAAAGTGTGGCTTATTACAACCGAACTATAGATGTCTACGATGAAACATTCTCCTTCACGTGTGGAACCGTCGCTAGAGATATCTTGCCTACAAAGTTCGTCGAGATGCTTCCAAAGAAGAGGTCGCCGCCAAACTCCGTCACGGAAGTGATGAAGTTGATCACCTTCCCTTCCGAGTCGTCGAGCAGACGGATGATCTCTCCATTCTTCGACACCTGCGCCACCTTTGCTCCTTTCCCCGTCTCCTTGATCATTTCGAGGAGCGCGGGAAACGACGAGGCGATTCTCTTGGTCAAGGTCCAGCGCGTGACCAGGTCTATCCATGGCGACCTCAGCTGCATTTTGAGCACAATGATTTCTTAGACTTTGCTTTTCGTATAGTCATATATGAAGTGAGACGACGAGGATGTTTGATGGCAGGGGTGAAAAACCTGGATAAGGGCAATCCAGAAGGATCCGTCTGGCGCTACGGATGTTATCGGAGATCCCGGGAGGTTGTCGATGAAGGTTCCCCTGCCAGCCTTGTCCCCTTTCAGCCACACTTGGAGCATCTGAACCTGCATGTCACATATATAATTGCAGTGTCAATTGAGAGAGCCGGCTTGTTCAGAGACTTTGCATGTTTGGGTGCTTGTTCACGTACCTCCACGTCTCGCAGACGACGACGAAGTCTCGTCCCGCGACAAGGCGACCCGTTGGCGAAGGCGAGGTTGTCAAGCACGACGGACACCTTGCCAGTGCCCGGGTCGTACTTGAGCAGGCGGCCGGTCGAGCTGGCCTCCATGTAGTCTAGGATCCACTGGTGGAGGCCAAACCTGGTGCTGGCGTCGCTGAAGTACACAGTGCCATCGGATGCCTCAACGGCGGCGTCGGCAAACCTGATTTTGGAGCCTTCCACCGTCGAGGCAAGGATGGTCACGCGTCCCTCCTCGACTCTCAGTAATCCCTGGAAAACTCACATGGATAGAGAAACCTTCACCCAAAAAGTCATCCCAAAAAGTCATCCGGCTCCGACGCAGGCAACAGCCACCGGCACATACCTTGTCGGCGTCGCAGACGAGCATGCTGCCGTCGGCGGAGGGTGCGATCCCAAGAAGGCTCTCGCCGCCGACGAACCGCCAGCGCTCCCACGTCCCGTTGGGATGCATCCTCTGCAGCCACCCGTCCCTCGTCGCCGTGTACAGCGCCCGTCCGCCGCGTCCACGTACACGTCCTCCGGCCCGTCCAGCTGCCCTTCCCCCAGCTTCTCCAGCCCCTGCAGGTACACGCGGGTGCGGCCGTGCGCAGGCCAATCCACCATGATCGTCAACATGGCACGGCAAAATTGATCGGTGCACGAGAGAATGTATAGCCTCTAACCTGGAGGAGGTTGTTGGGAGGGTAGCCAGCAGAGGGCGGCGTCGGCGACGGGACTGGCTGGATGGGGCAATTGAGCACGACATGGACGGCCAGCGACACTACCACGGCCACCGCCGCCGTGCGGATGAGACCACCCGGCGCCATGGGCGACCAAGTCTGGACTGGAAATAGCCGGACCGAAGGAGTGAGTGGCGAGTGACGCACTGGCTGGAGGCGCACAGGCATAGCACGGTTGCTTGGGTTTAAGTAAAGTGGTGGAGCTCAGCTGGCTCTTGCATCTTTGGGACGTGAGATGATAAGATCAGTTCCAGCTGGTCTTGCAGGTAGGTCACCATTGATCACGACGTCACAAGCTCGTCCGGCGGGCGGGACTGTTAGACATCCTCATTTGTGTCCAACACGTATGGTGTAGTACACCACCGTGATTGGTAGGAGCCACCGATGGGGCTTTTTCCATACTATACTACTATATATGAAAGCTGGTCGATTTCTCGCGCTGGGAGCGATCGAGTCACTGTAGAACACTGTTCGATTTCTCGCGCTGGGAGCGATCGAGTCACTGTAGGAACAGTGTTCTACAGTGTTTCGATCCGAGCCGTCGAACAGCGATCGGACGGCGCAGAGGACACGCCCGTGACGGTTTTGCAGAAAAACCCTTTCCTGATCGTAAAATCAACCCGCAGTCCGCATCTTTACGCTGCGAGGGACGTAACTGCAATTTGGGCAAAACTGGAGGACCTACATGGAAAAGCATCACCACTTCACCCCCTCCCTTCCCCCTCGCGCGCGCGGCCGATGTCGCCGCCGGCCGCCGACGCCTGGCGCCACCGCCACGGCCCTCCCCCCTCAAATCGGAGCATACAGATCGCTCCGCCGCCGCGCCTTCCACCTCCTCGCCGCGGATCGGCCGCCGGCACGCCGCTCGCGCGCGGGAATCGCCGCCGACGCGCCTACTGCCCTCCGCGCCTACTGCCCTCCGCGCCGTCCGCACACCGTCGCGGCCGCGTCGGCGACCCAAAATGGGCGGCGCCGCCGTCTGCGGGTTGCCCGCGACCAGGCGCGTCCGTCGCGCCCACGCGCTCGTCTTGGCTCGCCGTGCCGCCTCACCGGCGAGCTCGACGCCGCCGCGGGAGCCTCCGGCCAGTTCTGGCCCCTGTGACGTCATCACGACGTCACAGCGGGCCCACACGCCAGATTTTTTCTTTTTCCCGATTTTTTTTTAAAAAATGTTAAATACTGGAAAAACAGTAAATTTAAATATACCCAACAGGAAAACATCATAAATATATCAAAGTGGCCACAAAAAAAATGCTGAATATTTATGTTGCCCGATACAAATTCAAATTTAAATATTTCAAAATTTTAAGCGGCTTTAAAATTCGTTCATTTTCATAAGCGTTGCATAATAATACAAATCGGAATAATAACTTCCAAATTTGAACAGTTTTCGAAAACTGAACAACCTTCAACCGTAGGCTCTCTTTGCATTCAGTAATTCCGAAATCTGCGCAACTGTTAAATAATTCAAATCCGAATAATAATTTCCCAATTTGAACAGTTTTCAAAATCTGAACAACCTTCAAACGTAGGCTTTCTTTGCATTCCAGTAATTCCGATATCTGCGCAATTTTATAATGTGGACATTTTCCAAAATTTAATTTTGCCGCACGGGCGGGAAAAAGTTGCACAAACATTCCATCCTGAAAAAAAAATATATACATAAATAATATGCCCAAAGAGTCCCAAATTTAACAAATTTTAAGACTGTCCCCACAAAATTTACGCCAAATTATATATAAGTAATATGCCCAACGAGTTCCAAATTCAACAAATTTTAAGACTATCCCCACAAAATTCAGACCAAAAACGATCAAATTTCAAATTTGGATATTTCGAACTTTCCAACGATCTTCCAAATTTTTTTAACTAATTTCGGGACCGGAACAAATTTTACCCACAAGCTTTCTTTGCATTTCGACAAATTCCAAATATACACGCTTCAAAGATATGGACATTTTCCAAAATTCAACTCTACCGCTATAATACGGCAAACAAATTTGAATAATTCAAATTTAATCTGCCTTCCAAATCTAACCATCACGTAATTCAAACATTTTGTAAATGTAAATTTCTCCTTTCTAATGTCAATACATTTAAATCCAAACAAAATTTGAATGTATACAGCTTCAAATTAAAATTTCTCCCATCACGGTATTCAGAAATATCACAAATATATCAACATTGACACGGAAAAATAAACGTTAACTATTTATGCCATATGATCAAATTTCTAATTTGGAAACTTCAAAAATTGAACGGCTTCCAGATCTGAAGTTTTCAAAAATCAAAAAAAAAAAGTACGAACAGCTACCCACTTACACCAATTTTTGAGATTCAAACAAAGTATAAATCGAATCTCTGAATATATCCGTTGGAAAAATACAAATAATATATCAAAACAATCAGATAAATACGTACAAACTACTTATGCTCAAGATTTTTTTGGAATATTCAAATATTGTCACCATTTAGAGGTAATTCAAGTGCATCTTTCCTGAAATTAATTAAATATTGCCGCTGAAATTCGAACATATTCGACCATTTCAAGCTACTAAATATTTGAATATTACACAAAATATATAAAAAATGCTCACAAAAATGCTACCTATTCAAATATTGTCACCATTTAGAGGTAATTCAAATGCATCTTTCCTAAAATGAATTAAATATTGCCGCCGAAATTCAAACGTATTCGACCATTTCGAGCTACTAAATATTTGAATATTGCACAAAATGTATCAAATGTTGGCTAACTTGCCGAAATGAAGGGCCACTACATTCAAATTAGAAATCAAATTCTAAAATAGAGCATGCTTTACATAATTTAGAGCACTTTATAAGTATTGATTTATGATATTTGAACAATTTTGCAAAACTATTAAATTCTGAAATGACTATTCATGTAATATGACCAAAATTCAAAAATGAATATTTCAAACATTCAATTCAAATGACTCCAAAATTCACCAATTCAAATGATGTTTCTCATGAGTGGAGTATGAGAGAAAACTCCAGTGGAAACGTGGATTACTTAGTGAGTTTTTCCAAACCTTTTCCAAAAAGCCAATAAAAGTAGCAAACAGAGTACATGACATCTAAGCCGGTATTTGATCATTCAAATTTACCTAACATATTTGCAAGCAATGTAACTTAAATCCCTCTAATTATATAGTCCCATTTCAAAAAAAAAACTTGATTCAATGAATATTTCAACAAAATGCAAACTCATTTACTCTAATTATGGATTGTTTCAAATTGAATTTCAGCTAAGCACATTATACGATTTAGAACTACCGCCTTTCTTTACAATATATATAACTTAACTAAAAAAACACATAATATTTTCAGCAAGGGTGCGGCGTGACGCCGCACTAAATTTAACTAGTATGATGTTATGTAAATGCATGTTTCTGTCATGGTCCATACTATCACATGTTGAACTATGTCGTTGTTGAAAATAATCAAACGATGTATTGTACTGTAGTTGTGGAATCGTACGCAAAGAACAATATGAACTTGGCTTCGAGTGGATGATCTCGATTGGTAGTATTAATTTTATGTCAGATAATAATATCCGAATGTTAGCAAGGACGCGCGTCTTTCGGAGGCGCATAATTATTGGCCCATATAATATTGTTGAGATCATGAAAATTGCAAAACACATCACCCATGGTCAAGGAAATAAATTGTAGTGTCCGCACCAAGCAATCCTTTTAACGAACTTTAGTGGAGTATATTGCAAGATCTAAACAATGTTTTTGAGTGCACGCCGATTTGCAAACTTTAAATTAGTATGTTACAAGATTTTTCGCGCAGCTGAAGTTGAGTTTGCACGAATCCAACAAATCCATTAGCAATCCAATTTAGATAGCTTGGAGACTCCGCTAACCCGTACTCCCTCCGTCTCTAAATAGGAGTATTTCTAGGTTCTACTAAGTAAAACTTTGTTAAGTTTGGCCAAGTGTATAGACAAAATAGGATTAATATTTACCATACCAAATTAGTGTCACTAGATGCATCTTGGAATGTAGCTTCATAATATACTAATTTGATGTCAGCGTATTAATAATTTTTGTATTTTTTGATTTAGGACAAATCTAAAAATATACTTATTTACTGAGTGGTATTGTTGGGGTTGGGGGGGGGGGGGGGGGGGGGGGGTGGGGATACCATGTAGTGATTTCACGAGCAATTATATGAAGGTTATAAATATAGGATTAAATCAATACGTGGGCAAATATATAAAGGTACAAGTTGTTTACAAATGGCAATTGATCTTAGGCATATATGTAGATATAGAGGAATAATCGGTGCCTTGCATATGTCAACGATAGTTCGCCTAATATTCTGACTGGTATGGATGAATACACGCTTGTCATCCTTGAGTATTAATCATTATATACATTTTATTTGAATTAAAATTCATTATGTGAGGAGATCATCAACTAAAGTTGAGACCATTTTATCAGTAGAAATTTATCCCAAATCAAGCTAACATCCAGGCCAAATATATGTTACTTTGAACATTGGTCGGTACTATCTTTGGGAACAAAGTACACCACTCATATCGTGCAAGCTACAAACATTTATGGGAAAACTTGGTGCATGCCAAAAAACTTTTTAGCTAACCCGGACCTTCTAAATTGTATAGCTATTAGAAATGGTTTCTCGTAGTTAAAAAAGGACAATACTAATAGTATAACACTATAAAACAAACATTTAATTGATGTTGATGGCTTCCTTTTTTTGTGGGAGGAATTGAAGTGTACAACTTGGTGCCAAAAATAGAGTTAAATACACCCTGGGTACCTGTACTTTTTTCGAAAGCACAATACGGTACTCGTACTCTTGAATACGCACAATTTGGTACTTGAACTTGATGGGACGTGAAAGTACGGTACTATTTGGCATACACGGACATACACGGAGCCGTATTGTGCTTCAGAATAAAGTACAGGTACCTAGGGTGACACCCGTCGTTTGCATGGAGGGCGTTTTTGCATACTTGCAATCGTTTCCCACGTTGGCTTCTTCCGTAGCTGCTTGCAGGGTGATATTCCAGACGAATTTGTAGAAGGAACAACAGCTGCAGTGCTCGCTGGAGATCGATGACTTTCATCCATGTTAGTCTATAAAGCCTGGAGAAACTGATGCGCAAAGAGCTTCATCAGAGCAAGAATAAAAAATGACAACAGTAAACATCAACAGAATGTGTGGGCACAGAATATAAATTTTAAAAAGAATAGGCCATGCAACTTATAAACATATTCAATCTCCAAAAGCAATTGCACTGCCTGCATTCTTGTATTTCGATCATGGAAGTAAACACGAGAGACAAATTAAATCCGCAACAAGCAATAAATAACATCTGAACAACTTCAAGTACATAATATCATCCTGAAACATAACTTAGACGAGAGAAACTAGGTAGCATTACAGCAGAGAATGAAAACTACTTAAAAACATCAAACATGGATGTTTTCTTCACTGGTGGTTGATTCTTTCCTACACTATTTGTCTGTCCTTGTCGTTTTTCACCAACAGAAGCTTGACTTTCTTCATCTTCTCTAGCTTCAGCACCATTCTTCTTGTATATGCAATTTCCAGTCCAGCAATCCTTTGCTCCTCTGCTCTTGCTGCAGCTACTCTCTTCCTCTCTTCTTCTTTTGTTAATGCAGCTCTTTTCTTCTCTTCTTCCTTTGCTGCAAGAGCTCTCTTCTTCTCTTCTGCCTTTGCTGCGGCAGCTTCTTGTTTCTGTAATTCCCTTTTGGCCTTTCTCTCAGCTGCTTGCTTCTCAGCACATGTTCTTTTAACTTCTGCTATTATCTTTCTTGTCTCAGCTCTTGCTAACTTGTTTATACGAGCCTCCTCCTGCTTCCTTGCAAGTTGTTCTGCTTTCTTGAGAGCTTCTTCATAGCTGCCTCTTCGGCTTTCTTCAATTGAGCTTCCTGTCTAGCCCTAAGCAAGGACTACTTCCTCTCCTCTTGTTCTCTGTCTTTCTAGTTCCTCAAAGCTTGCAACTTTTGGGCAAGTTCTCCTTGCCTCAGTGTACTTGTACTTCCTTGGCTACCCTGAGTCTGGTTCACCAACAGCTGTGCAGCCGTGAGGAATGAACTTTCAGGGACAGGTTCCGCCTAAAGAACTCTAGGTGTAGGCATCTGTAAAAGACAATTAGAAAGAGTGTAATTAACCAACGTCAGAAACACACCCGTACAAATGATCAGGCAATGGAAATACCTGCTCCATCAAGTTGTCGACCATGAGATCATCAACAGGTGGTGGAACATATCCATCTGCTATACTTGTATTTGGTGGAGGCACATTATCCGCTGCTCTAGTTGGATTAGGTGGAGGCACTGCAGATGGAGGCGGCAGTCCAGCCTTCAAGTACGGGCATCCAGCCTTATTATGATCCGGTTCAGTGCAGTATTTGCAGTGTATGATCACACCAT
This sequence comes from Poa pratensis, assembly GCA_947311845.1. Taxonomy (NCBI): domain Eukaryota; kingdom Viridiplantae; phylum Streptophyta; class Magnoliopsida; order Poales; family Poaceae; genus Poa; species Poa pratensis. Next base: position 14,741,588 of record CAMZMU010000089.1, on the reverse strand, counting down.
GTCTGCTCATTTTCTTCCCTCCATTGGCATGAGGAACTTCTCCAGGACCTCTCCTTCTCACTTTAGTTGGTCTGCCAACATGTTTCTGATAGAAAGGTGGGTTTATTGGGGGCCCAAACATCTTCTGCCACTCGGTTCTATCCTTGCAAGGGTAGATAATGTGTCCATACGCTTTCTGGAACATTGCCTTGGAGTAGCACCGGTCAACAAGGCTGAGAGGATCCACATTTTCTGACTTACAACAAGCAATGACATGTAGACATGGGATGCCGGATTTCTGGTACCTACCACAACTGCACAACTTGTTCTTTATGTCTACTATGTAATCAGTGCCTCTATCACCAACATGAAATAGACCATCTCCTGCTCCAGATACTTCTGCAAGGTTAGCCATATCTGTTACCTTCTCCACCTTCTTTCTTATCTTTGGACAAACCTGACCAGGCCATTTCTTGACTCAAGTAGCTTTGTGTAGTGCCGTGTCATCAGCTGCCCTTTAATCCTCTCGATCATTGTTAACAGCGGCAGTTCTCTACTCTCCAAGATGTACCTGAATAAAGGAATAATATGTAGTACAAGATGATCGTACAATGCTACTCAAAGAAATGTACATGAATAATGTAATAACCAAAAGAAGACTTGAATAACTATGCTTACTTGTTAAAAACTTCGCAGTTATTGTTTAGCAGTATGTCACATTTTGGTAGGTCACTCTGAAATGCCTTTACCCAAGTGGTAGGCTCCAACTCATGAAGCCATTTGTGTGCATCAGTACTCAAGACCTTCATTTCTTCCATATATTGTTCAAACTTTGTCACAGTACAGCTCCTTGCTATCTTCCACAGCTGATTCTTCAGCACATCGCCTTTGAACATTTGCTGGAAGTTCTGCCACATATGCCTGACACAAAACCTGTGCTCTGCTTCAGGGAAAAGTTCAGTGACAGCATTGATGAGAACCTGCATTAGTTGACAGTTAGTTGATGAACATGTAGCAATTACAGCAAGCATTATTCAATCAACATGAAATACTACTTACCTTCTGTTTATCGGACATTATAGTCCAAGGAGCAGTGTTTATTATGCCTAGATCACCCTTTAGTGTATCAAGAAACCATTTCCAATTAACAGTGTCCTCCACTTCGACAACAGCTATAGCTATAGGAAAAATGCAGTCGTTAGGATCCATCCCTACAGCTGCAAGCAACTGCCCTCTGTACCTGGTATTTATATGACAACCATCAATAAAAATAACTGGCCTGCAACCTTGCAGAAATCCTCTCTTGCTTGCATCAAGGCACATGTACAACTTGCTGAACCTTGCCTCTGCATCAAGAGACACATAGAAAGATGAACCTGGATTGCTTCTTCTAACTTCATTTGCATAGTCCCAGAGCAGCTTGTACTGTCCTTCCTCATCTCCATGGATGATTTCCATCACATGCCTCCTAGCTCGTTGCAGTTTCATCCTTCCTGGTGTCATATGCCATTCTTTTTGAATAATTCTCGAAAAGTTCTGCAAACTCATGTTTCGGTCAGCCCTGAAACTATCCAGATATTTTGTGCAAGGTACTTGGATGTGAAGGCACTGAGCTTCCATTTCTTCCTGCATGTGTGCTTATCAACATGTCTCTTCACCATGATACATTTCATCCGACTGTCATAGGAAGCCCATAAGAACCATGTGCATGGCTTGTCCTCAGTTTTACCACAACAGATAACTTGCGCTCTTTTCTTGTCATTGATGGGCATCTTCATATCCCTTCTATTCCGACAAGAGTATTCTCTAACAGCTTTTCTCACCATTTCAATGTTCTCAAACACCTGGCCTACATGGAATTTAGGAGCCTGCAGGTCTACTTCTCTGAAAGTTCTGAACCTCAATTTCCCTCCTTCATCTTCAGAGTCTGGTGCCAGAGATCTTCATCTTCAGCGCTAGTTTCATCTTCATCGTCATCTACAACTTCGACCTTCTGTTTTCCTTTCTCTTCTATAGTATGACTTGATTTTTCACCTTTAATTGTCTCAGCCTCATCGACATCTACATTATCTACATATAGATCGTCATCTGAATCTCCTACATCATTATCACTGTCCACAATCGCTGGATCAAAGTCAGAGTCAGATGAATCTTCTTCTCCTTCTGGATCCAACACATTGGGAGTGAAATTGCTAGCAACTCTTCTTCTGCTTCTTTTGTTCCTTGTATCATCTGCACCACCTCCTTGCTGGGGATTGAGTTGTTGAGTTACTGATGCTGGCTCGTTTCCATCATCTGCACCACCTCCTTGCTGCTGAGTACGTTCAACCTGCATGGCTTCCACTTGAGGGTACACAAGCTGCGTAGGAACAGGTATGTCAACATCAGCTCGATGTGTTTCTTCTTCTTCTACTCTGTTTTGCACATTCTTCGAAGGCCTCAAAACTGGTGCCAGTTTGGATATTGTTTGCCTCAGTACAACATCTTCATCACTACTGTTTTCCAAGAAGCTGCCATCATGATCCAGGTAAATACTAAAGAAATGGAACCCAATTGATAAAAGTTCCATCATTCTGTCCACATCATCATCACATTGCAGTTCCCTCAAACCATTCCTCTCGAGTGACAACATAGGCAAGCAGTAGTAAGCCTTGACCCTACCTGCCATCTCCCAGCCAATGTCCTCGACAATGTTCTCAAGCATTATCGTCGACCATGTCATTTTGTCCAATTTATCGAACCAAACAGCATGGCCGTCAACATAGCTACGGTTTCCTCCATGCCCAACAAAATTCCCTCCATGGTTAATCTCAACAGAGAACTGACTGCTGCGTTTACCTGAGACAGAAACAGTCATACAAAATCTCAGTTAAAATATCCAAAAGAAGTATGCCAATCTGAGACAGAAATTATAGTTCTTCAAAATTTGATACGGTTAGAGGTATGCGCTAACCTACTAATGGTGCCACAAGCTTTTGTATGCCTGCTAGCCTAAACAAAGAGATCACAGAAGTTCTGCAAGTCATTCTACTAAATGTAAGGGATACAAAAATACTCAAGAGTTGTAGCAGTAGCAGGGCCAAAAACACTCCACGGATCAACTTAGTGGTCAATTATCATGAGTTGTATCACAGCATAAAGCACATCTCTACTCTAATCCTCTGCCTGATCTCTAGCACTCGAACATCAGCACTACTCTAACGACTGTGATGACTCTGCTCTTGAGCTTGAAGCACAGCCCTGGGGGAAGGATGAGTACACAGGGGGAATACTCATCGAATAAACATCAACAATACTCATCGAATATTGTACTCTAACATCAGCACTACTCTAACCACAAGTTGTAAACCAATTGGTAGCTTCATGTTCTATGAGGGGAGGAACTTACCGTACACAGGGGGAGGGTCTCCTTCGGGGCGACGCACTGGCGGCATCGCGGCCACCTCCTAGCCGAGGAAGATGAGAAGCGGACGCGGCGCATGGCGAATTCCGGATTGGCGGAGCGGCGGAGTGGAGGGAACGGCGACGGCGGGGACGGATCGGCGGAGTGGAGGGAACGGCGACGGCCGGGACGGAGCGGCGGGAACGTGGGAACGGCGGGGACGGAGCGGCTGAGCGGCGGGAATGGCGCGGACGGAACGACGGGGAGGCGCGGACGGAAGGTCGGGGATGATCACAAGCGGTGCCGCCGAAACACCTCCCCTGTTTCGGGAGTTGAGACAATGGGGATGGGGACAGCGGTGGTTGACAACAAAAATTGTCTGTTATCCAGGGGTTTTCGATTAAATGCTCTCCACACAAAAACTTAACACACATCGTCGCCAACTGCCGTGTGTACGTCCGTGTACGGCAAATAGTACCGTACATTCACGTCACATGGAGTTCGAGTACCAAATTGTGCGTATTCGGAGAGTACGAGTACCGTACCGTGCTTTCGAAAAAAGTACAGGTACCCAGGGTGTATTTAACTCCCAAAAATATTTTCCAGCTCCGACAGACTCGGTGGCACAGCAAGCTCTGGAGATACACAACAATTCTAAACCAGAAAAAAAATGAATCGAACGCTTCCAAAGTAGGAGTACACCCAGCCGAGCAAACGTATGCCACAGCCGAGCCGACGACGGACGCACCGCCCAGGCTGAGCCACAGATCGTCCGACATCTCCGCGTCGTAGAGCCATGGCATGGAGACAGCAAAAAAATTAATGGTGGAGAGACGCGCCGCGGGCATCGCGTCCGTCCGAATCGCTGCCGGCCGGCGAGCTGCGATGGATGATTTTCTCCTCCGTATCTTTGCTTTAAGCAAAGTTCCTGCTGGATATCGCACTAACTTCGAGGTCGACTACGCAGCACTTGCCACGCGTCCCCCTGGACCCACCACTAGACCTCACGCGGTCGTTCCTGATCCGCACTCGCGTGACGCGTCCCCAACCTTATCCTCCCACTAGCTCTCTCTGGCCTTCGTCTCCGCACAGGCAGCCATGGCCACCACCGCCTCCACACTCCTCAAGACCCTATTTGTCGGCGCCGTCACTCCCTACGAGCGCCGCCTCCCGCCTGTGACGCTGCCGCGCTCGAGAACTTCTTCTTCCTAATAACCTCATCGCTTGCCAGTCCAGGCAGAATATTGTCTTTCGGATTTCTCATTATAAATTCATCGATGACCGTGACAGGTTTGTTCGGGTACCCGAAGGTGATACGCGTTCGCATTGTGCCATAATGTCCAATTCGGGCTAGAGTTTATATATAGTTTGTGTAGATGTTAAAATGGTTGCTCGTTGTTCTAACTCTCTCTTAATTAATATAAAGGGGCAGCTTTTACCCCAAGTTTCTAAAAAAAAATGGTTGCTCGTAGTTGAAAACCGAACACTAGTCGTATAAGTTATAACACTATAAACGAAACATTAAAATGAAGT